>KV459393.1:23045-160443 GCA_001662645.1 Pseudogymnoascus sp. 03VT05 | reverse complement strand
CCTCTGTTAAGTTAAACCAATGAAACCTCTATAAGTCTTATACGTTTAAGGCCTAGCGTTACATTAAGCTACCTTAGAGTATCCTGTAATAAACCTTTAGTAGAAGTTAGTAAAGCCTAAGAAGGCCTACACTTCTTTAACTATAGTTGGTGTTAGCTATCCTAACACTACTGTAACCTTTGCTTAGTCCATCTTAATGCTGTGCGTTCTAATAATGTAGCCTAAGAACTCAACTTAGCTCTTATAGAACTTACATTTCTCTAGTTTAAGGAGTAAACTATACTCCTTTAGTTTCTTTAGGACAAGTTTAACATGTTTAACGTGTTTTTCTTCACTTGTTAAATAAACTAGGATGTTGTCTAAGTAGATGATGGTAAAGATGTCTAAGTATTTGTGTAAGGCATCATTCATTAGTCATTACATGGATGTAGGTGCATTTGTTAACCTAAAGGGTATGACTTAATATTTAAATAGGCTATAGCAGGTGCAGAATGCTGTTTTCCACTCTTCCCTAGCCTTAATTCAGATTAGGTTGTATGCTCCTTATAGATCTAGCTTACTAAAGATCTTTGCTCCTTAGAATCTATTATATAATTTGTTAATTAATAGTAGGGCATACCTATCCTTAATGGTGATGTTGTTTAATGCTTAATAGTCCACACATAACTGTAAGGAACTGTCCTTCTTTAGTACAAATAGTATAGACTTCCTACTAGTGATGTAGAGGGTTTAATGAATCCTTTTGCTAGGTTGTCATTAATGTACTCCTTTAGTACCTTTAGCTCTTTTTCTAATAGCTAGTATATTAGTCTAAATAGTAGACTCTTGTCTTTCTCTAAGGGTATCTTATAATCCTATAGTTAGTGCTTAGGAAGCACCTTGTCTTTTAGGCCTTCCTAGAATAGCTTGCTATATTCCTTATACTCTACTAGTATACTTGTTAGTAAGGATGCCTAGGCTAGGTCATTAGACTTAGTAGAGGTTGCATACACCTTACGTTAGTCCTAGGAGGTCCTCCTCTCTTGTTGTGTCATGTCTGTTCTTTCACATATATAGTAGTTTAAGCTAATCTTTTCCTATACCTAGTTAATGTATAGATTATGTTGCTTAAGCTATAGCATTCTAAGGATGTATGTATGGTTGTCTATGTACATAATATTAAACTATATTATCTCCTTATGCCCTTATAGTATAACTATCTCTAATGGGACTATCTCTAGAGTTACCATTCTATTATTTAATGAGATTAGTTCCCTATCTACTACTATTAGTAGGTATAGATTAGATTTTAATTGTGTCTGAATTCTATAGGTGCCTGCTACTTTCTTTGTTATAAAGTTGCCTATTACTCCTAAGTTAATTATTACTTAGAGGTGTTGCCTTTATATCTTAGTAATAACATATAGTTACATGCTACCTATTATGGTGCATAACTGTTTTGCACTAGGCCTCTTCTTGTCACTTACTAGTAGCCTACTGTTAAGGACTCCTAGTTTTTTAACTCATCTTCACTTAATAGTTCTAGTAAGGCTAACCCTTCCTACTTAGGTCTGCTATTTAATAGGTGTAGGTAACTTTTAAACACCTATTCCTTCTTAAGGGGTAGTTCCCCTTTAGACTAACTTTGTCTAAGAGCATAAACTTGTTTTATGTCTTAGAAGTGTATCTAGGGTGAGGATTAGGGAAATAACTAATACTAGTATTTCTTTTTCTAGTAGAGCTTGTAATCATCTTTGCTATAATACTCCTAGTAGACATATAGGTGCTAGGGGTGATTAGTCTCTATTACATCTGTTATTACTAGTTCCTATTAACCCTTGTCCTATAGTTAGTCTTCCCTTAGAGGTGTAGAAAACGTCTCTAGTTGTTCTATAGCTCTCTATTCTAGTTGTGTAGTAGGTTTTACTTCTCTATCCTAGAGAGTATCCTATGCCTTCTATGTATAGTCCTTTAGGTCCTGCTTTTAGTCCTAGTAGTACTACTTAACAGCTTCTAGGCTCTCTTATTTAGCCATAAGCTTAATTTCTTTCCTAAGCCATTCTTCGTACTAGCTTTCTAGTCTTATGACTATTATGGAGGTTCTATGCTCCTACTAGTTGTTGTTTATCTAGTTGTAATATTCCTATAGGTTGTCTCCCTAATCATCTACTAAGACTTGTTGTAGGACCTTATAGAGTGAGTTCTTATAGATGCTTTTAATTATGGAAATCTTCCTATCTCTGTCTAGTTCTTCCTAAACCCTCTTAATCTTGTCATATGTAAACTTAGCTATGTCCTTTACAATTCCCTTACATTGTAAATTTATAGGTTGCTTTAGCACTAGTTCATTATATGTTTCTTACTTAGAGGTTATAAGGGACTTAGCCTCTAATTCCTCCTTAGAGCTTTTACCTTTAGGTATACTATTACCATTTATTCCCTAGTCTTACTAGCCCTAGAATGTGGCGTTTAACTGTCCTTACTAAGTGGCGTTAAGTTGTTTACTAAACTTATATCTACTGTTCCCTTTCTTTAGCTGTCTATAGTCCCTAGCTATGTGGCTAGGTTTATTATAGTTAAAGCAGAGTCTTTCCTTAAACTGTTTCTCCTTCTTAGGGTCATAGGGCTGTCTAGGTTTAAACGTAGCATTAAGTTCTATAGGGTCTAACTAGCAGTTATCCCTTAGATAATTGTCTCTTCTACAGCCTTCGTTCTTCTAATACTTATTATACCTTCTAGGTCCATTATAGGTTTGCTTTTCCTTCTAAAACTTATACAGTTGATTGTTAATTTAGACTATGTGCTTAATTAGCAACACTATGTCTATTAGCTGATTTTCCATTTAGGTGAGTTCTATGTAAACGTAGCTCTTTAAACCATAACAGTAGTGGCTAAGGAGTATGTTAGTATCTCATTTAGTTTAGTTTCTATATCTCTAGAATTCTATAGTGTACGTAAGGGTACTACTAGTCTGCTTTAGTTAAAGCAGATAGTCTTTTCTAGTCTTAACCTTGTTAATGTTACTAAACATGTAATAGATTTCCTTCTAAAATCCTTTCTAGTCTCTAAACATAGACTATGTTGTGGCTATGCTTCTACACATGTTCTTATGTAGGAAGTAGTCCTTAAGGAAGGGCTTAACCTATTATAGGGCTTCCCCCCTAAGGTAGGACGTAGTCTATAAGACATAGTTGTCTATAGTAGGGAACTTATTGTCATTAAAGTACTAGTATAGTTTAACTTATAGTAGGAATACTTTAAGATCCTTATAGTTACTAGAGTATGTGTTAGGTAACTTAACATGTAAGGTTTCCCTAAGTTTGTTAATAGCTAGTGTGTTAGGCATCTCTTCATTCTTAGGCTTAGACTTCTAAGACAAAGTTGGTGTAGTAGGGGCTTTCCCCTTTAAGCTAACAATAGACATGTTGCTTTATATATAAGCTGTTTAGCTAATCACATCCTATCCTAATCCTAGCTGTAACACTAAGTAGTAGATAGGATCCATTTAGCATAATGCTACTATATAAGTAGATAGTTAGTTCTTAGATAGGAGCTTTGTGCTTAACTTAATATAGTATTTATTATATACTAGTAACGTGTTACTTAAAGCCTTTATGTCTAATCTCCTACCTCCTCTATTAAGTTAAACCTTTATATATAAGAAACCTTTATAAGTCTTATAAGTTTAAGACCTAGCATTACATACTTACTCTTCCTATATACTCTAGCTACTTAACGTTAGGTATTTTAGCTTATTAAAGAAGGCTTATAGTTAGTAAATTAAAGATATAATATAAGCTTAACGTACATGTATAGCAAACTAGCCAAACAAGCAAACTAGCTAAAATGATGTAGTGACAATAACCCCTAACTAAATGTCAAATTCCTCCACAACAAAACATGCTGCCAAAAAATGATAAAAGGCAATTACTGCTAGCTATGCAAGCTCTACAAAGCAACCTAAAGTTATGCCTTTAAGCTGTAGCTAGGACCTTTTCTATAGACTACTATAAGCTAGGTCATTAATTACTAGGCATACCTTCATGACGCAAGATCTAAGCCAACTTACAGAAATTAACAAACCTAGAGGAATCAGTCCTTGTTTAATATATACTCAACCTAGCTACAAAAGGATTTCCTCCTTAGTTGTCTATTATTAAAGATATAGCAAATCAGCTACTTATAACATGCAACGCGCTACACGTTAGGTCACGTTAGGCTTTAAACTTTGTTAAGTGGCGTGTAGAGCTCTAGACACGCTTCTAGTGCAAATATGACTACTAGAGGGCTAAGTGTAAGGACCTAGAAGTCATCCGTTGTTAGTTTAAGCTTCTATGCAACACAATTATAAAATATGGCATTAATGAAGCAAATATCTACAACTTTAATGAGACTAGGTTTATAATGGACGTTATCTTAACTACTATGGTTATAATAAGCTTAGATAGGTGTACAAAAGCAAAGAAGGTATAGCCTAGCAATTAGGAATGGGTTATAGTAATCTAAGGTGTTAGTTCTTAAGGTTGGGTAGTGCTGCCATTTGTCATTGTTATAGGTAAAAACCACCTTACATCTTAGTATAAGAACAGTAGGTTTCTAAGCAATTAGGTAATTGCTGTTATAGAAAATGGCTAGACTACAAACAAGAGAGGCATAGATTGGATTCAGCATTTTAAGAAGCATATAAAGACCTAGAGTGTTGGTGGTTATTACCTCTTAGTCCTTAATAATCATAAGAGCCACCACTTAGATGAGTTTAAGGAATACTATAAGGAACACAACATTATTACGCTTTATATGCCTACTCACTCTTCCTATATACTCTAGCCACTTAACGTTAGCTGTTTTAGCCTATTAAAGAAGGCTTATAGTTAGCAAATTAAAGATATGATATAAGCTTATATTTCTCACATTACTAAGGACAACTTCTTTCCTGCCTTCTACGCTACATTTAACATTGTAATGATAGAAAGCAACATTTAAGGAGGCTTCTAAGGTGCTAGACTACTTCCATTTAACCTAAATAGAGTGATCTCTACACTTAATCTTAAGTTAAAGACACTAACACCTCTAACCTCCTGCCTAGGTACTACTTAACCTTAGGTTTCCTAGACACTAAATAACCTAATTAAAGCCTCATTATAGTCTACCTTTATTAAAAATCAAATTGCGCGTCATTAAAATAGCTCTCTAACCTTAATCTATACAGCTGTTAATTAGTTTACAAAGGGTGCATTATAAATAATGCATTAATTTGCGCTACTAAAAGCAGAGAACCAACACCTACAATAGGTAAATGAAGTACTAAGTAAGCGCTAGAGGGCTAAAAAAACACGTCTATAGTAAGGAGGATCACTTAGTTAATAGGATGTATAGGGTCTATAGGACAAGAGGGATGTTATGTAGTAAGTAGAGCAGGAAATAAGGGTGAGCAGTAGTTGTAAGCTAAGGGAAGAAATGTGTGCACGCTGCTGTAGGAAGTGTAGAGAGACTAGACATAATGCGCACACTTGTTAGATTATAATAGACGCGTCTAAGGAAGAGGACTCTAAGTAGTTTTAATTAATTTCTGGTGTTATAGTGGATTTATCATAATTTTTATTGCAGGGGTAGATAATTTTAGCCAGTTCGCTTGTTTGGCTATTTTGCTATACATGTACGTTATATTATTTATATTACTAAAGATGACTTCTTTCCTACCTTCTATGCTACATTTAACACTATCTTAAGTTAAAGACATTAACACCTTAAAGCTCCTACCTTAGTACTACTTAACCTTAGGTTTCCTAAACACTAAATAACCTAATTAAAGCCTTATTATAGTCTACCTTTATTAAAAACTAAATTGTACATCATTAGAATAGCTCTCTAACCTTAATCTATATAGCTGTTAACTAGTTTATAAAGGGTGCATTATAAATAATGTATTAATTTACATTGTTAAAGGTAGAGAACTAGAACCTCTAATAGGTAAATGAAGTGTCATGGTGGATTTATCGTAATTTTTGTTACGGGGGTAGATAATTTTGGCCGGTTCGCTTGTTTGGCCGGTTCGCTATACATGTACGTTATATGTAAACTACCTACTTACTATTCTTGAACATTTTAGATATGACGATTGTAGGCGAACTCGGGGTGTCGGGAACTGGCTCGACAGAAGATGGATTCGTTTGCAGACCATGAGATATCGTCGGCACCTCGAGTGTATCCCTCCTCTGCCTACCTCTCATCAAAGCACCCGGCGGCGTCGAGATGCTATGCAACTCAGATGACGTCCGCTCAAATTGGAACGATGCATCGCGCGGGCTATGCGAAGGCGATGGCGATGGATGGCGTATCGAGGTAGCGCTGCCAGTGAAGCTCGCTGCTCTCGACGGTCGCATTGGTGCAACGCTCCCATCTACATCCCGGGACTCGTTGAACTGTCTTCTTGTCTGATTCAACTTCGGGTTTCGCTCCTCTTCGCCAGGCAGGGTCGGCCACCCTGCTGCTTTTCCATGCTTGAACTCGTCGTAGTTGAATCGCTCTGCTGAAGGGTGGGTGATGTCGCTGAACTTTTCTAATATTTTGGCTACATTTCGTCTGTTGCCAACGTCCCCGAGTGTAGAGCCCGTCGTAGACCTGCCGAGTTTCGCCATTCTAGATTGGCCTGATGTTTCACCAGGGCTAGAAAAGCTACGTGCCATAGCCGTAGATCGCGCATCTGGTTCGCTTGGCTCTCGCGCAGCATTCACGCTGCGCTGTTGAAGGTCATCCGTATCCATAGAGTCGACAGAGTCAGGCGATGGAACATGGTCATTCCGAGGGGTATCGAGTCGTTCTTCCAATTCACCACCCGCTAAGAGCAGATATAGCGACCCCATTACAGCAAGCACAGTTCCCGCGATAGGTGCCCATTGACCTGAAAACTGTCAGCTATGCCATAACCATAGAGAAGACACATACCAATACTAGCCATGGGTTCCGTTTTATACCTGACCTGCGCGCTAAAGAAATTCCTCTCGCCGATGATGAGGATGGCGAGCACGGCAGCACCAAACACAGGGATTTCCACAGCAAGCATGAATTTCCTGACCTGGTTCTTGACACGCATCATCGCGGCATTGGTGGCGCCATTCGTACCGTCGATTATCTTTTCTGGCTCTCCATCGCCAAAGCTCGTCTTCCACTTGATCTCGAGGATCTTATACCACATCGATATTAGCGAGAGGACGGCGGGGATGCAGCAGGCAGCTGACATGAGGGTGGCCATGCCAAAGGTGAGTATATCCGGCGCTGGGACTACGTAGATGTTGTCCGCTGACCCGCCTCGCATGGGAGAGAACGGGCCTTGATCAGTATCACAGATGAGGCCACACGTCGTGTTGTAGCCGAATTCGCTCGCCTTTGGGGATACTGCATTTTCAAACTGGTCGTGGATGCAGTCCTTTGTTGAAAGCCTGAAGAACTGGACCGTCAAGCTGAGCAGTCCTTTGCAAGGTTAGTCATGATCCTCGTGGAGGAAAGCTGACTTACCAGCAAGGATGAGACCTGTCCACGCAAAGATGGCGTTCCGGCCGGGATCATTAAAGTATGTTCCCGACACCTTGACCGTCACCGGAGCGGCCAAGATGCCTATCGAGCAGAGCTGGAAAGCCCCAAATATGTCCAGATCAATACCGCCTGCGGCCGTTAGTTACCGAAGCAGAACATCAATGGCCTACTCACCATCCGTGGGTACTGCGGCGAGAACGATGCCATGGAGAGCAGCAACGGCGGGGAAGAGCAACGTGGCCGCCAAGCAGGCCTTTCTCAACCATTTCACGTTCCGAGCAAACACACACGCAGCAACAAGGACATAGTATCTAGACGTGTCAGCTATGACGTTGGGATTTTGCAAGGGGACATACAATATTCGTGAGCCCAGCCCATACTGGCCGGACACGGGCCATGCGCACACGACCTGCAAATATGGATTGGCGGTCGCATTGGCAGCTGTCGCGTTTCGAACGACGAGCGTCTTCATCAGCGAGACCGAAGAGAGCGCCGGCATGGCTTGTCGTCAGTCCGCGCCCCAGCCGAGAAGGGTTTTGGATACGCCAGATAGTTCCGAGGTCTAATACCACATTCGTTCAGAGCAGAGTGAAGTTGTTTAGACACGCTGTCCTATTTTCATTGTGTTCTCTCGCCCGACGCATGGTCTGTCGAGAGAGGTAGGGGAATGAAGTGACAGGTTAGTGATTACACAGATCACGCTGAATCACAACTCAGGCAAGACGGATGTATGTCTCTGAGCTTCAGATTACGTGCGCAACGCCTTAGTACGAGAGTTGGCGTGTGGGGGTGTGGGCTTCTAGAAGGTTTATATGGGGATTTCAAAGGAAGAAGAAGAGATCGCCCGAAAGTCAATCCCAGCGGACGGACTGACACGAATCTCTATAGACTCTCCACTCGGAGTACGGAATGTGCGGCTGGGGAATAACTAGGATGTCGCGCGCGATGTTGATGCGTGACTTTACTCGACCAGCAGCCCTGTACGGTATTTGACCCCGCATCCTCACCGGCCCTGCACTTGCACTCTTACAGTAAGCGGCAGACGTCACTGGTATCGTATCCATCCCATCAGATTATCCCGCCACTATTCCCCAAGACAGGTACGACAAGCGACAAGTGCAGGCTCTCTCCACACCGCTGCAAATAGGCAGCAGGATGTAGAAGGCGAGCCTCATTTCGGATCGTCTTCGTCGCTCTGTGCGACTGCACCAGGACAACAAAGTTCCTTTAGAAGAGAAAATCCCCCCCATACTCTCATACACAGTCTTATCACCAGCCAATCCTCCCCGACCCCTCCCGACCTTCCCCTCATTGTGATCGCGTGCCTCAAATCGTTTCCCGGTTCTACCCAATTTGAACTCAATCGTGCTCTGCCAATCCCATGCCATTGCCGCCATCCTTCCGATCTTCCGACACAGCCTCACTTTGCTCCCACAACAGCGCTAGTTGGTCTTACACACACTGCGCCTCAATAGGCACGTGCACGCTCTATTTGCTTTGGCTCTTCAGCCTTCTTCAACATCTCAAGCCAAGTATCTCTGGGCCCTTGGCCGACAAATAGATTGTTCGCGCTCTGTCTCCAAAAGAAACTTGCCGACGGGCTGTGTCTCTTGAGCAGAGCTTTTTCCTATCGACGAAGGTGCTCTTAAGAAGGGCTCCCTTCTCGATCTCGAGCTGCTCGAGCACTGCAAGGCATTTTTCAGGATATCACCGCCCAGTACATCTCATCTTCATGGTCGTCTGTGCGTCGCGATAAGAAGAGCACCCAAGCTCCCACGTCAACTTATACTGGCTGAGGATTCTGCGCGGCTACCCTTGCACCCAAGCAAACGACTTTCGCGCCAGCATCTAACACCCGAGAATGCCCAGCAATGGCTCACCCTGAAATGGAACCAGATACTGACACCAGTCGCATTCGAAACTGGCGGTCAATTGTCACGTTGCTCGTTTTCATCATCACCAGTATGTGAAATATTTTCTCGGATAGAACATGCTGACGTCCACAGATTGCATTGTCCTCTTCCCCTTCCACATCCCAATATACGTCCCTCGGTCGCTCTCAAATGCGTTTCTTGATACCCTGAGTACGTTGCGAGTAATATCGCCGCGCTCTCACCATGACAATGATGACAATGGCAAAGTCAAGCCCTTTGTGCGGCTGAATTTCCCCATGAACTTTGTAACTGCGCCACTAATAGCAGACTTATTTCTACTTGCCATCCTCGCTATCGGCCGCAAGGAGGTCCACGATGGCACGATTGGCGCAGACAATATCTCCCCAATTGATATCATGGCCTTCTTCATCACGCTGGCATACATTGCCATTTCCATCGACGCTTCCGGCCTCATCAGATTCTTGGCATTCAAGGTTCTCCAAAAGGGTGGTAAAGTTGGGCACCGGCTGTTCTTCTACCTCTATGTCTTCTTCTTTGGCCTGGGCAGCTTCATAGGGAACGATCCCATCATCCTATCCGGCACCGCCTTTCTCGCCTACATGACCCGAGTGTCGAGTAACATCGTTCACCCCCGAGCATGGATCCACACCCAATTCGCCATAGCAAACATTGCATCCGCGATCCTCGTCTCCTCTAACCCGACCAACCTTGTCCTCGCTGGTGCTTTTGACATCAAGTTCATCACATACACCGCAAACATGATTGTGCCCGTCGTTGTCACTGCCATTGTCCTCTTCCCTTTCTTGCTTTACATCATCTTCGCAGACGAGTCCCTTATCCCGCTCTCGATCAAGATGCATGAACTGTCAGATGAGGCAAAATCGAGAAAACCCGCAAATCCCAACATTCCTCACTCTAGGGGGAATGTTGAGGAAGAAGAGATCTTAGCGGCAAACGACGAGCAGGCCAACACTCTCTCCTTGGAGGAGATTATGAATCCATTTCTAGACAAAGGAGGCGCAGCATTCGGAGCCGCTGTCATGGCCGCGACTCTTGTTACTGTCCTCGCACTTAACGCTGCTAGCCAGAGCGGCAACGAACGTCCTGTTTACTGGGTGACTTTGCCCGGAGCCTTTGTCATGTTTTGCTGGGACTTGGGATTCGGGTGGTTCCATCGCGAGGAGACACGCAGTATCGCGCGCAAAGGCCGGCAAGAAGTTGAAGCTGCTCGAGCCGAGCGTGCAAACAGAGAGGCTGCCCTTGACCAGGAGGACCCCGGATTTGGACACGCTATGGTGCTGACAGAATCGCCGGTTGCTGAACCAGCTCGGGCATCTGAGAACGAGGGCCAGACTCACACGTCAACCCCGTCCGATCGACCAGCTATCGCTATTGGTATTTTCGACGAGAAGCAGGAATTAGATCGAGACTCTGCTTCCAAACCCCGGGTCGTAGTGACTCTGAGCGAACCGATGGACGAGGAGAAGACACCACCATCTGAGCAAAGTCAAAAACGTGGGCGTGCAACACTTACATCACTCAGTGCAGATTCCTACAGATGGTCTCAGGAGACGTTCCCTACCGTCACGGCCGTTCTGGCGCATCTACCATTCGCGCTTATTCCCTTTGCTTTCACCATGTTCATCCTTGTGCAAGCGTTGGTTACTAAAGGTTGGGTGTCTGTGTTCGCCTACGGATGGGATCATTGGGTTTCTAAGACAGGGACTGTTGGTGCCATCGGCGGCATGGGTTTCCTGTCTGTTGTCCTTTGCAATGTAAGTCTTCCCCCAAATCACCATCAAATATAACCAGCTAACTATGAATAGTTTGCCGGCACCAATATCGGCACCACCATTCTTCTATGCCGTGTAGTCCAAGCATGGACGGATATCCACGACGGAAACAATATCCCCATCTCCAATCGGACATTCTGGGCAACAGTATACGGAATGGCTATCGGCGTGAACTATGGAGCTTTCAGTACCGCATTCAGCGCGTCGCTCGCTGGTCTCTTATGGAGGGATATTCTCGCTCGGAAACACATCCACGTTAAGAGGCTCGATTTTGCACGAGTGAATCTTCCCATCATCGCAATTTCGATGGCTGTCGGTTGTACCGTCCTCGTTGGCCAGGTCTATATTGTTCGGGACAACTCGCCTTACAATGCGTGAGACTGGTGATGGGAAAATTATATTTCTCTACCACTACTCCCACCCCACAATGATTAACGCATCAACCCAAACATCAACGCACACAAGCCCCAATTCCTCTCCGGGCCCAGCGAATCATTTAGCAATTATCACGAAATTTACGACCAAAAGTAGCACTGTACATAGATATAAATAATCCTCGCAATAGATTCTGGCGACAGCATAATATTATATTGATTCATGAGAGCCTTCATCCCATTTGCAGCTCATCTCCTCACCTCCACCGTCAGCGATATAGCTTTTATTTCCATGAGTATCAAATCCCTTAATGATAAATAGCATCACGTGGAAACTCCTCGGGGCGACGTCGGGCCGCTGAAGCTGCCATGACGGACTTCATTTGGACCCCTGCACTAAATATTTTGACCCTCGGCGTTCCTTCAGCTCAGGTCAATCAATTGCACTTTTGTTGCTTGCATTCTTTTGCGTCAGGCGCATGGCGATACCCTCCCAGCCGATCAATTGCATATCCCACCCATGAAGAACCACAAGCTCACGGTCGAAAAGATCGCGGCCAGCGTGCAAGGCTACTTCAAACAACGCGCACCGTTCCGAATCAATCATGGCTCAACGAACAGCACCCGCCAGGCCTTCCAACGCCAGAACACGGTCGACATCAGCGCTCTCTCCCGGGTCCTAAAGGTGGACACCAAAACACGAACTGCCCTAGTCGAACCGAACGTGCCAATGGACCGTCTCGTCGAGGCTACAATGAAATATGGCCTAATCCCACCGGTTGTCATGGAATTCCCCGGGATTACAGCTGGGGGTGGCTTTGCTGGAACAGGGGGCGAGAGCAGCTCTTTCAAGTATGGATATTTCAACGAAACCGTTAATTCGGTGGAGGTCGTACTTGGGAATGGAGATGTTGTTACTGCCTCGGAAAAGGAAAACGCCGACCTCTTCCATGGGGCTTCGGGTGCAGTGGGAAGCCTGGGCATATCAACTCTTCTTGAGCTACAACTCATTCAAGCAAAGAAATACGTCAAAGCGACTTACCACACAGTGAAATCTGTCCCCGAAGCTGTCAAGAAGGTGAGGGAGGAGACAGATAATACGGGGCTTGATTACGTGGATGGTATCCTCTTCTCCAAAGACCACGGTGCGATTGTCACCGGCACGATGACAGACGAACTCCCAGCCGGCGCTTACGTACAGACTTTCAGCGACGCGAGGGATCCATGGTTCTACCTACACGTACAAGACAAAACGAAGGGCGTCACAGAATACACAGAATACATCCCATTGGCCGAGTATCTGTTCCGATATGACCGTGGGGGCTTCTGGGTTGGCGCGTCCGCATTCAAGTATTTCAGATTCCCGTTCAACTGGCTCTCTCGCTGGTGGCTTGATGACTTTCTGCACACGAGGATGCTGTACAAAGCTCTCCACGCTAGCGGACAGTCTAGGAACTATGTCATCCAAGATCTTGCCCTTCCGTATTCTACAGCGGAAGAGTTCATAAACTATACGGCTGACTCTTTCAAAATCTGGCCCCTATGGCTATGCCCGTTAAAGCAAACGCGCCTTCCAACGCTTCACCCTCATAACCCCGAGATGGAAGCCGATGGCAAAACTCTGAAGCCAATGCTCAATGTTGGCCTCTGGGGATTTGGCCCTGCGCAACGGGACAAATTTGTCGCCAAGAACCGCGAGCTGGAGCATAAGCTTCGTGACCTCGGAGGCATGAAGTGGCACTATGCCCACACGTACTACGAGGAGAACGAGTTCTGGAAGATGTTCGATCGCAAGTGGTATGACGGCCTACGGAAGAAATACCATGGCGAGTCATTACCCAGTGTCTGGCACAAGGTTAAAGTCGATCCCGACGCCGCGAAGAAAGCAGATAATAGCTCTTGGGGCACGTGGGCGCTCCAGTTCTGGCCTCTTGGTGGGATTTGGGGATTACGGAAATCTATCGAAAGTCGCGAGTATCTCATCGCAAGGAACTCGACCTGGAAATCAAAGAAGGGTCCAGAGGAGGTCAGATGAGATCATTCGCATTGAGGGTGAGCTAATGCAGGCAGATGCAGCTTCAGGATCTGGTAGTTCTCGGAAGAGCCCAGGCGGCGTAGTCCCCAATTAGAAAGCCCGGCGTGGATAACGGCCGGACACAGAAATGGACGTATGTCGAACTTTCAAAGGCTTGCCAATAGGGTTCGCATCGATATATTTATAAGCAAACCAATGTGCGGCATCATCTAATTTGGGTGCACATCTCCGGGGCGTGTTGGAGCTCTCTAGATGGCTAGGAAACCCCTTTACGCCTCAAAGTTGGAAACTCACATTGCGTTAATATTCAATTGTATATGTCAATGTAGACATACTATTCATGTATAGTATAATTCAACCCAACAAGCAAGATGAATGCTTTGTAAAGATATTCTTACAATATTTTCAAATATAATTGCAATTCGAACCTCAAGTGATGGCTAGCTTCATCTCTTAAACCTCGAAATTGCTTCGAAAATCCAATTGATTTATAAAGGTCCTAAATAAGTAGAATATATAATTTTATACACTGCTATACCGAAAAATACGGATTGTGCATCTACTGAGCGGCATATGTGTCCGTCTGTACCGTTCCCATCTGTATTCAATACAAACTAACCGCCCTACCTATCCAGGGCCTGGCTCTGACACATCTGATAATACACACCCTTCTTTCCTAACAGTTCCGCATGACTTCCCTTCTCAAGTACTCTTGCGCCACCCGCGCCACCTCCAAGCACAAAGATGACGTCCGCATTCTGAATCGTCGCTAGACGATGCGCGACGACGACCATAGTCCTACCCTTACCCGCTTTCTCAAACGCAGCCTGGATTAACTTCTCGGACTCGCTGTCGAGACTAGATGTCGCTTCATCCAGCAACAAGACCTGGGGGTTGCGGACAAGGGCACGAGCGATTGAGATGCGCTGCTTCTGCCCACCAGACAGCGCCACACCCTTACTGCCAATGTCAGTGCCGTACCCGTCAGGAAGCGACTCGATGAAGTCGTGGATCTCGGCCTCGCGGCAAGCCTTGAAAACCTCTTCGTCTGTTGCATCGTCCACCCCGAGAAGGATATTCTCTTTAATGGTCCCCTGGAAGAGAGTTGCCTCCTGCGCAACAAGGGACATTATTTTGCGGTACTCCTTGACATTCAGCTCTGTCACGTCCTGCCCATCGATCAATATGGATCCTCCTTGGACTTGATAAAACCGCTCTAGCAGCGAGATAATCGTGCTCTTTCCACACCCTGACGGCCCTACCAGTGCCGCAAATTGGCCCTTCTTGATGGTCAGGTTGAGACTTTCAAATATCGGCGTGTCTCTTGTCGGGTATGTATATTGCACATCCTTGAACTGGATCTCGACTCCGCCCTCTGCCTCAAAGGATTTCCCAGAGTCGCCAGTTCCCACGTCTCTCAGCTTGAGAATTCGATTGGCAGCAGCGGTTGCCTGGGCTACATTTGGGCCGAAACTCATCCATTGCCCGGCCGCCTCGGCACCCTGGATAACAGCTGTATAGATGATAATGAACTGTTTGATGTCGTATTCCCCGCTCACTTGCAGCTTTCCTCCATACCAAAACGTCAACGCCATGCAGAGCATATTAATACTGTCACTCAGAGCGAATACTAGAGTGCTGTACCGGGACTTCATTCTGCTCTGATAGAGGTGGTGGTCCAACAAGTCTTCGTAACGCTGACATATTTTGTCTTCGAGAGTAAGGCTAGCCACGGTTCTGACGGCTCCGAACGCCTCTGAGGCGAACTTCGAACTCTCCGCGAAGACATCGGCGTTCAACTTTTCGAATTGGATCTCATACCTGACGCGGAAGAAGCCGGCAGTGAAGGTTAGTGGGAGTGCGGCAACCAGCGACACAAGAGCAAGTTTCCATCCGATGGCCAGGGATAATATGACACAGGCCGTCAGGGAGGAGATGGCGATATAAACAAATCCCATGTTCGTGCCCATTAATTCTTGCAGCTGGGTTGGGTCAGAAGACAGTCGAGCCACGAGAGTTCCTGTCGAATTATCCTCTTGATCAAAAAACTTGATCGGCTTGTGCACAACCCCCTCAAAGTATTGCTGGCGATATGTATTTGCAACATGCACAGATAAGGAATTTGCACACCAGCCCATAACGAAGTACGATACCCCAACACCTATTGCAAGGTAAACAAACGCCAATGCCCACGTTTGACTAGCACTTGACATTCCCTGGACGTCGTCGGGCCGATAATCGCTGAAGACTGAAATAACGTTCGCCATGAGGAATGCCGTGACGGGAACGGCGGCTACGAAGGTCAGCTCGATACTCCAAAGTTATAGGGCGCATTTCTTACCTCCTCCACCCAGTGACCCCAGTATCGTCAGAAACAACCAAGGCAGATGCCGTCTGTTCTCGAAAAGCAATACCCCAAAACTCCGAAAGACATCTTTCTGCACATAAGTATCGACTTTTGTTTCGACGGCAATCTTTTCGGACACCTCTGTTGCTTCTAGAGACGCGGTGGAATCTTCTTCAATCTCCCACTCCTTGGTGCTGCCCATTATGATCTGCTGTGCGTGTACGAGGTTATGATATACGCCGTCCTCATCCTTAACAAGTTCTTCATGTGAGCCTTGCTCGACGACCTTTCCTTTCGCAACAACTATGATCTTATCGGCCTTTTTGATGGTTGAAAGTCGATGGGCAATTGTAATCGTGGTTCGGTCTTTGGCTACTCTATCAAGCGCAGCCTGGACAATTCGCTCTCCACGAACATCGATGGAACTGGTGGCCTCGTCAAAGATCAAGATCTGGGGGCGTTTCACAATTGCTCGCGCGATGGCAAGTCGTTGCCGCTGGCCACCACTGAGCTTCATCCCACTCTCGCCAACCTGTGTGTCATAGCCCTGGTTATCGTTAGCGAAAGTCGACATGTAAGTACAAAGATCTTACAAGAGGTAGCCTGGTGATATACTCGTCGGCAAACGACTCCTCGCACGCCTCCTTTACCCGCTCTCTTTTGACTGATTCCTCTGCGTCCTCCCACTCAGTGCCAACCAAGCCGTATGCAACGTTGGCAAATATTGAATCGTTGAAGATAAACGGCTCCTGTTGAACGAGGCCAATCTGAGATCTCCAGTACTTCAAGTTTATATCGTCAAGGGCATGGTCGCCCATCTTAATGGCTCCGCCGAGCTGAACATTTTCGGATTTCTCAGATTCCTCAGCCCCAGATTCTGGCGTGAGGTTATACCATCTCTCAATGAGGCCGACGATGGTTGATTTCCCAGATCCAGATGGCCCCACAATGGCTGTGAGCTTTCCCTTTTCAAATACGGCATTAAAGTCGTCGAGAACTTTGACGTGCGGCCGCGTCGGATATGCGAATGTTACATTTTCGAACTTGATGTCATCAGGAGTTAGGACATCTGGATCGCTTAGTCCATCCCGCGACAGTGTTGGCTTGTCGATGATCGCAAAGAACTCTGCGGCCGCTGCAGCCGACTTCGTGGCAGCATTCAACGGCGTAATGACGCTCCCAAGTGACATGACAGATATCAAGACACTCATAAGGACACTAAAGTAGTCAGTTGTATGTTCCACGGCCATCTGCTACGCACTCACATTAGGATCGTGCCGACGCTATGAATGTGCCCGTCGTTATACAACTTCACGCCGTACCAAAATGTCAGGGCGTAGTCGGCAAAGACGCAGAGAAAGGTTGGACCAAGTTGGGCACCAAGGAGGGGCGACTGCCTCAATCCCCTTTTCCTTGCTTCGCCGACCCAGTAGCCGTGTTTTTTTGCAACGCGCTCCTCGGCACCACAGGCAACAATCATTCGAACCGCTCCGATGGCTTCGCTAGCAATAGACGTAGCCTTGCCGTTTGCGTAGTCGACTGCTTTCTGAGACTTTAGCCACACGGGAATGACGAAGCCAAATAAGACAATGATACCAAGCAAAACGGAGCTCGTCACCAAAGTCAGTTGCCACGAATACTTGAATGCGACGATGAAGGCGCTCAGAATCATTGCCGAGAATTGTAAGAGGGTCCCGAGCTTGTCCGTAATTCCAATCTGGAGGGTATTAGCGCCGCCAGTAATCGTCTGGGCAGCAGATCCTGCTGGCAGCTTGTCCAGTTCCGATATCGACTGCTTGAACAAGGCACGGAGATAATCCAGCCTGATGGCAGCTGAGAGCCGCGTTCCAACGAATCTGAAAGAAAACTGGACGGTATCAGAATGCAACTCAAAGGGGGAGGGCAAGGCATAGCAACCATGGAAATATAAACGAGCACAAATTTCCCTATGAAGAGATAGACAATGTACAATCTGAGAACCGTTAGCAATAACGTTGCGATTCAGCGTTAAGAACTTACGCATTCTTGTTGATCGCCCCAGCCAACACTTTGCTCACGGTAGCACTATCCATGCCTGCCGCGTTACTAAAGTCGCCAATCAGATTCCCAAAGACAATGTTCATCAATGGCAAGGTCTGACCATTAGCCACATAACTTCACTGCAGAAGGTGTACCATCTAAACTTACGATTCCAGCCCCCATGGCTGCCGCGGCTCCAGCAACGAGGAAGACAAAGTCCCACGGCTTCCCATAAGAGAATATCCTCTACCCAGTTTGTCAGTGATGAGAGAATCGGGGCTGACGTGAAACCTACAATGAAATGGGCAAAAGAGGCATTGGTATGTTCCTCGTCCTTCTCTTTCTTTAACGCGCTTTCAACCTCAAGCTCGGTTGCCTCAATGACGGCATCTTGACCTGCGACAGGGGCAGCAGGCGCAACAACTGGCGCGACCGCCGGTGTGCCCTTTTCAACCACAGAGAGCAGACCAGCGTCGCGTGTCTCCAGCTCTTCCGACGACCCCATCTTCCCTATTTTGAAGGGCTGACGTGTAGGCGTTCACAGCAGGCCGTAGAGCACTTCACCTCACTATCAAGGCGACACCGCTGAGTAGCGCAAGGGATGATTAGAATGCCAAGCCGGAGTTTAGTGGTATCCCGTCCTAGATGGTGGCTGTTTCTGAACCGGGCGTCTCTGCCTTTTCACTTGTACTCTACAGCTGATAATTATATAAGATTACAGTGAAAGATTAAAGTAGAGGACGTATGCACTTAGGCAGCGACATATCTATGAAATATTACAACCTACTCCTCCTTCGTTCTGTAACCGAGCGTGCAATATCCAATATCCACATAAAATGACAGCCAAGCTTCTTCTATTTTCGTAAGCCGCCGCTCGTAACTACCCTCGTTTGCTCGTTTACTCGTATCGTTGCCTAGTTTCCATCCAGGGGTTTCGGAAGAACAGCCATCCGAGTGTCCGATTGTGTTAATTTCCTCGCCGACTCGCCGACCGACTCTTGCCCAAAAGTAGATTTGGGAGATTTGCATCCAGCCAGCGGCACATTGCGCCAGATGAGGCATAGTCGCCAAAGCCACCCTTTTTGCACGTGCTTCCAATTGAAACTCGCCAAGTTCTTAAGAGATTATCATGCCACGTAGAGTCTCTTTCCAAAGGAGTCATATAGGTACAACAGGAATGTTCTGGAATCACATCGCCATAATATCACTACAGTACACGTACACACAACTTACATCATGATCTTCGAGGCTTATACGTACAATGCATTAATTCTACATCGACTGAACCGCAAAACGCCCACCAAACACCACCAAACTTAGTTCCTGAATATGATACCCACCGCGCACAGCACACCCCTGACCCCTACCTATCTCCCTTCCTGTCTTTGCCCTGTTTCTTCAATGTAAACTCAGCCAACAAGCTCAAGTGGTCGCTCGGGAAGTGGTAGTTTGGGAAACCAGGCAGCCGCTTCAGATACTCGGGGTCGACAGGCCCCAGGAGGCTGGTAACTTCTAGCGCATTCGTCGAGTACCAGATGTAGTCCAGGATTCCTGTGTATCCCGGTGTGTAGTTCGTGAACGCCAGCGCCTCGGGCGTGCCGTCCAGGTTTGCATACGACGAGCGCAGGGAGAACGGATGCTGCATGCCATCACGTGTGAAGTTTCCGTACTGGTAATCGCCCATTTCCTTGTGGTTTGGCTCAAGGGAGCCGTGCGCGAGCAGCTCGTAGACGGCCGACTCTGGCGTGGAGTTGAAGTCGCCGCAGACGAGCAGCGGCAGCTGGGTGTTGGTGTATTCCATCGATGGTGCTGGGTCGCCTTGGTCGTCGTTGTCCATGCCATATGCCTTCTTGTCCTTACAGGCTGGCCATCTGGCATATTTATCGGCCAGCTTGGTCACGTACTCCATAAGAATCGCCGTCTGGATGATCTTGACATCAGAAAAGGCCAAGTCCCAGTAGATGTGCACGTTAACAACAACCACGCGCGCTCCGGTGAGTCTGTTTTCGAAGAACGTAACAACGGAGATGTTGTCTCTTGGCATGACACGGTTGAAAATGTCATGCTGGTTCTTCATATCAGGCCGGTTGATTGCGATGTTGGCGAAATCGATGAGCTGCTTGTCGAGCAGGATCCACTTGTTGCCTTTATAAAAGGTGGCGCATCCATCAACGACCTTGGCGTCCTTCTCCGACATCGTTCTCGCTCTCGACTTTGGCCAGAATACACCCTTGTAGCCGTTGTATGCCAGCTTCATGCTGAAGAACTCCTTGAAGCTGTCATTATCAACTTCCTGGAGGGTTATGAAGTCGGCATCTGACGCCTGGACTTCTTGTAGGATCTGCTCCTTGCGGTACTCCCAGCTCAAGGCTTCCGACGGGGTATAGCCGTACATTTGCTCTGTGGCCATCTTGAAGCAGAGCGTATTGTACGAGAATACCTTGATATGCTCTTCAGACTCCGATGCTTCTTGGAGCTCTAGCATCACTCGTGGGGGAGGCGGCATGGGAACTGGTGTGGTTAGCAGGATCCAACGCAGCATTCGTCATAACAACTCACCAGGTGCAGTCTCTCTCAGGTGGAGTACCAGAGCCTTCGTGCCATTCTCCATAATCTCTCGCTTCAAGCCTACGTCCAGGGGGTTTCCCTCTATTCCCAGCATCTCCAGATGATACAGCGAACCGAGCTCGTTTGGTAGCGTCCTGAGATCGTTGTCGAAGAGGAGAAGATGCTTTAGGTAAACACACATGCCAAGCTCGGGCGGTAGATCCGACAATTGGTTATTGGACGCGTCCAGGTACCTGAGCTGGCGTAGTTTTCCGATCGAGGCTGGGATGTGGGTGATCTTGTTTGACGCAATATAAAGTTCATTTAAAAAGGTATACGCAAACAGTGGCGGGGTCAGCACTCTTAGACCTTGGCCGCTGATGTCCATATTGTGCCAATCTTGCCTCCTGATGGGGCCGTCCTGGTTTGACGGCCTGCCCCTGTCCTCGGTATCCTCACTCGCCGCGGGTTCGGCAGGTATGCTCCGATTCTCATGGCCCTTTGTCCTCGCATAGTAGTTCGGCGCATGCTGGTCGACCATTATGATATGTGCCCGCTCAGTCTCCTTGTATACCTTCAATTGCTCCGCCCAATGTTCGGTTATTTGCGTCTGCGCGCCTCTTTGGGGCGTGACGTGGCCGGTCTGGTTGGCTGGCGTAAAGTTTGGTGTAGAGTTGGATAGGACACCCGATGAATAATTGGTATGGTGGGCCACATTTCCGTTCGTGTGTGTATGATCTTGGTGGTGTTGTGTATGGGTTTGTTGATGGGAAGTCTGGTGCTGGAAGTTGTACATTATGGGCAGTCGGTTGCCCGTGGTCGGCCGGCCATGCTGGCCTGGCTGATGGCCCTGGTTAAACATGCTGTACAGCCGCTCCGCTGAGGACTGTGTCGGTGATGGTGGGGATTGGTCGTCTGATATGAATGTGGCTCTGTTCGGCGGAGACGGGTTTCGCGTGTGCCTCGCCAGCTGATGTTGTGTATGGGGATAGTAGCTTCCTGCGCTTGCCTGCGGAAACCTGTAACCATCGGCCATCTAAATACGCCGCGGTTTAGGTGAGGTCGCGAGCAGCACTCGGCGTGCTTTCGATATGGGTGGTCGGGTGCGTCGTGTTCTTCTTTCCGGGCACATAGGTATTCGTATGGCAGTTGCGATATTGCAAAGAGATGTCGGTAGATCGTCTTAGATAGGTCTGTTCACGTAGGTGAAATGCGAGTATCTGGTGCCTGAGATTGGACACGTTGATTCAGGTCAATCGTGCGTCATGCTACACCTGGAGTCAGCAAGGTTCGACGGCGCGCGCGCATACACCAGGAGATATAAGCTTCCACCAAGGCTCCCAGCGCGAGCCCCACTGATATCAAGGGATTCCAAACGCACCGTACTCAGATAGCATACTGCAGACCAAGTGAACACAATCTGGTAGACAGCCTCTTGTCTCTCGGGGGTCTGTTGGTTTCTAGGTTCAGAGGACGTTGACTGTGGATGGGACGACGACTTGTCAATTGCAAGCTAGAGATCTACTCTATCGGGGATCTTACACGCGATCTGAAATAGCGCCACAATCACGGGACGAGCGAGGTTGGGCTGTGAGCAGAAGCGAAAGATGGCCAGGCACAACCACAAATACAAGGTGTGAAGAACCTCTCCCCGCACACATTGGAAATACGGAATCCTTTGGGATATGGCGACTACTATAACTTCTTTTCCCTAGATATTCCATACATATCCTATAAAATATCGCATCTCTTGACATATATTTCCATATATCTCCATATATATCCCCCTCCATAACATCCATAACATCTACCCATCCCGCCCAACCAAATCCCGTGTTTCATAACCTGCAACAACCACAGTCCCGCTCCACACATGTTGTCAACAGTGGCACAGCCGACCGAATGGGGGACTCGTCGCCTCGATTAGACAAGCTCCACTCCATCACCAACAGCACCAACAGCACCAGCAGCTCGACAGATTCCAAAACTTCCTCCTTTCAAACCCATTCTCAAGCCAAACCTCGCAAGATACAAAGACCGCCTTCGCTCAGCCCTCAGTTCGCGTCGGCGTATGTGGTTGGCCCTGGAACCGCAGTTCTGGATCGACATCTGTATAGCCTGCAGCCGACCCAGCGCGTGCAGACACATCATGGGAGAGCTCAGAGCTTATCGAGTACCAGCCTCACAAATTCAAGCACGAATACTCCGTCACTGCTAGGTGGCGCCCCAGCAAAGGACGACTATGTTCGACGTCCCTTCACCATGCGTAACAGCCGGCGATATCTCGCCGATCCAACTCTGCGGTACCCCCTACCTGTGGACCTTCCAGAAATGCACCGCCAGGTCCTACGCACCATGCTTCTCGTAAATGTGTTTGGCGGGCCCGTCTGTTCACCAAACTTCCGGAACACCCCTCCCAAGAAGGTTCTGGAGGTCGGGTGTGGGAATGGTTACTGGAGTGCGTTGTGCCACAAGCACTTTGCCCGACAAGGCCACAGCGTCTCATTCACTGGCATCGACATTGCCCCTCTATCGGCCGATAACTGCACGAACGGGATGAAATGGCGATTTGTCCAACACGATTTACGAATATTACCAACTCCATTCCAGGATGAAGAGTTTGACCTTGTCATGGTCAAGGATCTAAGCATGATCTCCTCGCAACTGAGCATGACGGCGAACCTCATGGACGAATACCTGCGGATACTACGCCCTGGTGGCGCAATCGAGGTGTGGGATGGAGACCACACGATCCGCATGGTGCTATCGCATAACCCAACGCATGCATCTCAAGACAGCGACAGCGAGGACGAGGACACGGCACAAGCGGAGGGAACTGGTACATATATATTGACGGCTCAGACGCCGTTTACGGAAGCGCAAAATCCATATCTAACCGAATACAATACTTGGCTTACAAAGGCCTTCGACGCCAGGGGGCTCTCTGCGATACCATGCACGATCATGGCATCACTGCTTCTCCAAGAGCCGGAGCTGGCGGACATTGAGTCTCGCAGACTAGCTATTCCTCTCGGCGAGGTCAGATGGGAGCGCGCTGGCACCGAGGGTTCCTCCAAAGGAAAGGAGGCGGATTCGGGCAAGAAGGTCCTCACAACTGGCCAAACAGCCCTTCGACACACAGCTCTCCTGACCTTGGTCCAATATATGGAGAGCCTGGAGCCATTCTTACGGGAAGCGAGCGGCAAGAGTCAAGACGAATGGGATCGGTGGTATGGCGACATGATGAATGACCTTCTGGTCCAAAACGGAACGTCGTGGGGCGAGTGTTTGGAGGTCGGTGCGTGGTGGGCAACGAAGAGGGACACGCCGAAGACAAAGGCAAAGCCCTCCGACGAGAAGCCAGACAAGCCCATGCCGTACCCGCCAGATCCACATCCTGGGAATGAGTGGAAGATACCTCACATGGAGCTGCTGTGAGTCTTGATTGTCCGATTGTCATTTCATACGACGCAAACGACCATGGGCATGAGCGTGGCGTTTCATGTGTTGAGGATGAGCAATTGATAACCAATATTTTAGTGCCATCCCCCCATGGCCCTTTCACGGCTTATAATAGCTTTGACGCAGCGATCTGTACTTCTTCAGATAGTATCTGCATATATATTTAGCGATGTTTTTTACCCAGGTATAGGGTGGTGTATGGACGAACAATGCTTCGATCTCTGCCGCGCAGATTAGTTTTATTCTTGAAAATTAAATATTGAATCGGTTCATACCTTTCTTCACAAAATATGCCCTGTCAATTCCTTTCCGAATCTCTGCCTCGTCCGTCAGCCCAGCCTGACTAGAGAATGCCTTGTGCAGTCTGGGCCTAAAGTAGCTGTAACCAAGAGGATAGTCCTTTCCTAGATTTAAAAGCTCTGTATGGCAATTTAGCATAGCCCACATATGCCATGTAGAAAACCACGGCGGCATACCCTTATACACCGCGATAACCTCCCTCCTCAGTCCATCTTTCACGGCGGCCATGTCAACCAGCTCAGCCGCAGCAAATGAAGTAGCTTCCTCGGGATACTCGACGGTTGTAAGACAGGTCAGTGGTCGATTGTATGGTATTGCACAGTAAGAGCTTCAGAAGTTGTCGGGTATAGTGGAGTGAGTAGCTCCGGTAAGCCGTAGCCGCACGTCATGGCCTCGTACCTTGGTCCGTGCTGGTGTCTCTTTACGCGGGGTTGGAGCGACGGTGACGGGTATCCACGGCGATTATCTCGGCATCTCAGGCGGCATTGGGCCAGATCAATATAATATACAACAGCTATTACCTATTTTCCATAGGTTTTGCTTATGTTTAGATGACGCCCGTCTGAAGCACCACAATGATAGGAGCCAGCGTCCTCACCGGACGAACACGAGCACTTCAATGCCTCTCCCAAGCCAGGGTTTTGCGCCCAACAGCTTCCACAGCTAGGGTTTCGAGCCGGCCTTCCAGTAGCAGTGCAGCCACGCATTCGAAGGGCGCTGGGCTGCCTGCGCTATCTCCGAAGTGGCTCTCTGATACAAAGCTACGAATAGGCAAATGCCTGTCTTTTGGTATGAATGCGGAGCAGGTGCAGCAAGCGGCTAAGATATGCAAAATACTGGGACAGGAATGGAAGGAGCTCCTTGCAGGAAGCGAAGGGTTCTTGACAGACGAGAAGAGAGCTGGCCTACTCGGACACAGGGTTTCCTGGGGAGAGTTGGATAGCATGGTCAGTCTGCCCACCTACGGCGAAGAATTGGTGCTAACGCGATTCCGCTACAGGGCCATGTGAATAACGTTATATATATACGATACGCAGAAACCGCGAGGATAAACTGGGCATGCAATATTGCCATGCACTTAGATCCGGGGCATAAGCGGGAATGGATGGAGATGTGCACGCCGTTAGGAGACGGGATGATTCTGAAAAGTATCAAGACAGACTACAAATTCGTACGTGCCACCTCACCTCCTATCGAACAGGTTCTTTTACAGTCGCTCATACAAGGATAGCCTATGGCATGGCCTGATAAGGTGTCCGTCTTTCACAAACTCCGCAAGATTCCAGCGGAGGGTGAGTCGTCGTTTGTCCTGGATGCCATGATATTGTCGGAACGAGAACAGAGGCCGGCGGCAAGATGTCTCGAGGATATCGTGGTGTATGATTATCGGGTGGGTAAGAAGATAGCTCTCCGGCCATTCATGTTGGAAGCATTTGAGAAACTCTACCGAGAGCAGGAAGAGGCGCGTGAGAAGAACACAAGGCGAGTTCTCCAGATATTGGAAGACGTCAGGCATATGGAGAAGGACTCCTGGGACAGAGCCGACGCAAAAGAAGATCTGGGTGGAAGAACGTAAGGTTATAGATATTATGACATGCACATACATTTTGCCAACCTTGCTCTCTCTGCTATACATACCTACCTACCAATGAACAGCCTCAGGCCCTGGGTGCCGTCCAGAACAACAGTCATCGAAAGATGGTCGGGCTCCGGTCCTCCCTCCGAGTGGGGTTTGACGTTTGAGACAATTGATGGATAAAGCAGGAAGGTCGTTGGTGACCTACCCAATGAGGTGTTTGGTCACACAAGCTCGGCCTGTGGACATCTCAAAAACAAGCACAGCGATCGACATCACATGCCCGAAACAGCCTATGGGATTCGATGGATATTCAGCATTATAGGACTGGCCATGTTAATCTTCACCGCCTGATCGCTCAAACAGGAGCTTCATAGGGCAGGGAGCGAATCACAGGCAGAACGTCGAAACTCATTATACCCTATACGGCACAAATGCCGAGCATTGCCGGCGCGATGAGTTTCCACTTGTGGAAACCATACCACAAAGGTATGGTAGCCAAAGATACGCATTCGACTTGTGAGATGTGGAAGATATATGGCGAGAAAGATGATGCCGGCGAGCATGCAGGGTGGTGAGGGGAAATACTCGCGCATGTATGGTATGGCATCGACGATTCCCCTTCGCCTTCATGCTCCAGCCAGTCGCGTGCACAGACCGGCCGGCTTTCAGGCGACTTCTTTATCCAACTGCGGTACGAGCACGGAATAGTTTCGGCACAGCACAATAACAGCGTTACAGTGCATATGATATTCAATACATGGGGGTATCTGTGTGGCCATTTGAAAGGCAGCCGGCGCATGCGCATGGCCATCCAGAGTACTCTACTGTACTTATCTTTATGTGCAACCATCATCCTGGAGAACGCCTTTCGGTACTTGAAAGGTCGGATGCAGCCAATTCCCGGAGAGGACCCTGAGCTAGAGTATGCGGGCGCCGTTGATGATGACTGAGATGGTGTGCACAGCGCTGTTGGCACTGGATGGTTCTCCGGCCGGGGGGTTCCCCTTATACTGCCTTAGCACGGAGGTACAGACGGCACTGGCGCTGCACTTGCAAAATAAATACTTGGAAAGTAGTACTGTATTCCGTGCGGACAGTACTACCCGGACATACTACTGGAAGGATATCGGCATCAGAAGCAAGGAACCTCTGGACCGCCAGTCGCTGAAGAACATCTCTAAATCCTCTTCTATCTATTCTACCTCTTCTACTGTAAATGGTTGCGCTGTCACACCCGGCAGTCGCTGGTTGCTTCTTCCCGTCCTGTCTGCCGGCGTACTACTCCCACCCGTAAAAAGATTTAAGATTTTCTCGCCAGAACGCTCGGAAGGCCCATAACATTAAAAAAGCCTTCGCTTGGCACCGAAATAACCCAGACACACCCAGAATAGCGTCGCCCGACCACTCCGCTACGCTACTTTTCCCATGCTGACTCAGCATTAAAACGGTTCGCTGTGCGCTACTCAAACCACCGATTGCTGAATCTTACCAGACTTTCAAACAAACCTCCCCGAATCTTCAGCTAGGGACCACACATCCTTACCCGCCAGATCGACCACATTCGCGCCTTGCGAACCTCACAACTCCATCCAACCCTTCTCACCATCGGACATACACCCTCGAAAACAACTGCCGGTCGTTCGAACCAAACCCCTTCAACTTGGCTACCTTACGACATTGGGTCTGGGACCGCCACCAGACTGACTGCGCCCTGCAGCTTTGAGCTGGCTCAGGAAGCGTCTGGGTCAGCAGAGGACGTATGGGACGCTCTGCTGCCAGCAAACGACCACAAGGGCCAGCGGCGAACCAGCACAACTCTAGGCACGAGAATGGCCTGGTAGGGCCAGGGAAGAGGATACAGAAGCAGAGGAGCAATGGGAACATAAATGGCGCGACGCAGCCAACTTCACAACCATCGCCAGTACCGTCGCTCCCCACAACCCCTCCTCTGCATGGACAGACACGACCAGGGCACACACGGCCTCCCAATGGTGCTTCCGACTCCAAGCTTGCCACCTCTGTCGTCCGACGCGCTTCATTAAGTGGCTATTCTGAATCCTCCTCCTCCGAGTCGTACCAGAATGCCGCGACAATGTCCATTCCGCAAGAGACCCATCGCAGAATCGACGTGAACGCCGCCAAGAACCCCGCTGTGCACCGAGACGCTGGCCCTGTGACCTTCTTGTTCACAGTCCTACGCTCGTGTCCGCTCTACGACACAATCGCCATACTCATTGTTCTCCTCCAAGTACCACCCGCGTTCCTAACCCTCATCCACCTCCTCTTCGCCACGCTCACCTTTGTGCCTCCGTCCACAGGCGCACATTTAAGCTTCACCTTCACAGACATATTTGAGGGGTCGTTGGGAACTCCGTCTGTGGCCACCCTCGTGGCTGTAGACCTACTTGTCTTACTCGTTTGGTTATTCCTGTGGAGCCCTCTACAGGACCTGTCCTTGGATGTGGCGCAGACCGTTATTGCGCTGACACTGGGCGGTGGCACGACAAGTAAAGATGCAGGTTTCAACAACGTCCTTGTCTGTCTCGGAATCATTGGAGCATCGCATTTTGCTCGCAATGGCTCTCTCAAGCAGTCACGTCTTAGTTTCCTCTTCAACCATTCGCCCGATGTCGATGATCCCCTCGAGAAGTCTTCGGCAAATAATAAAGGTGCCTTCATCTGGGTCCGAACGATTCTAGCGGTCCACATCCTAACTCAAGGAATTGTTCGATATATCCGGGATTGGTATGTGCGACGGGAGAGACGGGACCTTATTGCATCCGCAGCAGGGGACCCGGAGGCTGCGAACGGCTCCATATCGCAAGGGGAACCTACCAACCAAGTGAGCACGGCGTCAACAACTACCGCCTCTGCCGAAACGAATGGTTCGGCAAGCGCCGCAGACAAATCACTGAATCCGAAAAAGAAACGCAAGGTCGGCGCTCAGGTCCGCATACAGCAGCCACTTTGGGCAGCTCTTGCTAGCACCAAGGTCGTCATGGCCAAGGAGTACGAGACCTCTCGCACCGCAGCAGAGTCTGCTGGAGCGAATGCCACTGATATCAACAACCTCGGGAACGCACCATTCGACAGCGAAGCTGACCGTATCTGGATAACGCACATTGGCTCCGATGAAGTCTGCTTCAACACTAGCTATTTCCCATCCCGTGCCGAAACCAACCCATCTACGCCAGAAGACACCATAGACAGCTTTGGGGTTGATCGATCGAAGCCATTCTTTGTCCGTGTGAATAAGACGGTATGGCAACCGACCCGAATTAACCCCCTCGACACAAAGAGTGATCAATGGAGCGGCGAGATATTTGGGCTAGCCCCTAATTCAAATTACGAATGCGAATTTGTCGGCACCCTTGACGATGCGATTATCTTCTCGACCAATGTTCGAACAACGCCAGCTCCGGCTACAGATGCGACACCTCTTCCTGCGCTGTCAACCACCGCACCACGATCCGCACGACCCGACTCTCCCACCACGACCCTGAAAACATCCATCCTCTCTGCAGAGGCCAAGCTTAATGAGGAACGCCTTCGTCAGAAGCGTGAACGCAAGGAGCAGAAAAGCAAGATGCACTCAACCCGAAAGGAGATCGATAAACTGGGCAGTAACATTGCGTCGTCTGGCGGCAATGATGACAGGCTACGCCAGAAAGTGCAGCAGAGCCATCTTCATGCGCGACAGGCCGAGGATGCAGTTGCTTCCTTGGCTGACCAATTGAAGGGCCTCGAAGATGTTCCCGAAGACGACTTCAGGGGATGGAAGTGTTCCAAGGTCTCATGGCAATCTGAGAAAGACATCCACAAAGCCTCGCGCAGCAAGTTCCACGAGGCCAAGGTCTCATCGGAGCATGAACTGCACGCATTAACCGCCGAGGTGACGGCCTTCCTTCAGAAGCGCGAGAGGATGCAAAGCCGGATCAGCAAGC
Organism: Pseudogymnoascus sp. 03VT05; assembly: GCA_001662645.1. NCBI lineage: Eukaryota > Fungi > Ascomycota > Leotiomycetes > Thelebolales > Thelebolaceae > Pseudogymnoascus > Pseudogymnoascus sp. 03VT05. The sequence goes on along the minus strand of KV459393.1, from coordinate 130,636 downwards.
TCAACGGAGAGTACGAGCGTATCACCGATGCCAACGCACGGGGTCTCGACGAAGCTCAACGCAAATCAACCGAGCGCGGTGCGAAAGAGGCCGAGCGCGCCCGCACCGAGATGATGTACCTCGAACGTCTAGATCAGCTCGAGCCACAGATCTTCGATATGCAGCAGTCCCTAGCGACACTGTGGGCTAGCATCCATGCGCTCCAGAATGCCGAGATCCAGCAGACCGCATACCTAGCTTCTCAAGTCCAGCAGCCCTCGCCGACTACGATGAACCCATTCGACTTTCCCGATAACGTCACAGCGTCCAATTACCCCTGGAATGCCCCGAATGTTAACGTCGCTGACTACTCCGTTCCGAGCATGGCGTATACACCACCGCGGCCGCATCGCGGCCGCAGCAGCAGCATGCTGAGTGGCGTCAGTGGATTTACGCAGAGCTCGAATGAAGAGCCGGGGCCGGTACTGCCAATGCCTAGGCGTGGGAGGAAGATCAGTGACGATGGGAGCAGTGCCAGTGGGACAAGTGGGAGTATCGGTGGTCCCAGAAGCCCAGTGGAGACGTCGCTCACCATCCCTTCGAATTGGCCTAACTCTCGGGATGGGTCGTGATTTGGCACTCGTTGTTAACCACATAGAGAATACAATTTTTCGCTTCTTACTTTCTGTCCTGATCTAGGTGTGTTGCATTGTAAACTTGGTAAAGTCAACGTGAACTGTAATCCCGTATTGTAGGGGGGTATGTGCTAGCAAAACCAAATTATAACTAATAGACAAGTAACTCCTAAAAATCTTAAATCCCACCTTATTCTTAGCTTTCGCTTAAAAAATTCAATCCTCGTCATCCATCCGTCCCTGCCCTGGTCTTTCCATTTACCTTCCACCTCCCTTTCTCCTTCTTCTTTTCCCCCTCACCTCCCTTCCACTTCCACTTCCACTTCCCCTTCTCCTTTCCCCCGTCTCCCTTCGACTTCTCCTTCACTTCCCCTTCCACTTCCCCTTCCCCTTCCCCTTCCCCTTCCCCCTTCCCCTTCCACTTCCCCTTCCACTTCCCCTTCCACTTCCCCTTCCCCTTCCCGTCTTTCTCCTCCTTCTGTTCCCCCTCCTTCCCCTCTTTCCCCTCTTTCCCCTTCTCTTTCTACTTCTCATTCCCTTCCTTTGTGCCAATCCCCACAGAATACTCTCGGCCCCCCCTCCCTTTCTCAATATCAACTCCAATTGTATAACCCCCATTCTCAGTCTCTATATGCACGGATTTCTCAACCTCATTGCTTTCCCACCTAGCACATAACTCCTTATGGCTCACGACAATCCCCATCCCCGTCACATGCTTCGCTATCGTCGAAAGCTGCGCCTTGAACAGCTCCTGCGCGGCCTCGCTGTGTTCGCAGAAATGCATGTTTGCGACGTACCATTCCATTCCCTGCGTCTCGGCAATTATAGGCTCGCAAAATCGCGAGTGCTCGCGCTGGAAGCGGAAGGGGGTAATAGCTGCTGCGTGTGGTGCATCCTGCGGGTATGCAATCCCTAGAGCACAGAAGGCGAGGAAGGAGTCCAGGGGTGCTTGGATGATGGCGCTTAGTGTCTGATAATAGTTAGAATATGCTTTCAATTTGGGCTCAGTGGGACGATTCTTACCTTAGGTGCGTAGACCTTGTAAAATGGATCAAGTGGGAAGGGAGGCTCGGTTGCTAAATTCTCCATCCCCACGGCGCGAATGAAGTCTTCCGTTTCGTCAGAGCGGTAGTTTCCACATGACAGAGGGAAGGCACGGCGATCAACATTGTCCGACAGATGGTTTCCTTGGTGGCCCCAATCGGCAATATGCACGTATCCCGCGTCAGAATCACAAACAGGGAGCCAGAACCGTGGAGAGCCGCCTTCCAGATCTCCTAATGCATCACCGCCCCAGTCAAGATAAGGATCCGCATTGCCGCGAGCCTTGTAATACTCGTAGAGTCGCGCCATCGCATCCTGGACGTCGAAATTAAGCGGGGCACCTCGTACGGTATCGAAGCCGTGCATGGGCATACTGAAGCCACGCTTCTCCTGCGACCAGCACTCAATCTGGCATACTTTGTCCGGGCGCGGGCAGATTCGCATCTGACGCTCAAGGTCGGATTTAGGGGATTGTGGGGCATGGCCATCACCAGGGTCACCGTATTTTTCGCGTGCAGCAGCACTGAATTCCCAGTCGTTGAAGCCGTCGCAGAAGAGCTTAGCTTGGGGATGGGAGTTACATTTCATGAAGCACTTTGCTGCGCGGTAGGAAGCGGCCATCAGGCCTTCTTTCATGGCTGTTGTCATGAGGCTATGATTGGTCAGTTAGTGGTTGGGAGTAAGGGAGGGAGGGACTAACTCTTCCATTTGATAAGGGTCCGTGAAGATTTGGACGACTCCAGTCTCGTTGGCCCAGATGGAGGAGGCTATCATAAATGATAATACCGAAGGGCCATCATCAAAGAACGTTCCGCGATTGAGCTGCTTCGTGCTCGCGCTCAAGGACTTGCGGAAGGTCAGGCTCGCTGCTAGTAGGGCGTTCCTCAACGCAGTGATCTGCGCCGGGTCATCTGTTTTAATCATACCATGGCCTTCGCAGAGGCGTTCGGGCGATGGGCCAGCAAGTGCCTTCACATTCCACATGCGCCAGATGCGCAGGGCCTTGCTGAAGATAAATACAGGGGCGGGCATGTCGAGAATCTTGCCAGGAACAAGCTGCGTGGCGGTTGGGGAGGCGAGAACCATACTGCTCATCATGGCGGCGATTCCTATCTCGGTGACGAAGTCGTTTACGTTTTTTACGCTGGTGCGGATGAAGGTGCATGTCTTGGTTGCTTCTCCCGAAACCCTCTGCGTGCATGTGGTGATGATAGGATCGATGTAGCTTCCAACGTTTACGAGCGATGATAAAAGAGTGTCCTACATAGTCAGTAACCAGGGGAAAAAATATACGATTGGGAACTTACATAGTATGTCTTCAGCACCAAGTTAACCGTGTTATGCAGTTTCATCACAAAATATACCTTCCGCGCCAACTCTTTGTCGCCTTGGTACTGCGTCATGATGCTGCTACAGCTTGGCCTCCTCGTGCAACCACCCATCTCCAACCCACAATCATAGTCATCGTCTCCCAAGAACACGTGCCCGAAAAGCCTCACCTCTCCATACGCTGCGAATCGCGGCCCTAGCGGCCCTGAGCTTGCCTCCTGTGTCCATGCTTGGTACCATTCCCACACGCCAGACTCCTCCAGATTGGCAGCCGTCATCTCAAAGTAGCCGAAGTCGTCCATGCAACCACGGCCAAACTGGGGGAGCGCAAACGGCGCTTTGGATAAGCGTCTCAACGAGGACTCGGGTGAAAATCCGCTAATGTTGTAAGGACGGATCCCAGTGGAGTTGGAGAAGTAGTTGAGCGTGTCGTTAGCTCTGTTAGAGGCGACGATCGCGCATGTCTGTTCTAGCGCGGCGAGATCTATGGGAGCCAACTTCTTGCGAGCATTTTCGAAAGCGGAAGGACTGCAGATCATGGACGTCCAGCGTGCATCGGATATATTCTCGCGGTCAGCGAAACGGAACATGTCGGATGCAAAGGCCTCGGCGACAGCAAGAGTGTTGCTCGTATTTAAGCTTGCAAGGCTCACGCCTGTATTGTTTCCTCTGACATATTCAGTGCCTCCAAATCCCTCTTTATGCCTGCCATTTAATATGTCAGTGATCACTTGTGTGAGATTTAAGTTCTGTGATATATCAGTAGTATTATATCGGGACGTTGTCAATATAGTCGGAGTCGGAACATATGCTGTTTTAAACGTTGACGGTCCTTTTCTGCTGCTTGGTAACTCTGATATAGTCTTACTCGCCAGCGTATATGTCGGCTTATTATGAGTGGAGGTTGTTGAGTTCAAGTTCGAGGTATGCATCGACGAAAGCGTAGAGTTGAAGGCCGTCGTCGACGAGTTCGCCGCTATCGAGTTTGTCGCTGTCAAATTTGAAATGATGGCATTTTCACCAGTAGGGAGCGCAGCGGCCAACTGAATAACTAATAGATTAGTTACCCAGAGGGCAGGTGGGGGGCGCATTATGCGATCTTTTGTTGATGAAAATAGAGTATAAGACGTCAAATGCGACAATAGTCGCCAAAAATCCAGCAAAATGGGGCAGAGAGACAAAAAATATAAGAGACCGCACTTACAAAAGATACAAAAAATATCTAAGCTCGAAAATAATAAATCACGCCCATAATCACCCGCTGGAGTGGGTGACTCCCGTTGGTTTGGTTGGTAGTTAAGGTTAAATATCCATAGCGTGAACTCTAAATTAGTTAGCGGCGCGCCCCAGTCGTCGCCATCACGTCTAAACCAACCAAAATAAATTGGTAAGATATGAGTACCACAGAAAGCATGCCACAACCAGTCTAACAATCCGTACCTTGACAGCTACACTCATAAATTTTCTCAGATCAGACAATCTTCAAGGTCCGGTGACTCCGTTAAAGAGCTACGAGTGATTAGTGGCCACACATGACTACAAATCCTGGGGACCCCGGACCACGGTCTGGGTGAAACTTCCCACGCATACATGGCCTGATTTAACGAAGATATTTTCTCATGACTCATTCCATCAGGTATGGCTGTTACCGGCTGCTCCAAAGTTGAACTCCATACCCTTAGCAGATTCAACCCAGCTATACCAGTTCACGTCCGTGTCGAAATCCATATTGGCGTTCACGTCAGCGAAATCGCCGACCGATGGGACCATGTCCGGCAGGAGCCAGGGTATGCCACCCGCCCAGTCTCCCTGGATTGCAGTAGGTCTACTGTATGATGAATCTTGGATGCCTTCCGATGGCATTGTAACGTAAGCGCCTACAGTAGCAGGGCTTAGGGTTATATTCGTATTTGAGACGCCTTGTGTGACACGATTGGCCTGCTCAAAGTTCGACCCTAACCACAAATCGCCTTCCCTATACACCGGCGCAGAACCAAGGCTCTGCTGGGCTGTATCAACTGTGGGTATGGGAACCGACGGAGTGACCATTGAAACAGGCGCCCTCTGGGTCTGTGGCCCATACTCTTCTTCCTTAGTCATCACTACAAGCTCACGCCAGTGCGCGTGAAATAGCTCCCTACCCTTTCCAGCTGGGAATGGTCCGGAGCTCGCCGGCAGAGGTATATTTCCATCCTCTATCTCGAGCTGTGCCGCTGACAGAGCATCCGCGCGTAGGCGTTTGAGCTCTGCTTCGCGGTGTTTGCGCGCCTTGACCATCAGTTTTCGCAGTGGAAACCAAATACGCTGGTCCTTGTTCGTTTTGGAATGGGTTGGGATTAACCAGCTGCTGTGGAGAGCGACCCAGGCTCGCTCGACGGTAGGCGACCACGGGCGTCGGCAAATATCAATCAAGAGGTAGACAACGGCGTGCCAATGAGTATGGGTCTGGAAGATCCAGCGCCAGTGGCGGCAGGATTTTTCGGCGTTGAGGGTATGGTTGTACTCAGCAACCTCTATTGCTGCGACAAGCAATTTATTCCGTATTTCGTCCGAGAGGTGCTCATTAGGGGAGGAGAAGAGAACAGGGAGGTAGATGAGGAGCGTTATTTTAGCAACGATAAGGCGCGCGACGTTGACTACGACCCAGTATGTTATATTGTTGGTTTCTGTCATGTGCTGAAGATAGCGCCGATCAAGTGATTGAAAAATCTCGTTCAACAAACGGCTTTGCTCTTCGGGGCTTGACGGCCCTCCCTTGTCGGCCGGGGTCATCAAAAGCCTCTGGACGCGGCAGACTTCAAAGGTTATAATCGTAAATGTCATATCGGTCAAAGGCTGGCGCTCTACCGGCGGTTGTTTCTTCTCCGGTTCTATATCGGCATCGTTGATATTCAAAGGAAGCTTTGTGTCAAAGCTGCTGCTTGGAGTGCTCAGCTCCGTGCCCTGGTCCTCAGATGCTCGCATGTCAAGTAGACACACCGCCCACCACACCCTTCGTCGAATCTCAACCTCGTAGGGAGTAAGGTGGTCGAAATGGGAACCGTCTCGATGCAGTCCAAGAGCTTGGGCCATCCTGATGGCGAGACCCGTCATCATCCATACGAATCTCGGGCTATCGTGACGGCGAACGAGAAGAAGAAAAATAACAAAGGCCTGTACGACGACTATGTCTGAGGCGTTAAGAAAGTCGGCCTTGGCTAGAGCATGCTCCAGGCCGAGACGGAATTTGAGACTCAATTCCGATTTCGTATAGCCAAAGTTGGTTATGGTCTAGGAGCCGTAAGTAGTGGTTTCCAGACGACAGTAACTCAAACAGGGCGGAACTTACATCGTCTTCCTCCATCGAAGTTACTGCTGCGTAGTAGATAGAGAACAGCAGGGCTTCGTTTACTGGCGTAAGGCTGGCCGCATTGCTGTCACGCATATCACGGACCATCTTGGTGACGGTCGGCATGTGCAGAATATGAATGAAGACTTGCACGTTCTCAGAGTACACACTCAGGAGAAATGGAATCTGTGATGGCAGCGGGCGCAGGTCGCGGAGATCGGGATGGGAAGGGCTTAGGTTGAGTTGGAACAGGAACGAGTGCCGTTCCGAGGGCGTCCGATCTAGCTCATGAGCGGATTGCGGCATTCCGGGAGAGTTTTCGTCCTCTGATGATATGTCAGAATCGGCGTCCAGGGGACCGCGGGCATCCATCTTGAGTCCATCAATCTACCCATTATTAGAAAGGTTACCTTATCCACTCAGGATATCTGGGGGAATTCGGCTACTACTTACTTCGTCGTTGATGCGCGACCAAAAGCCGCTGCTCACGTAACGACTATGGCCCGCATCTTGTAGGACAAGCCTACCAAACTGATTCTGAATCCCAGTGCTGCTTGTCGTAGTCGGCAATGCACCCGTTTGGTGGTCTGCATTATGATTACCATCGGCGGGGGAGGTCACCAAAGAGTTGCCTCCAGAAGCACCGCTACTAGCAGAACCAGCCGCTGCCAAGTTGGCATGTTCCAATTGGCCTCTCAATTCCTGAACGAGACTCTCAAGATTATGCAGCCTCTCCATAACCTGGCCAGCCCCAGGATCAACCTGCTGCATCACTTCAGCGCTGCCAGGCCCGGCCGTATTGGCAGCACGCTCGAGACGACGAGCCCATCGCGGAGGACGGAATGCTGAGGGAGCGACACAGGCAATATTCGCACGACGGCAATTGGTGCATGGTGCCAGCTTGTCACAGCGCACCTTTCTGCTTCGACAAACCACGCAGCTGCGCGGCTTGGGGGCGGAGTCGGACCTGGATGCAGGTGGAGGCGGAGAGGCGGAGGACATCGCGCTTTTCTCGGCCACGAAAGCCGAGATTGTCGCGCCTGGGCTCGCTGGTGCTGGAACCCTTCCGGCTAGCCCCTGCGATATGTCGGGTTCAAATGATGCACTTTTTTCTACTGAATATGTTTGGATTTATTAGCGTGAGAGCGATTTGTGGTTGCACGCGTGGTCTTGGTTGTATTGCGGGGTAGCTGCTATCTCACGACAGTTTGTTGGAGCTTGTTCCAATCCGCGGCGGTCCAAACAAATCAGCGTGGGCCAGGGGCTACAATGCTTTACAGTGTAAGATTCACGACATATCAGCTCTGTAATGATGTGTCCCAGGAGGCTCACTGTATCCGATTAGAGGATTTTCCATCTCGACAGCAAACACCAAGTAAGATCTCCATGTCGTGCGGACCCATCCTGGAGACTAGCGCCTTCTGGCGCCGGCAGCTAAAATATGACGTGCCCCACTTCAAGGGATGGGGCCCCGCCGACAACAAACACCAACCCTTGTCTCAAGAAACTGTAGAGCGCATAAAACGGTTATTAGGGGGGGATATGAGGAGGTGAGTTGGCTAGAATGAGATAAATATAAAGAGAATCGTCTTGGTTTTGACTGCATTTAAGTCAAATTCATACTCCATTCACATTTGAACGAACCTAAGCGGGGACAGAATTACAGAAATTCGTATATGTGGAATTCACTTGAATCTATTCACTATCCAATATCGAAGTTGCTACCCGTACACGTAGAAAACCATAGTTTTATTTAATAGTTGCCTGCACTGGCTACGAAGATTGTTCGGCATACTGCAGATAAAAAATATAATGCTGTGTAGTCCCTTCTCTTCTCCGTTTGTATCTCAATGTGAAATTGACATCAATCAACTAACAAACGGAAAGCTCAGTTTAATTTCGCCCGTTTGCTTAGTAGCAAATCGTCGGTATAAATAGCAAGCGGGGGTTGTTTTCTCTTCCTCCTTCTTCCACCTTACTTACACCTCACCGCAACCAACAAACGGAATCGACAATCAAGCCCCAACCAAGCAAGACCCTCAGGTAAGCGATCCAGCACCATAAAAGACAACAACATCCCATCCATTCTTGTTCATCACAACTCTCAACCATACCCATACTCACAAAAGAAGATCTACCACACTTTCACAATCACCATACCAACACACCACACCACACGACAAAATGGGTACCCGCCACCTCATCTGCGTCTTCCACCGCGGCCGCTTCGTAATCGCCCAATACGGCCAATTCGACGGCTACCCCGAAGTACAAGGCCACGCCCTAACCACCTTCCTCCTCGTCCCCGGCAACATCTTGCGCCTCAAGGCCGGTCTAGCGCACATCTACACCCCGACCGCTTCGGAGGTCGCGGAGTTCGAGAAATCCATTACGCGGCAGAATGAGGAGCACCATGCTGCAAAGCTGCGGGGGGAGGCGAGTGTGATGAGTCGCATGAAGCCGAGTTGTCCGTCTATGTGGTGTCTGACGAGCGCGGGGGTGTTGGAGGTTGTGGCGGGGGCGGAGGGGGGGAAGGAGGTGCCGATTCGACAGGAGTTGGGGTTTATTCATGATGGGTTGTTTTGTGAGTGGGCTTATGTGGTTGATCTTGATGCGGAGGTGTTGGAGGTCTTCAATGGGGTGGAGAAGGAGTATGAGGGGTCGAGCCAGAGGTTTAAGGGTGTGGAGGGGCCGGAAGAGGGGTTGGTGCCTTCGTTGGTCAAGACGTTTGCTTTTGCGGAGCTCCCGGAGAAGAAGGACGACCTTGTTCGTGTGGTTAATGAAGCTCTCGAGCTGAGGGCTCGTGAGGCGGTGGCTCGGGAGCAGCGAAATGGTGGCGGCGACGACGCTGTTGCTGTTGCTGTTGCGTCTGTTCTCTGAACTTGGTTCCACGGTTTCACGTCACGCAAGGCATTCTCGCAAGAAGTACCAGATTGTAGTTGATGTTTCTCATTCTAATTCTATTGTGATAAAACTACTCGCTCCCCAGTGCAGTGCTAAGAATTACTTTGGTGTACCAGCACCATCCCATCTATAATCGCCATGTCTCCACTCATACAGCTCCACCCCCATCTCTCTCTCCCAGCACGCCCCTCCCCTCAATCACACTCCCACTCCTCACCTCACCCCTGTTCTTCACTCTCCCAATCCACGACCCCGCCCCGAAAAACCTCATAGGCTCTTCGTCACTCGTCACCCAATCTGCGCTCGCCCTTCTCTGCGGCGGCCATGCCCATTCGCCGCCCTCCAACGTCATCGACGATGCGCGTCTCCCCGCCGTCACCCCAGCGACACTAGCGAAACTGAATGTACCCCACTCCTCGCTCGTGCGGTGGCCGCTGCTGATATGACTGCTATGGCTCCTGGCGCGCTGTCTCTCCTTCCCCTTCCCCTTATTCTTATTCTTCTTCTCCCCCCTCGCACTCACATCCCCCACCGCCGTAGAAGATGATATGACCTCCGGCACCGGCAAAAAGCGCAATTTCTTCCCCTTCCGCTTCTCCTCCGCGCTCTCGACCTCGTATTCTCTCACCGGCGGACCTCCACGTACCCCAACATCCCATACCCCCCGTTCGCGACACACGCGACGCCCCCTCTCCTTGCAGCGGCGGAGGATCTTCTCTTCGCGGGGTGCGCCGCCGACGAAGCCGTCGCGCGCGAGGCGGCGGTCGAAGAGGACGGAGAGGCGGAGGAGGAAGATGAGAAAGCAGCCGAGGAGGATGAGGGCGAGGATGGTGGTGAGGAAGGCGAGGTAGGAGGCTTCGATGAGGGAGACGGGGAGGGAGGTTTCGGCGTCGAAGTCGGGCCGGTAGGGGGGTTGGAGTTTGGGCATGAGGGGGTTGGGTGCGGGGTGGTGGTAGTGTTTGGATGGTAGGTGGTGGTGGTTGTGGTAACGAGTGTGTTGAAGTGAATGAAGGGATTTTTTGGAGCTTGCTGAGATTTTTGTTGTTGTGGTGTGTCGAGGGCTTGTGTTTCTCATGCGCTGAATGAGTGTAGGAGAGCCGCACTGACGTTCCTGACGTTTCTTTTTTTTTTCATTTTAAGAGGCAGGTGCGATGCTGAACGGCTGAACGTTCCTGCCGTTTGTGCATTTCGAGGTGGCAGGTGTGATGCTCCAACGTTCCTGCCGTTGTGGGCTTCGGGTATGTCTGCTGTGCTCTTTCTCTTTGGTGTGGCAGGAGCGATGCTCTGACCTTCCCGCTGCTGCTGTGCAACTTGACAGGGAAGGAGCAATGGTCCTTCCTTCCTCTGCTGGTTGTCTTGCACACCAAGGTGGCAGGAGCAACACTCCTCGCTCCTTCCTCGTATTCCAGTCTTCTCTCTCATCTTCATTCCACCAAACCCCTAAATATACCGCTCATCCCCAGTATAATCCAAATCCCTTGAAATCCGGTGTTCTATATCTCTCTTCATTTATAACCCACAATCTTGGCGCAACGATCGCAGTAGTACAGGTTATGTCCGAACTTGACCATGCCACCGGCGCGGGCATCGTCGGCAGACACGTCGCGGCCATTGTGAGAGACGGTCTCGGCGCTCATGGCGCAGCGTGAGCAGCGCATGGTCTCGACTGTGGAGTGGCACTTCGAGGGGTCCAAAGGGGGGGTGCGGGGGGCCGGGGCCTCCATCGCATGCGGTTTTTGGGTTGTGAAATGGTGTGTGTGTTGGATGGGTTTGTTGGGGGTGTAGAGGAGGTTCGCGGCGTCGTGTTTCGTGTTTCACGGTTTCGTAGTTCGTTTGTGGTTGTGGGTGTAATGGGTATGAGAATCGGCAGGCAGCGGCGTGTGAGAGTATATGAGCGTATATGTATGACGAGGATGCGAGTCTATGATCTATGATGTATGCCTCCCCAAAAAAATCCCAAAGGCGTTTCCGTAAATGTATAAAGTTTTTCTTGCTGGGGAGTATATAGAGTAATATAGAGTATTGCGATGGGTCTAACTTGTAGGGGGAGGGGGGGGGGAGGGAAAAGGGCCGGTCATTATGTACTCTGGTAACAATTTTTGTTTAAATATGTAACCAGGCATGGGCTGGGATGGGTAAGGATGGGCTAAGGATGTGGGCTAAGGATGGGTAGGAAGGGGTCAGGATGGGTTAGAGGGAATAGGATGGATTAGGGGGATGGACAATGGGGAATGGGTGGAGAGCAAAAAAAAAAGAGGTAGCGGGCACAGAAGGTAGTGTGAGGTTTAGGTGACGCTTGGGAATTTCGCATGTGGTTTGTTTCGTTTCACGCTTGTCGAAGGTTGCAGGAAGGGGAAAAAAGGGTTTGGAGGGGGGGGGGTGATCCCTTAGGGAGCTAAGAGAGAACTACTAAGCAAGAGGGCTAGGAGTACCTGTGATGTAGTTGGGCTGTAGTTTGGGTTGTAGCTGGGAGTTGTAGCGCGAAAGGGAAAAAAATTAGGTGTGGAGGAGAGGGAAGGAGAGGGAAGGAGAGGGAAGGAGAGGGGCGGGTTGGAGGGAGAAAGGGAGGAAGAGGAATTGGGTTGGGGGTGAGGTGGAGAAGCAGGGAGGGAGTTAAGGCTGGAGAGGCTGGAGTGACTCGTAATGAGAGTCGGAGATACTTCTTAGGTACAGGGTATATACATTGGGTAGGCTTAGGGAAACGTGATACAAGTAACTTTAGGGATTAATGTGAGGGAGAGAACTTTCATCGGTCGGTCACGACGGGTTTTAACGTTGGGTGGTGGGGTGGGCATGGGTGGACAAGGGTGGGCAAGGGGTGTTGGTGGGTGGAGGGGCAGTGCGGAGGAACAGGAGGGTAGCGATGACGTCGACGCGCAGGGACACTCGTACTCTATGCAGGAGATGGGCAGGGGGTGGGTTCAAAACGGGTACACTTGGATACACAGACCCATACAGACACAGACCATACAGTTCGATACACACGAATATACACTCGATACGGTAGGGTACACCAGGATACTGGTCGATACGGCTGCATTAGTGGCTTAACTGGCACCACTGGCACCACTAGCACGGCTAGCACGAAAGTGTGGAAATGCCGCTTGACCGATTGACTGTTTCATGTCGGAGATGAGTCTCATTCGATGAGAAGCTGTGTCTGCCCAAGCTGCACCGTAAAGAAACACCCGGTACGTGTGAAATCCCTTAGATAAATCATGAGTGACAGTGACAACCTCCTCCGTGCGCTTGCCCTCCTGCACTGACGACTGTATTGTGAGATGATGATCTGTGTACTTACTGTATGCAAATGCACTCAGATTACGACTCTTCCATGACTGCTTCTGCGCTGTACCCCATTAATTCTATTCTTATGATCGTATTTTATTATTATTAGCATCAGCCTCTCTCTCACCGACTATTCCTCGTCCCCTCTCTCCTCTCTACACCGTCTGTTCGCCAGTGTCCGTGTTCGCCTGTCCGCCTGTCCGCCTGTCCGCCTTGTCTGCCTTGTCCGTCTGTCCGCTCCTAGTCGCTCGTGACCAGGCATTAACAACCCTCCCCTCCCCTCCCTCCCACCCAATCCTCACCCTAGAACACGGTAATAGCAAGGCACCAGCAAAAAAAACCGACACACCCCCATCCATCCTATCCCCATCCCCCTTCCGCATTCCCCATCACATCCCGCTCACTACTCCATCCCATCACATCACATCCACTGTACTGCCGCTTCCCGTGCCTTTTGACATTCTGTCCCTCGCTTGCGCTGGCTGGCTACTACTGGCTGGCTGGCAGCTATTACCACTCTTATTACCACTCGATCCGCTCCGCTCTCTTTCTTGGCTGACAGCTGTTCCGTATGACTATTCGCTCTCCGATGTGATAGCTTGGGACCCGCGCGTCCTCCTTTCATCTTGTGCCCTTACCAACTTACCAGTACACCTTCCCTCGGAGTCGTTCTATCCGGCTGGCTGCCTGCACCCAACGTCCGCCCCAAGCACAAACCAAGCACAAACCAAGCACAAACACACCATGGGAAAACGGAAACAAAGTCCAATACAAAGGTGGGCCAAATTCAATATCTGCGCGACGTGGTGTTTACAGTACGCACGTATGAGTCCTCGTACGCTTTGCCAAGGCAGGAAGGACGGAAGGAGCAGGAGATGAAGCAGGGCGAGGGCGCGAAAGGGTGCAAAATAAAAATAATTGTTGAGAAAGCCTGAGCGAGGAGGAGCAGAAACACGTCGTCACCCTCCGATCCGAGCGCACATTATTACCACGATAGTACCGCCGACGAGAGACGATGCCATGCCATGCCACGATCGATGTCAATGCCCCCATGGTTCCACGATACCGCGGTATAGTATAGTTACTACTCACTCATCCTCGCTCATTCACTCAATACGGCCCAATACCCGTCTCCCCGAGCTGCACGTTGTTCTATTTATTTGCTGCCATGATATTGCCATTTACTAACCAGTATATTCTGTGTATTTTACTACGTGTATATACTATATATATACACAAAATCTTGATTACGTCTCATGTGTCTACTATTTTCCAAGGCACAAACCCTGACACACGCACACACACCACACAGACGGACAGACACAGCCCGCGCGGGTGTGTCGGTTTCCCTGCTTCCATCCCTCCCTTCCACCCCTTCCATGCATGCGCCCGCCCTTCTAACTTCTTTTTTTAACCCTACCACCACCCTACCCCCTCGCTATTCCCAACATAGGGTCACATCGCGGCAGCGACCAGCAAAACAAACACAGGAAAGGCAAGAAAACGCATGATTGAGAGACGAGACAGAAAAATATAACGGCTGTCTAGCAAGGAACGCACATACACTGCAGCATAGCATGCAAGTGTACAGCAAGTACCTCTCCGTACCGCTCACAGACCTCGGGCATCGATCCAGCGACCCGGGCAGCAGGTTGGCTGGCTGGCAGATCTCCCGTCAGTGACGATGTAACTTGTGTATGTACACGCAGTACAGAATGTACATCCCGTACCTGTGTTGTACGTGTTCGCGATCATATGATGGTATGAACACCTGTACGAACACTTGCACCAACGATATCCTATATTCTACGGCGTTAGGTGTGTAAGATCTTACCATACTCTACTCTACTCCACGGTGCTACTCGGACATCTCATTCCCGAAACTTACCCACCATACCACGGCACAGCACAAACACAGCAAGTCGGTCATCGGTCATACTGAGCTCATCTCACCGTCACAGTCACAGAGAGTGCCGCGCCGTGCTAACCTATCTCTAACAAACCCATCCACCACAGCCGCGCCGGCAGTCTCGGACACGGCCTGGTGAGACCACAGAAAAAAGGGTGTAAGACGTACGGAAATGGTAAGACTCCGGAAGGACGACGTGAGACCGCGGCATAGGATAGGGTGAGACCAGCCAGCGGCTCAAGTGAGACCACGCAACGCAACGCAGCCAAAGCACCGCCGCACAGTTACGTTACAGCCCCAGCCCAGGCCCAGGTATACGCGTACAGTAAGTCAGTTATGCCGAGTGAGCGAGCAAGCGAGCGATCCAGACGTCCCGGGCCATCATCTATCAAGCCTTACAGCGCCGTGGTACGGTACAGTACAGCAGAGTACACCGAGACACAAAGCCAAGGCCAACCAGCCAGCCCAGCCCAGCCGACACATCCAGACCGAGCATCCAGACCATTCCAGGAACGACGACATCTTTTTTGCAAAGACAAGCCCATGACACAAGGCCCGGTCTGGCCGTCGGAGAATTTAATCGGGGTTCAATTTCAAGTGCCAGGTCCAGTCCAGTCCAGCCCCCAACCCAGGCCAGCCCTGTGCGCGGGGGGCCTGTTTTTCTGTTTGCCCAAGATTCAAGGTTTCGCCGAGGTGTAACGTGAGAAAAAAACCGGACGTTGCGGGAAGTAATCAGGCTTTTTTGGCGGGCGTTGCATGGGTAGGTAGGTTGGTGGACGGAGTTGACTTTTTTTTTTCTTTTTTTTTTTTTTACTACCGTTTATGCAAACGCGACAGACAGACAGACAGACCACGCTGTAATGCAAGGCCTGTGGGTGGGCCAGCAGCGCAGGAAGAGGCGTTCTGTCCGGGCGATGACAGCGCCGATCGGCGGAGGGAAATGTGATCTCGTGCTGTTATTGTATAGCAGTACAGGTATTTGGTATGGAGTAGATTACAAGAAGTTGCTGTTATCATGACATCGTGCAACGCGCATCCATCCCGCGCCCGCGCCCGCGCGCGCACGAAGAACGCCTACCTACCGGCTTCATGTACCTTGCCGTCGCACTCTCTCTCTGTCCTCACATTTACCCATTTTACCCAGCGGAAGCACGCGCAGCCGCATTTTGCGTCAAAAATCCCCCCTCTCTCTATCTTTGTAATCCCACGTAATGCGCGAAATCGCGCATGCACATATGTATATGTGCAGCAGTTATGTACGTGCTGCTTGCTTCTGCTGTAGTGTGACACCGGCCGGTTGATTCGTGCAGCAGTAGTAGGAGTATGCTACTGCATATTCGAACGGCACGGTAAGTAGAACGTCCGTCCGTCATCGACGCCCTCCATACACCCGCCCAACCAACCGACAGATAGACCGGCAGTACACCGCTCACCGCACCCCAATCCAATCCAACGCCATCCATCCATCACATCACGCACGCACAGCCGGACATTAAACCCGTCGATCAGCCTCTCCACCCCGCGCGCGCGCGCTGACTTTCGCACCCGCGGACATACACAGCTAGGTAAGTAGGCAGCCCAGCGATCGAGTACCAGCAGCCCTGCGCTGCCAACCCTCCCCATTCGTTTCAGGCGCGCGCGACGGATGAGCCGGGGCGATCTGGTGGGGGGGTTAGGTGCTGAATGATGGATGATGGATGACCGCCGTCGGTCGCGATGACGGTGTGAACGGTGGGCGGTGGTGGGTAGCCCGCTGTGTAGCCCCCTTTCCTTTCGCCGTGGCCGTGGTGGCGGATAGGGGGCGGGGCGTTTTGAGTGCAAATCTCCTGCACGAGGGAGGGTGAATGGGTGATGCGAAACAGGCGGTGCGTCGATGGAATCGGCGCTAGGTGGTGGTGTGGGTTTGGTGGGCGGAATGGATGCGGTAGTTGGGGGGGGCGGGCGGGAAAACAAACGGGCCTGTTTTGTGAGAGATACAGTGGGAGGAAGGAGTAGCAAAACAGTAAGTAACGGTCTTAGTATTTTACGAGTTTCCCGGTTTTCGGGATGGGGGATAGGGTGGAGGGGAGGGAACGGACGGAGGAGGGAAGGGCAGAGTGGGACGGACGGGGTGGTGGTTTTGGAGGGGCTGGGATTGGGGATTAGGGATTGGGATTTTCTCATGAACTAATCGAGCTAAGATAGCTGACTTGCTCCAGCGGATGTACCTTAATTGAGGTTGAGGTGAGGTGAGCCGAGTGTGGGGCGCCGGTGGTGTTTGGGGATGAGGGAGGCAGGAGCGAATCGGGGCACGTGTTTGGGTGTGGAGGGTAGGAGGATCGGCGACATGTCATGTCATGTCTTTCAGCTCTCAGCGGTTCAGGGGGGAAGGAAGGTGGATTGGGGGAGGTGGATTAAGGGGCAGATCAATGGATATGGTACGATGCTCGTTGCTGGGTGTCTGGTGGGTTCGTGCGATCACTGTCCGAGTTGTATAGGTGTCGTCACACGGCTCGGGTTATCCCCCCCTTCATCTCGGGGCCGTCACGGAAGCATGCTCATCCTCCGTTCGTCGTGGCAGGATGAACCCCGGACGTTGCTAAGTCAAGTGGCAAATTAGCACGGGGCCGAGGAAGGATGGCTTTCCTGCATCTCAATCATCACATCTCGTTCTATCAATCGCTGTCTTTGTCAATCGTTGTTTGAAATTCTATCCTCCTCCTTCCCTCGTCTCCTCAATCACCCAATCTAGCTACACAGTATATGTATACAACCACCCACTCCTACTCCACACATTCCCCCTTCCATCCCCTCTCATATCCCCCTGCCTCCTCCCTCCTTCCTAATCCTCCTCACCAAAGTGAAAACGAAACACACCAAGCACCACCATCACCGCACCAAAAGCCCAACAGCGCTCCGCTCTGCTCCCCAATAATATCAGAATAAAGAGCAATCAGAACGCCGCACAAACATGCACAAGAACGCCGAGCCGAGGATAGACACATGGAAAACAAATGAACTGCCGCTTGCCCTGCGGGCGGGAATCAGGGGAGGGAAAAAAAACAAACAGGTTGTGGAAAAGGAAAAATAAACCAGTAATCAAGGTGGGTCATGGGTCGTCGTGTAATATATAAAAAGAAGTGCAGAAACGGGCTGCAAAAAGTCGCTGGGCAGCCATGCTGTTGAAGTAATGCGAGGTATGTGAAGCGCGGCGAGTCCAGGGCAGGATATATATCTCTAGCCCAATATGGTGCCGCGTGGGAAAAAAAGGTGTGTACAGTATAGTAGCGTCGGTATCAGCGGATTAAGAAATCACATCACGACGCAGCATCCGCAGCCTTTCTTCTTCTCGGGCACCGGTTCTGGCTCGAACCCGTGCACGGGGAACTGCGCCAGCATCGGCGACTGTATCCTGCTCGGCGGCGCGTTCTGGATGCGCGGCATGGTGGAATAACCGCTTGACGTACCCGGGCGACTCGGCTCGGGGCTTCTCGCCTTTCTCAGCGGCCACTGCGGGACCAGCTCTTCCTGTTTCGCCTCGGGTTTCTCCTCTGGTGCGATAGCTGCGGGATCGGGCATCTTGATCTCGTCGTCGTTGAGCGGCCGGAAATCGCGGTCGTATACGTTCCCGAACTTGCCCTCCTTCTCCCACTGTTCCTGCTGCAGGCGCCGCGCGACGGTGGGGAGGAGCTGCTGGTCGGGTGGCAAGCGTGGGTCAGGCTTGTACATTGATGCAAGCCACGGCGGATCACCCTCGGGGGTCTTGATTTCGCCGGAACGGGTCGTCGGGCGACTGTTGGAGCCGGAGCGTCCCTTTTGTTTCTGGGTTTGTTGGGTGAGCGGAGGCTTGGAGGTCACGCTGTTGGCAGACATCTTGCGGTTTGTAGGTGTCGCGTTGGCGGACTTCTTGGGGGAGCTGTCGGTGGAGGCGAAGCGTTTTGGTGCGGACGGGGTGGTAGTCGGGGTGGGTTGGAAGAGAGGTTCTTCGGAGGAAGCCTTCGCACGGGGAGGGGGGTAGGCAATAGAGTCGTCTTCGCCGCCCCATACGGCGCTGCGGCTGCGCTGCATAGGTGCGTCGCGTTCCAGGTACTCCCAGGGTATTGGTGCGGGGCTCGTCAGGGCGAGGGGTATCTTGGAGGAGCCCTTCGAGAGAGAACCGTAGTCGCGATAACTGGAGTTGGCATCCGCTGCGATTTCTTCTGGCGTTCGCGGGTCCCATCCCGCAGAGTCGTCATCTTCTAGCTCTTCGGCGGTTGGGCTCTCGACGCGCTGCTGCTTTGCCGGGTGTTGCTCGTTTCTGTGCAGACCAGTGGCCGACGCATCTCGACTCCTGTCCCTCCTGCTGTATGCCCGCGTGCGAGGGAGTATGATCCCAGCTGCCTGTAGTTCGCGGCTCTCGATCCTTGCCAGTTTGTCCCTATGAATCCACCCAGGGTCGTCTTCATGATATGAAGCTCCGCCCTTTCCGTCTCGTCCCCGCTCGCTATGGTCCACACCGTTGGCTGCACTCTTTCCTGGTCCAGAGCTGTAGAGGTCGACTAAACTGTCAGATGGGCTGTCCGTTCCACTCATGCTGCCTTTTTTGTTGAGGTTGTTCAAGCGTGGGGGCGCGTGAGCTGGCTCAGCGGCTGAGTTTGATCTAGATTGCTTTGCTGCATCATTACGGCGCGTAGAGCCGTTGATGTGGGAAGTCATTTGCTTTCGCTCTGCGTGAGAGGTCTCGTCGTGTTGCTGGCGGGGAAATGTAGATTGCTAAGTTAAGGCAAGGTCAGCATAGAGTACCCAACAGAGTTATTGGAGAGATTTTGCGCGTCCTCAATATGCCTATAACAAGGTTCCCCCAACATGACGTGAAAGGTTCATACCTGGTTTCTAGATGGTACGGAGTAATCCCACGCGCTCGCATTCCCATCAGAGCTCGTAGGAGGTGTCAGTGCGCCTGTGGCTTGCGGTGCGGATACCGCAGCCATTGAGCGTGATCTTTCCCTCTCTTTATAAAGATTCGGGAGATATACGCTCCAAAGGGGTTTTAGGTTCGGTTTGTTTCACCACAAGGATGCAGGTGGCCGTGCCGTTGTTGACGCAGGAGGTAAGGTTGTGGCTGTGTATGTGGTCGAAAAGAGTTGTGGGGAAGTGTAAATTATTCGGGCGATCGAAATTGTAAGTTCTAGAAGACCTTGCGTATCGGTAAAGGAGAATATGCGCTCAAAACTGGCTGAATGATCGTGTTGAAGGTTGCAAAACAGCTGGAGCTTCTATCAAGGGGCCCACTGAAACCCAGGGTCCAAGTTCGAAGATTTGATGGTAGAGACTGTTGTGGCGCTAAATTCGACCTCAGTTGTCACGAAAGGTTACAGAGCTTAAACAGCAACCTGTCCTCTCAAGAATCAACGTCAATGGAGGCCTGAATAGTGTCGTTTGGTGGATAGCAGAGGGGTGCAAAACAGTGAGAGAGGGCGGCTGACGATGGTTGAAAGGGGATGAGGTTGTTGACAGGGGCAGGTGCTCCTTAGCGACTTCGATATCTCAAAAGGCTGGGACACGTTGAAAACGTGGAAACGGCATGTAAGGGAGCACAATATGATATATCCCATAGGTAGTATTTCAGATTATATACTACTAATTGTTTCTCATTTATAAAAATATATCAGGCGATAGATCCTCTTTCACCCAGATTTTCATTCTTTGCGCCGCGACCAGAGATTGGCAAGACGCGCTTTAGTACATCTCATCTGACAAGGCAACGCTTTAAGCATTTATCCGTTGATCCCCATGCAACAGCCAACGGCTGCCAATAAACCGACTTACTCGAATAGAATTCGGGCGGCAACTGAATTATAATTATAAACTTAAATATTAGAGTGGCGAGCCAGTAACCATCGTTAACATGGGAAGTTATACTCCTGAGACTATTGGCCTTAGCTGCTTGGGTTACCAAATTCAGCGTCTCGCTAAATGCAACCCCCGGATTTTTGGCAAGTCCGGGGCGACCTCGACCAATGCCATCGCGAAATCCTCTTTGAGACTACAACTATCATCCCGCGACGACGACAAGAGGTGCATACTCCCTATTGCTTGGAGGCAGTTGCTATATTAGCCTCTGAATGGATGGACTCATGGGACGGACCATAGAGAGCCCGCTGTCTATTAGGTCAAGCTTTGAGGGCGCGCGCCTTCGGGCTCAGAAGGCCAGCTAACAGAGACCATGATGACCCGGCGATATGTATGCGACTACGGCCCGGCAGGATTCGATCTATGCTGACTTGCTTTATAGGTGCGCGCTATTATCCAGCTCTCGACAGCAACGGTAGTCGGTATAATACTTCTCTTCCTTCTCGACAGCCGATTCCGTGTCCTTCCCGCCTCGGTCCACACCTTACTCCCAGCACACCACGCCGGGCTGGTGATCACAGATGTCACCGTCAAGACGTGCTCTACCGTTAACCTCTTCACGAGCTGCAAATCACCAGGCGAAACATGGCACCGTATCGAAAAGGACTTGTACTTGGGTACCGCCTGGGTGAACAGTGGATATGTCTTCGTGGAGAGGAAGAAGGAGGAAGACTTGCTACCGGATGATAAGATTGTGGTTGATCTAGCTGTCAGTCGCCTGGTCCCGACAAATGGGGCTAAAGACGAGGCCGATGGGCAATGGGAGTCCAGGCCGGCGGGAATCTGGATAAAGCGTAGTGGGGGACGACACGCAAGCGATTCAAATCATGCAGTAACAAGCGTGGACATCCTTTTCGGCCCTGACGCAGTGGAACCGCGCAAAGGCTGGGAGGTTAAAGACACGGCGCTCCTACTGGATAGTGGCGTCGAGAGACACGGGGCGCGAATAAGCATACGGCGCGGCAAGCCAGCTCCGATTAAGAAAACGGTTCCCCGAATTAACGACAATGGGAAGTTCAAGATCTTGCAGGTTGCGGACTTGCATCTGAGCACAGGCGTCGGCGAATGCCGTGATGTGATGCCGGAGGATGGGAGGCCCTGTGAGGCGGACACTCGAACCCTCGAGTTTATTGGGAAGATCCTCGACAATGAGAAGCCTGACCTGGTCGTTCTCAGTGGCGACCAGGTTAATGGTGACACAGCGCCTGACGCTCAAACCGCAATCTTCAAGTTTGCCGAGCTCTTCATCAAGCGCAAGATTCCATATGCAACTATCTTCGGGAACCACGACGACGAGAAGACCCTCAGTCGTTCCGATCAGATGGACCTCATCGAATCGCTACCCTATTCCATTTCTGAGGCGGGGCCTGAGGAAATTGCTGGAGTGGGAAATTATTATGTTGAGATTCTTGCGCGAGGCTCTTCGAAACACTCGGCGCTCACGTTATACTTACTGGATACGCATGCCTACACACCAGACGAGCGAAATTACGAAGGCTACGACTGGTTGAAGCAGAACCAAATCGATTGGTTCAAATCTACGGCCCAGGGACTGAAGAAGGCACATCGGGAGTATACGAAAGTGCATATGGATCTCGCCTTCATCCATATCCCATTGCCCGAATATTCGACCGAGAACATAACGTTTATAGGCGAGTGGAGGGAGGGCGTCACAGCGCCAAAATTCAACTCAGGATTCAGAAATGCTCTCGTAGAAGAAGGGATTCTGATGGTTAGTTGTGGACAGTATGTATCCCTTTGCACTTCCCCTCATTACACAGCTAATCTAAGATAACAGTGACCACGCAAACGAGCAATGCGGGATATCCATGGAGAAAGAGCGTCCAGCGCTCTGGATGTGCTACGGTGGCGGTTCTGGATTCGGTGGCTATGGAGGCTATGGCGGATACCATCGGCGTGTACGATTATTCGACATTGACATGAACGAGGCGCGGATTACAACGTACAAGCGCGTTGAGTACGGAGAGACGGAGAAGAGGATTGATGAGCAGATCATCGTTGAGGGAGGGAAGGTGGTTGCGTCCGTGTGGTGAGGCGGAGGAGGGCCACGGTAGGCTCAGTTGGAATCGTGAGTATCTATAGTATTGGCAAGAGCGGTTTTGGCGCTTGGGCAGCATTACGAGTGACGATTTGCTTGGATTTGTGTAGGCATATTGTATGTTCAGGAATTGATACCACTAAGTTACACGTCATATTTTTGTCTTTGTGGAAGTCACACACCGCCGTGGCCAAGGAGACGGTGTAGCCGGATAACTTGAATTGCGAGGAACACCAAAAGAGAATCTACCTGTTCCCCGACCAAAGGGAACACATCAGGAGTTGTTTCTCGCTTTCTCACTTAGGCCGCCAGGGTGAGAAAAAAGCAAAAAAATTATATCCGAATAGGATAGTAATCATGTGACCTACGCAGGGATCGAACCTGCAATCTCTTGATTCGTAGTCAAGCGCCTTGCCATTGGGCCAGCAGGCCAGTTTGATTGGGATAATTTAGCGAAACTTTAATTATGTATGTCTTACATTTTGCATATACATTATGATCAGTCGGATGCATCCTACGCTTCTTTTGCCAGTTGAACTGAGATATATCTTAAGTTGGAAGGAACATGCCCGTCGCTCCTTCCCTGAAAGACTTGTAACGCTCACAAAGTCTAGCTAGTTTATTATGTAAGTTTGATACTTTTAGGCTTTATTGACGTAAATACAACCTATAGTTCAGTCAATTTTTAAAAATAACGGAAATATCGAAATTTTAATGTAGAGTCGAGCGATTTATATTCGATCAATTATTAAATACGTGGGATATAAAAAACCAAGTCTAAAATATAATTCCATCCAGAATATCAAAGAGGGTATCGGGTATCGTATTTTCAAAACTAAAACAGGCAATATACATGCCTACACGAGAACATAGAGTGAGCAGATCACGCTCAGTCCTAAAATCATCGAGCTCCAGAACGCCGCATTGTTCAAGACTCTCCTCCCCTTACTCCATTTCGTGCGTTGTATCATGACGATAGGCAGCTGGCTCATCTGGGCCAGAAACCCATAGCCGCGGATCTTCTTCGTAATGCAGGCCATCACGATCTCGTGCCCGATGGCTGAGATAAGGAAGGTCATCAGGGTCGCCATGGGCTTACCAATGTGCGGCACCGACGCAATGTACACGTGCCGCCGGAAGAAGTGGTGCACAGGGATGTTCCACTCGCGACTGAACTCTAGCCAATCCGTGCTGTTCCACCAGTCACTGTAGAAGTGGCGGTCGGCGAAGCGGGTCATCTCGGCAAAGGCGCCGAGGGCGTACTCGAATATGACGAGGAAGACGAGCAGGAAGGTGATCATGAATGGAAAGAGGAGCTGGCTGATTGTCTCAGCGAGCACGAGGAGGGTTTCGGAGGCTGATGTTGCCTCTTGGATACGCGGGCCTGAATTTTGAAGGACGGGAACAATGAATTCCTCGGACGTGATGGTGAGCAGGAAGATGACACCGAAGACTGCTAGGATCTTGTACGCGAGTTGGTCCCAGCGGATGCGGGATGTGCGTGGATATTCGAGCTCGTAGCAGAGAGTTGGGCAGAAGAGGAAGTCAATGAAGTTTCCCCATTTGAGGTTCTTGGGGTAGGCTTGGTTGCCGAGAGGGGATACGAGCTCGCGGGCCAAGTCCTCACGCAGAGAAGATAAATCCGATTCCTCGTCAGAGTTATCGGGGAAAAACCCCCTGTCGTCGTCAGCCGAGACGGGGTCCGAGGGGGGGTATTGGTATGCGGGCTCTTTAGAGGCTGTGGACGGTTTGTCAAGTTCCTTGAGGCGTCGTTCGGCCTCGCTGAGGTGGCCGTTGTAGAAGGCGTAGGAATGCATCTTCATTAGGAGCGTTAGAGTGTGGAGAACCAGGAAAACCTGAGCAGTCCATGTCCACTCGAAGTGGAAAGGTACGGCGATCCATATCGAGAACCATGCGGCTTCAAAGAGGCTCTGGATGATCATCCCAGTATTCTTCCACCGAAATATGTCAAAGCTCCGGAACAGACGGTGTAGCGGTAGCGACATGCACATAGTTGCGGACATGAAGAAGTCAGCAACCGCCAATTCCCACGTCTTGATTGTGAACAGCTGCCATATTTCGTGTCTGAAAGGATTACCAGTATCCTTCATGTTTCTCGCCATAGTGGTAATGGCCATGATTGCCAGACCTATCCAAAACAAGACAAAGAATCCTTGGAAATCTCGATAATCGCTGTCGGGATCAAAATGTGACACTCTGGATGCATACTCTATGGTTGGGAAAAGGCGCCGGCGGACGTCTGCTCTGACTTGTTTCCGTGTGCTCGACACGACTTGGACAGAGGGAGGGGCATCTGACGGAACAGGCGTGGAACGACCACTGTGGAAAAATGAGCACCTGCGCATGGCTTCCTGGGGGCAAAAGTCACCTTGTGTGTGAGGAGATCGAGCCTGTCTCCCCGATGTCCATTGTCATGGACTCTGTACTTTTTGTGCGTAAGACCTGCGGATTGGCGGGCTTGCCTAGTCGAGGCCGCATGGTGCTTTCGTGGTCTGCATTGATATGTGTTCTGGCCGTGGAAGCCATTTTATGGTATAAAGAGAGGTGCCTGTTCAATAGCGCGTCCTGTCTCTAGCCACGGTGAAATGGGCAAATCATCAAATACTTTTGCCGCCCCTCAACCGCAACGTACGGTATAGTAAGCAGCGCGTAAATAACGAGAGTTTGACGGATAATTGTGTTAGAAAGGAAGAATCAATGGTCCATGTGAAGGCAGATAGTTGAATGAAGAAGAATAGAACAGCTGTTATAGCCGATAGATGAAGAGTGGTGAGCGATATATATTCTTCTATGAAGCTCTGGAATAGCTTGAATTCGGGGTCGAAAGTATCCGGGGCGGGCCCGCGGTAGCAAAACGACATCATCGGTTCCTTCTGACATGTGGCGTATGTGGCGCGTCGGCATTGTTGAGCCACAGCCTCCGAGCCTCACCCATTAGGTGCGTGTCTCTAATTGGCTGCTGATTTTAGTATGCAACCCCAATGTTTCGCTGTGGTCCATCCCGCACAAGCGAAAGGTGTTGCTCCCTATGATCGCCCCGGGAAACTTCACTTTCTACGCATTTTACGGCCTTTCTATTTACAAATGATAGTTTAATCAACACGGCGAAGACGACCCGGACCTTATCTGCTAGAGGAGAACTGACTTACGCCCCAGACCGGGGTCTTAACAAGCCAGGATGAGTTCTTGTAGGCAACAAGTTGCCCCTCGCTCCTGAGGTTGAAGCTGACCAGTACCCAGTGAAACAGTTCATACGGAACGTTCGCGCATCGAAAACAATCGCCGACGAGCGTGCCGTGGTTCAGAAGGAGAGTGCAGCTATCCGCGCGAGCTTCAGGGAGGAAAGCGGAGACCACAATGTTCGGTTCGTTGCTCCTGATAAGCCTCTATAGGGACGGGATCTGACTCAAATCATCATGCAGAAGGAACAATGTAGCCAAATTATTATACCTCTTTACCCTCGGCGAGCGGACACATTTTGGACAAATCGAATGCCTCAAACTGCTGGCCTCCCCTCGGTTCGCCGACAAGCGATTGGGATACCTGGGAACGATGCTGCTTTTGGATGAGAACCAGGAGGTTCTGACGCTCGTCACAAACTCTTTGAAGAACGACCTGAACCACTCGAACCAATACGTTGTTGGGCTGGCTCTGTGCACACTCGGAAATATTGCCTCGGTCGAGATGTCGAGAGATTTATTCCCCGAGATCGAGACTCTTATTTCAACAGCGAACCCATATATCCGGAGGAAAGCGGCCCTATGCGCAATGCGGATTTGCCGAAAAGTACCCGATTTACAAGAGCATTTCGTTGATAAAGCTGCCAACCTCCTGTCAGACCGCAACCACGGCGTCTTGCTGTGCGGCTTGACCTTGGTTACCAGCCTCTGCGAGGCTGATGAGGCCGAGGGCGGTGAGGAGGGAATCGTTGAGAAGTTCCGACCGCTGAGTGGACAGCTGGTGCGGACGCTGAAAGGACTGGCCAGCTCTGGATACTCTCCCGAGCACGACGTTACAGGCATCACCGACCCCTTCCTACAAGTCAAGATTCTACAGCTCCTGAGGGTTCTGGGACACGGCGATGCGCAGACGAGCGAGCACATCAACGACATCCTGGCACAAGTCGCGACCAACACCGATTCTACAAAGAACGTTGGAAACTCTATCCTCTACGAAGCCGTTTTAACCATTCTCGATATTGAGGCCGACTCTGGACTTCGCGTGCTGGGTGTCAATATCCTCGGAAAGTTTTTGGCGAATAGGGACAACAACATCCGTTATGTGGCACTCAATACTCTCATTAAGGTCGTGGCGATCGAACCCAATGCCGTCCAAAGGCATCGCAACACCATTTTGGAGTGTTTGCGTGACCCCGATATTAGTATTAGAAGGCGAGCTCTCGATTTGAGTTTTACGCTTATCAACGAGAGCAACGTCAGGGTGCTTATTAGGGAGCTACTCGCTTTCTTGGAAGTTGCAGACAATGAGTTTAAGCCGATCATGACCAGCCAGATTGGCATCGCTGCGGACAGGTTCTCGCCGTCGAAGAGGTGGCACGTAGATACGATGCTTCGTGTTCTCTCGCTCGCCGGAAACTACGTCAAGGAGCAGATCCTGTCCTCGTTCATCCGACTCGTTGCTACGACCCCAGACCTCCAGCAATACGTTGTACAAAAGCTATACACTGCGCTAAGGAAAGACATCACCCAAGAGGGCCTCACATTAGGAGGAGCATGGTGCATTGGCGAGTTCGCCGACCTGCTTCTAAAGGGCGGAAACTACGAGGAAGTTGAGCTAGTCCAGGAAGTCAAGGAGAGCGAGGTGATCGATCTCTTCTCAACCATCCTCAACAGCAGCTACGCCACCCAATCCGCAAACGAATACATCATCACGGCCCTCATGAAACTCTCAACGCGCTTCACCGAGCCCGCCCAGATCGACAGGATTCGCCGCATTCTCGCGGGCCACTCGCGCAGTCTCGACGTCGAGATCCAGCAGCGCGCCGTCGAGTACGGCAACCTCTTCGCGCACGACGCTATCCGTCGCGGTGTGCTCGAGAAGATGCCCCCGCCACAGATTAAGGAGGAGTCGCGCGTTCTCGGCGAGGCTACCAAGAAGCCCAAGAAGAGCGCGGCTGCTGCTAACCGTCGCGCCGCGCCTGTCAAGAAGAACACCAGCGAGGACCTGCTCTTCGACCTCATGGGCGACGACAGCGGTACGCCGCAGGCTGACCTCGGTGCCGCGATGGGTGGCCAGCAGAATACTGACCTCCTCGCTGATATCCTCGGCGGAACCACCTCGCCTGCGCCGTCAGCTAAGTCTGCTAGCAACGTCAACGATATCATGAACCTCTTCGGCCCATCTAGCGCGACATCACCAATCATCCAAAACACCCCCGACATGTTCTCGAGCATGTCTCCCGCACCTACCGCACCATCGCCACAGCCCGCCGGCGTACTACCGTGCTACTCCAAGAACGACCTCAACGTGACGCTGCAAGTGCAGCGTAATGCCGAGGGCGTGGTGCTGGTGACTGCGCGCTTTGCAAACGCGTCGTTCACGGATAGCAAGTCAGCTGTTGGATTGCAGGCTGCGGTGCCGAAGACGCAGAAGTTGGCGCTGAACGCGATTACGAGTGGGGAGTTGGGGCCGGGGCAGGAGGCGACGCAGAGTATGCGGATTACCGGGAGCAAGGGGGTAAGTCTTGATTATTCTGTTTATACGATGTTGAGAAGTTGAATGCTAACGATGGTGTTTTAGCCGCTGCGGTTGAGGCTTAAGATTTCGTATGCTACGCCTGCGTTGGGGAGTTTGGTGGAGCAGGTGGATTGGTCGGAGCCGAGGTAGAGTGTGGGAAGGAAAGGAAGGATTGGATGTTGCATTGAGCGTTTGGAGGGATGTAGAATTGGACTTGGTGGGGTATGCTGTCGAGCGTGTAGGTGGGCATGTCAAGGTGGTGAGGGGGGGGTGGGGGGTAAAAAGGCCACATTCTAAAATATTAAGCATAAACCTCGAGTATAATATGAAAGGGGGACTACAAATTGCGTGATGCTGTGTATTTCCTGAACGATCTAGTAGACAGAGCTGAGGTTATTTCGAACATGGTCGAGTTCTCATGGAAAACTTAATGATTACCCAAGTTATTACAAATGGGTTTAATTTGGAGAGATCAATGGGTAAGTAAAATTATTATTATGTTGTATTCATACAAATAGTACATCATAGGACGAACATATACACTACAATACAGAGCTACACGACAACCAAAGCAGAAGAGCATAGAAGTCAGGTACTGTTATCATATATGTTCATGGATCTCGTGGTGCGCCGCGAAGCAGCCTCCTCTCTGTCTGTCCTATCTCGATCTCATCCAGTCCAGTCAAGTTCTGTCAAGTCCAATCCACTTACTTCTCTCTCTACCCTCCACCACCAACCACCTCCCTCCCCATCCTTCACCTACTTCTCAGATCCTCCCCTCCCCTTTCCTCCACAGGCAAACAGCAAAAAAAGAGGTAACTACAAAAACAAGTCGAAAAAACTCATCAATAGGACGCAAAAATACGGCCGTTAACAAGTTCATCAAAGGGAAAAGGTACCGATCTGGTCCAATCCAATCCTAAGCCAATCCAAACGCCATCCCACCCACCATCCCACCCACCCATCCATCCGATCCGTCAAATGCAAAACAAAGCGAGAGAAAATGCCGCGCTGTGGCAACTCTCCGCCCATCCCATCCCTCCCTGTCCCGTGTCCGTTTCCAGTGTGTGTGCTGTGCTGCGCTGTGCTGTGCCGCCGCTGCTGCCTGTTGTCGTCGTGAAAATGCTAGAGTAAAAAACAAGCTAACAAAGAACAAAGAAGGAACAATAAATAGTAATAAAAAGTGTAGTAGAGGTTTCGGTCGTTACTGCGTTATTTGTTGGATATACATGGGTTTGAATCGAAGAAATCGAAAAAAAAAAAAAAAAAAGGTGCGAAAGATCAAATGCTCGGTCTCTCACTTTGTGGACTCGGGAGTCCATCTCCACCGGTGTGACCCTCAGATCCCAACTTGGCAGAAGAAGAAGACCCAGGAAAGAAGCCAGGTCCTACGCATACGCAGCAGCAGCTTCTCCCCGTCGTGACTGGGGATAATAATCCGTGGTCTGTCCGGGGCGATAATAATCGCCATAAGTGACATCCTCCGCGCGAAACGCAGGCGCGTACTTGACTTCGCCAAAGAACGATCCGCCACCCGGGCTGGATTGCTGCTGCACACCCCTCGGGACGTCACGCTTTGATCTCGGCGGCGCGTCGTCGGTGGGGGATGCGTAGTAGGTCGGTGTGGTGCGGGAGCTTACCCGGGCAGAGGAGCTAGCGCGGGCGGACGATGTGCTGGAGCGGGTGACGGGTGGGCGGTCAGGAACACGAGCGGGAGTGCCGCGGGGGCT
Source organism: Pseudogymnoascus sp. 03VT05 (assembly GCA_001662645.1). NCBI lineage: Eukaryota > Fungi > Ascomycota > Leotiomycetes > Thelebolales > Thelebolaceae > Pseudogymnoascus > Pseudogymnoascus sp. 03VT05. The sequence goes on along the minus strand of KV459393.1, from coordinate 100,842 downwards.
CTCGCTGCGGTCGCGTTCTGATACGAACGAGTCTTCGCGGAAAGCCTTGCGGTGCGAGGAGCGGACGACAGGAACGGCGCGGGACTTGTCGATGACGTACCGCCTTTGGGTGCCGGTCTGGACGGGTGGGCTGGTGCGTGGGGCTCGCGAAGGGCTGGCGTAGCGGACAGGACCGTCAGAATCCGAGTCGGAGGAGTCGGAGGAAGGGGGGTAATATTCGGTTTGGAGGCGGTGAGGGCGAGGTTTCTCGCCGTTGTTGAAGGTTGCGGCGCGTGGGAGGGGTGGTGGGGGTACGGCCGAAGCGGATGAGCGGCGGGTGTAGTCTGATTGTATTGTTTGAGCACGCTGGGGTTCCTTGCGGCGTGGTTCGGCGACGAGGGGGGGCGCTGAGGAGTGAGATTGGAGAGAAGGTTTGCGGGAGGAGGGGTCGGCGGTGATGATGTAGGGCTCATTTCCTGGGGGGATGCGTGGGGGGAGAGCGTCAGAAGGTCGACGAGACCGAGGGCGGGCAGAGGAGCGGCGTGGCTCGTCGTCCGAGTCGGCCTCGATGTAGGTCTGTGGGGGTGGAGCTGGGTAACGCGTGGCGTACGGCGGAGCGTGGTATGTCTCCGAGCGGCGCATGGTTGGGGGACGGAACTCAGCCTCGGGGCTCTTGCCCTTCGACTTCGACTTCAGTATGTACTGCGCGGCGGTTTCGTTGGTATGCTGGAGCTTGCGTGTACGCTCGGTGACGATGAACTCGTTGGTCTCGCCGCCCTTCATGGTGACGTGGATCTTGTCATCGGACCTCTTGCTCGAGCGACGCTCAGAGCGCGGTGACCGGAATTCGTCGGAGTCGTCCCCGTCGACGATGAAGGGTGTGCGGCGGCTGCTCGTCTTCTCCTCGACGCCCTTCCTGCGCTCCTTGTCGCGCGACTTCTTCGACGCGCTCAGATTCTTCTTGTTGAGGTCCTTCTCACGGCGCTCGCGCTCACGCTCGCCGAGTTTCTGGTGCCTCTCGTCTTCCCTCGAGGGCGCCTTCCGGTCCTCGTAGCTCGCCGCTTTCCTTGCGGACCGGGATCCCGTGTCGTACATCCTCGGTGGCAGGTCTTCATATGATTTAGGCCTCTCGGCATACACCCTCACGGGTGATGGCGCCCTTGAGGTCTTAAACCTCGACGATCTCGGCTCCGCTGTCCTGACCTCGTAATCGAACACAGGGGGGTTATGGGTTGGCGGTGACGATCTCGCGCTCTGCGGGCTGCTCTTGGGCATCTGTGACCTCAGTGTATCCCGGAAGGCGAACATCCTCATCTTCTCATCGTACTCGGTGCGTTTCGTGTCATCGGTGAGGAGCTCGTAGGCCTGTTGTACCTTCTGGAACTCATCCTGCTTCTGGGCCTTCAGGGTCGGGTCCTGGACCTTATCCGGATGGCACTTGAGGACGAGTTTCCTGTAGGCGCTCTTGACCTCTGAGATGGCGGCATCCTTGGCTACGCCGAGGGCCTTGTAGGGATCGGGGGGGAGAGGGAGAGACATCGAATGTGTGTGATTGTAGTTGTGCTCGGAATCGGGCAGCCTGTCTTCGCTATCTCATCGCAGGTGGGGGTATCGATCGGTGTAGTCTGGAGGGGTTGGGAGAGTTATCGGAGGTGTCGGTATCGTATATGTCGATGGAGAGAGTCGAGATGGTGGTTATAGGGACGGTCGTGTGTAGGTGTAGATGTGTTGTTGAAGTGAAGTAGTACAAAGATCAATGAAGTGGCAAGAGTGATCACTTATATGGGAGGCAAACAGACTGGCTGCGAAGTCAATGCTGGAGAGAGTGAGTCCCTGAATGAACGTCACTCAACGGTTCGGGCCAGGGCGGGCGTTTGTAAAGTGACAGATTCGGTCGGGGAGAGCGACGGAAGGGTGCTTGGTAAGCTATCCGAAGGGCGAACGGCCAATTGGAAGAGAGATTAGCGACTTAGTGAGCGATTAGACCAGGAACGAAGGCGAAGGCCGAAGATTTCTCGCTAGAACGGGCGGCGGTGGCGATGAGAAATCACCATATAAAGCTGACTATGGGAATGCGTCGTAATGAGTGATGATGAGTCGAATTGGTATAACTCGTGGGGATATTGCTTGATGTGGTGATGTGTTGAAATCGGTGGTTTGGTCGGTGGTTTGGCGGGCTCCGGATGAATTGGGGGTGGTATAGCAGGGTGAAACGGACCACCAGGGAACGATGAAGAAGCGGAAACAAGGCGGTCGTGCTGGAATGGACGAGAAGAGATAGGCAATTGTGAGTAAGTGAGATTGAGAGTGAGTAGTAGAGGCAATAGGAACAGTTGAGGGTTGGTTGATCCTGTCAGTTGGTGATGGTGAAGGTGAAGGTGAAGGTGAAGGTGTTGTTATTGTTATTGTTATGGTAAGTAAGGGTAGTAAGGTAATGGATGAGAGTGGCACTGGCAGTGGGGTAGAATGGAGTAGAGAGTGACCAGAGAAGCGGAGGATGGCGAGGTTGATGATGCGGCCGGGTCGTTCGTGAGGTCTCAGGTCTCAGAAGTGGATGGGGTCAGGTCCTCGGTCAGGTATCCACAGCTTCTTGCTATTACTGTACGTATGGAGGAGTATACGCAGGACGCAAGACCGCAGCACTCTTTTTCTGGATAGTCGTGATAGTCCCCAAGACGACGAGAAAGCGGGTCATCCAAGAGTTGGCCCCCCGCGTTATTTGATAGCCCTTGATAGTATTGACAGGAAAAGGTTAGAGTAAATGTAGTCGACCTGGCTTCCCAGACGTGGCGGTGAGGTAGTCGCCCACTGGTTTAGACTGGCCTCGCACTGGCTCGGACTGGCTCCAGATGTCTGCACTGAGACCCAACTACCAGTCTAACGAGGCGAATCGCGACGGATGATGTTCCTCCAGATGGCCTGTATGTGGTCGGTCGGTTTGGTCCTGTATGTGGTCGATATGGTCTGTATGCGGCCTGTATAGTACCAAGGAGTTACGAAAGTAGTGAGCCAATGGATCCAGTATCCAATTGACTCGTGAGATTCAATTCCGCGCTGCTGTCCGATTCCTGACCGGAAACGCCCTGGCAGACGAGGGGATTGCTTGGGAGATGGGTGTATAGCCTTTCAATGCGATTATGCGATTATGCGATTATGCGATTATGCGATTATGCGATTATGCGATGTGGTCCGTCTTCGGCCAAATCTGCGACGAAGGTGAAGCGCAGCGCCCTGGTGGAGTGTGGGGTGGGGGAAAGGGAAGGCACGAGGGGGAACCGGGAGCCTGCCGCAGTTCGTTCGCTGAGCCGTACGGGGAATAAGGAATAAGGAATAAGGAATAAGGAAGAAGGTCGATGGAAGGAGAGGGATTGGGGGCACAGGATGATGATGACGGGCGGATTCAGGGCGGAAGGAGGATCGGATGGATGAGATGGGAGTAAGATACGAGGGAAGTAAGATGTTAGATCGAGAAGGGCTGAGGGACCTCGAGGCTGATCAGAGGCTGATCATATAAAAATCTGACATTCCAACGCCTCACTCTTGCTACGAGGCTGCTGCTGTATTCTTACTGAGCGTGAACCTATTTACGGCACGGTATACTCGACTACACAGAAGCCTGCCTGCCCCCACCATCACCGAGTTCAGTTCAGGCAAGGCTCACTCTACCACGGCGTCCTACGCCCATCCCATATCACACACCTCTCGAGTAAAGTGGTCGCAGTGCCGCTGTGGCTGAACCCTTGTCTCCTGTCGCCAACGGCGATAGACATAGACCGCAGCGGGAACGGGGAGATACGACAAGACAAGAGACCGGACTAGACAAGACAATGGCCGAGAGTGGCAATCGCGCTCAGCCATCACGCAGTCGTCACCCCGCGCTTGCGAGATGATGGGATTGCCACGGACGCAGGGAGAGCCAACCAGGAGATGGCAGGTGTGCACTGGCGCGGATGGAGCTCAATATGGAGAAATGGCCACTTTGACGATGCTGTGCCGTACAGATACAAGCTGGAGATGGCTGGAGATGGCTTGAGTCGAGCAGATAGAGTGTCCCGGAGTGCTGTATGGGGGACAGCATGATCGATCATCAGGACCGGCAGCAGCGCACGAGAGTGGAGAGGAGTGGAGAGTTAACGCGGGTATTCAGTGGTGGGATTGACAAAAAAGACCCTCTACGCCGATGGAGGGGAGATGGAGGGAGAGAGACAAGAGCGACGAAAGTATCCACCTGCACGCGCATTCGTCGTCATGAGAGCAAGGACTGGTGTATCGGAGTGGTGTATCGTATGTGTATAGTAGAGCATGATATACAGTATACTGCAGTCCAGTCCAGAACAGAGCAACCAGTCAGTCGCTCCTGCCCTCTCGTGCCTCTCCACCATTAATGGCCTCAAAACGGCCTCAAAACGCCCATCCATACATACTATACATACCAAGTAATTATGGCAGTAGTAACTCATGGCAACCCCCATGCGGAAGTTGAAGGCGAGGGGTATCTTTCGCATACCTCTCCTCCCATCAGCGATCGTCAAACCCTCCTCCCCCCTTCCCTCCCCTTCCATCCCCCATCCCACTCCCTCCCTTCCTCCCCTCCTCCCGCCCCTCGCGACCGCATGCTCCACCTCCCTCGCCCCCCATCCCACTGCCATCCCACCAACCCAAACACCTCAACCCACGACGAAGGCCCCGGCTACTGCGCCTCCCTCCCCCCAGCAGCCAGTGACACGCAGGCGCCGAACCACCGACCCTGCGCGCCCGTCCTACCAGCGGTCGACATGGTGGCACATACGCTACGCGCCGCGATGCGGGTGGATTGTTCGCGGACGAATGGGGGGGGGGGGAGGAGGCGGGGGACGAGGCGGTTCGTCACATCGATCGTGCAGGTGTTGTCCAACCACTTTGTGCGTGTGTGTGTCGAGTCTGTGCTGTGTGTGTGCGCGGTGGACGACTTGTCTTGGCTGGACTGGATGGACTGCTCTGGGTGATGGTGAGGAGGAGTGAGGGGGAGGCCGGCCGTGTGGTGCGTTTGGTGCGGGGTTAAATCGAGTCGAAGCGGTGGTGGTGGGTGATAGATGGCTTTGGCTTGAGAGAGGAGCGAGCGCGGGGTGGTGGGGTGAAGATGTGCGCACAGCACCCCTCGAGTGAGTACGCTGATAGGTAAGTTATGTCTTTCGATATAGCCAATTGCGGGATGTGACGGCGCGGGGGAGGTGATGGGAGAGGGATCTGGCCGGAGAGGAGAGGACGACGTGACCTGTGGAGATGTGCTGTTGCTGCGTACTACTGATGCCGTATCTCGTACTGGGTAGACTTGAATGGGGGTGAACGTGGGTTTACTGGAGGACTACTGACCTCTACGATGGCCTCAGTCAGCTCGTATGTACAATATGCTCGTTTACAGCATTCGTCTACAGTTACGCGTATACGAGCACTCTCATTCTCATTCTCATTCTCATTCTCACTGTATCTCACATGCCCGTCCTCGTACACAGGGACAAAGACCAACACAGCTGACAGTGGAGAAAGCGACGCGCAAGCCACAGCTTGACAAGTACCCCCGCGCTTCCGCGTCCAGTGCTAGTACTGGCCCGGCTGAAGACCATGTGGCGAGTGCACGACATCGTCAGTGGCGCAGGCCTTTGAATCGCCGTGGACAGGGTATCAACATCCCGCTCCGGATATCCATCAAGGCCAAAGCCAAAGCCAAAGTAGACATCCCGCTCTCCCCCCCCCGCCCTCTCCAGGACCCTTACTCGCAACCAACTCTCTGGTCACACCCCCTCCCTCTCACAACTACCCCCCACTACATGAAACGCAAATCGGAGCTGTGCAGCTTCCCCTCCATCCTCTCCAGCTCCCTCCTCTGAAACGATCACACTCCGTGCTCCTTCCAACCAACGCCGTGCCTTGAAGGTAAGTAAGGTGGTGCGTGCGTACCTACATCCCACCAACGACCCCTAACGTCCAGGCCGCAGCCAACAGAGCCCCCCGTCCACCCCTTTTTTGCCAATATCGAGAAGGCCGCAGGATGCAGGCCATTCCCATCTCCCACTTTCCAACGCCCGGGTAACGAGTAGAAGGATTTTGGGGATGGGGGGAGCCTTGTGGGATCAGGATCGGGCATGGGGAGGTAGGGGGTGGGTGGTAGAGCCTTGTGAGTTGAGGCTGGAGCTGGCTTTGGGAAGGGGGGGTGTTGGACGATGCTTGAGTGGGTTACGCGTGAGATGGGAGCGTTGGATGAGGCTTGAGTGGGTTAGACGGGAGATGTCAGCGTTGGAGATGCCGGGGGTGGGTTGGGTGTTGGGATGTCATCTGGGGTTGTGGGATCGTGTGATGAGGCTATTTTGAGGTGGGATTGGGGAAGGCTCTGGGGTGAGGCCTGGGTGGATTGGGTTTGGAAAAGGCTCATGGGGGAAGGGGAGGATGGGTTAGGCTTTGAGGTTTGAGTAAGGTTGGTATTGAGAGAGAATTGTCGGGACAAGGCTGGGAAGTTAGGCTTCACTCAAGCTTCATGGGGACGAGGCTCAGGGATGTTAGGCTTCTAGAAGCCATCATGGATGAGGCATAAAAGCGTTGGGCTTCACTCTATTTTCATGAGAGTGAGGCGCGAGCCGACTCTAAGGCTATGGATGTCGGTGTGCTGTCGCTGAGCGATTAATAGTGAGGGAAAAATGAGAATCTCGGCATGGCGTCGGTGAGTGATTGGCAACGATGGATATGTCACATGTCTTGCTTCTCACAGCATTCTTGTAGCCTAAAGCTGGGATGGAACGAACGGGCGGAGGAGTGTCGCTCCTGCCGTCCTTGAGTGTAAGGTAATAGTAGAGAGGGAAGGCACGGCTATCGCTCCTGCCTTATGAAGCTGTGCGCATATCCCATACAACGTCTCGTGAAATCTAGGAAAGTACGAACAGAAGGATGAGAATCGCTCTTGCCATCCTAGAATGAAAGGTAATAAATTCGGAGAGAGGAAGGCACGGCCATCGCTCTTTCCTTGCGAAGTTGCGGGCAGTCCTCTCACACAGGGTTAAAGTGACAGAGCAAAGGCGAAGGGGGAAATCATGGGAGAGCTACACGAGTTCCGATCGCTCCTGCCATAAGATCGAGCGAGGTGTTCAGAGGGAGGGAAGTCTCTCCTGCCGCTGCTGGAGGTGGCGGAGGATTGCGTTGCTAAACCTAGTACAGATAGTGTGATAGCAGAGGCTAGCGACAATGAGACTGATGCGGCGAGAAGAAGCGGCAGTGACAGAGATAGCGGTGGTGGTGAGAAGTGAGCGGGGGCTACCGATAAGAAGATGGATGTGATGAGAAGAGCAATGGCGACATCTCTCCCTTTGGGTCAGATGTATAAGCGCCATGGTATAAAATTTGAACCAAAGCCCTCTATCTCGTGGCTGGCTGAGAAAATTGGTCTCCGTAATAAGACCAACTGGACGTGTTGCATCTTCGGGGAGCGAGCCTCTCATCTCCCAGTTATCCAACGTCATGATATCCAACGTCATGATATTCCCGTCGGGATACCCTCCGCCACTCCCCTGTGGCCGTAACAACCTCTTCTTCAATAAGCTTTCTCACTTCGACCATGCCGGCCCCTTCCTTTGTGGAGGAAGGGCCCTGTATCCCGTTTTCTAAGCGTTTAACCGGCTACTTCTTCCCAGAACGTGCTGTAAAAAAGACTATTTACGTCAATTACAAGTATTTGGGGCTTAGAATCAGTCGAGATGGAATAATATATCATCGTCTGTAGATAATATGAATTGACGCATGTAATTTCCGTTGCCCATTGGTCCCGTTTAAATAGGTAAGCTTTGTTGAGCCTCAAAGCTTACCTACTTCCCGCATTGTACTTACTTCATGACTCACTTCCTATATATCACTCACCCAACTCCACACATCAACATAAAACCATTTACCCTCCCCATCACCTCTATCAAACCCATCACCATAACCACCAAACATGTCCGCCCCACCTCCCCCTCCCCCGTCCCAAACCTACACCGGCACCTGCCACTGCGGCCACATCCGCTTCTCCATCACCTCCTCCCTCCCCGACGTCGTCAGCTGCGACTGCAGCATCTGCATCCGTCGCGGCGCCCTAATCCAACGCATCCCCGACGCCGCTTTCCACCCCATATCTCCCACCGCTGCGAGCCTCGAGGACGGGACGCATGGCTTGATCGAGTATCGGTTTAATACGATGGTGGCGCGGGATTATATTTGTCCCGTGTGTGGGATTTTGGGGTTTCGGAGACCGAGGTTGGGGATGGGGGTTTGGGCGATTAATGTTAGGTGTCTTGAGGGGGTGGAGGTGGAGAAGTTGATGGTGAGGAGGGTGTTTGGGAGTCAGTTGTCTACTGTTGGTGTTGAGGGGGGGGTGACGGGGGAGGGAAAGGAGGAGGTGGTTAAGGGTTGATTTGAGGCCTGTGATGGAAGAATGGCTCTGTAATTGCTTGCTGTTTGTCTGAATTGTGCATCGGCTGAGTTCATGAAGTGCGTGGTTATGGGAGATTCAAGGGAGGAATAGCTTCGGGGGCCCATCCAATGTTTCCGCAGAACTAATATCATATATATATGCCTATTAATACTGTCAAAAATGGATATATGGAGATGAAGGGGTCCTTCCCAAACTTTTCGAATCTTCTGCTCTTGTGCTTCAAATTGAATACCAAGGCAGCTGCAAGAGATCATTGCTCAGTATATTTATCACGGCCCGACGACGTACTGCTAGCTAAAGCAAAGGGACTCATCATCGTGCAGAATCTGTGGACGAAAATCGGGAGGAAGGGGGCCTAGATCCAGAACGTCTACATCCAGGGGATTAGGGAGGAGGTGGAGCTTACCTGCTTTGGGCGTAGCATCCAGTTTATGGAGAGATTTCTAGACGGCAGCATCGCCACTGCCCGTATAATGTCCTCTGAAGACGAGAATGCTAGCATGTCAGCATGACAGTAAGAGACTAATGTGGCGAGAAGAGAGCTACGGTGACAGGAAGGGGGCGGCGACGAGAAAAATAGCAGCGGCGACAGGGAGAGCGCGGTGCTGATATGAATGTGATTCCTTTAACCAGTAGGCCATCCTTTGGGAGGTTGTTAAGGTTGAATGCTAGATCAAAGATCCACATGGTAGCTCCTTTTCTCATGATGACAGCAGCGTGCCACTCGTTGGCATTGGTAAGCTGAGCAGCGTTCTGGAGGGGAGATGTGATAATGGCAGTCCCACACAAGCCAACAGGGAGTTGCTTGCGGGCGTTGGTGACAGTCTCGCAGACCTCGTAGAATGGCTTTTATTAAATTTCTTTCTCCTCCTGGATCTCGGCGCCAAGCTCGAGATTGGACCTCATTGTCTTTGTAGCCGCCTGAGTTTTCATCATGATGCCGGGCTGAAATAAGGTGTAGCTACGATTTATGGCCTCGTTCGCTAAGTTGGGAATATCGTCGTCACAGTAGCACAAAAAGGTTAGGAATGGCACACTAGAATTGATAGAATATAAGTCAAATTTGGAGTGAAATAAGTAGACTGGGCTTAACAACCTCAGTCCTTGATCTCATGATTCGATAACAATATCGTTGGATGATTTAGTATACAAAACTATAATACACTTTCCTCACAGCTGAGACGTACAATTAGATCTTAGTTGATAACCCGTCTGAAAACGCCCACAAACCCGCCTCCCACAACCCTATCTCCCACTTTAGGACGACAGACCATATTCCATCCATCACCCTCCGGTTTAAGGGGCTCAGCTTCTTTCGGTGTGGGTTCAGCAACAGCCTCTGCGTCACTCCCCTCCGGCACGCTCTCGACACCCTCCTCGGCACCCTCCACCTTCTGCGCCTCCGCCGCCTCAGCTCTAACAAACGATCTCGCCCTCACAGCCCTAACATCCCACAACTTGCCACCAACTCCAGCCGCCTGCCCAATCTCCAACGTCGTCTCCAGCACCAACGGCAAGCCTTCTTTCCTCGCCTGCTTTAGACACGCAATAACCTGCGTGATACTCGGACAAAACACCAGCACCGTGCCGTCTTCCTTCATCGCCTGCGATATAGTCTCAAGATACAGATGGCAGTCCGGAAGATCGAGGATCGTGTGATCAAGGAACGGTTCCGGCGAGGTAGCAAGACGCGATGAGATGTATTCCGGGATGGAACCGACGTGGAAATCGACGGAGTGCGCGTACATCCCTCTCCGCCAGCCGGCGATGACTGTCTTAGCGTGTGCGCTGTGGCGGGCGCTGATGTCAAGGGTGGTTACCACGGCGCGGCGGGTGGGTTTGTAGGCTTCCCACTTGTCGACTGCGGCTTGATGCTCGGCGTCTACTGCGTCGGAGGTGCCTTCTTCAGAGTCTGGGGTTGGGGCGGGACGGGCGCGGGAGGGAATGGGAGGAGGGGCTGGGTTGGCTGCGTGGATAGCGCGCGCGAGGTGGAGGGTTAGTGCGCCGTGGCCGGTGCCTGCTTCGAAGATTTCGAGGGGGGGAGAGGGCGATGAGGAGGAAGGGTCGGGGACAGTGGGGTTGAGGTCAAGGAGGGAGACGATGAGGTTTGCGTCTGCGGGATAGACCTGTTTACTCATGTTAGCTGCCAGTCCTTTTGCGTGTTGAGCTTGTTGTATGAGGCTGTAGATGCGGCCAGAGGGACACTTACGGGCGTGACAATCCGTGCCGTCAGGTTCGCATATTCCCCCAATGTAGGCCTATATATCCTGTATTCCCCCTTCCCCGTCGCCGTCGAAACGATCGCGCGCGGAGAGAGCCCGATAATGGATTCATGATCGATGTGGCCGGAGCTGGTGTTCACGCGCTTCCCCGGCCGCAGGGGCTTGGAGAGGATCTGCTTGGCGGAGGAGTCGGTTTTTTTCTGAACGAGGACAATGTCATTCTCTGGAAGGGTGTTAGTGGACAGTAGAGAAGGTAGTGGGGTGCGGTGGATGAAGAAAGGGAAATTTCAGAGGGGATAGGGGGCGGACCTTGGAAGACATAGCTGCTATAAGAGCGGGCAGCGCATGGTGAGTACGCGCTCCTTGCCACTACCCTGTGGAGAGCACTGCCACATCGTGTGAAGGCAATTGGCATCTTGAAGCCGTCGAATGGGGTACAATTGGCAAGTCTTGGAGTTCGATATTCAAAAACGGTTCCTGAAAGCGGAACGGCGCGGAAAAGATCCGAGAAAATTGGCAAGCCACCAAGGTTACTCAAATCTCGATCTGTGAGCATAAAATAAAACCAGGCTCGTACAAATTATGCCCTATTTACTATATAATAACAGTTCCAAATACGGAAGACTGGAAGAGCGCATGGACTTGGAAAAGCATTTGTGCACAACGGACAGGTACCACGACCAGCGGCTCCACCAGTTCGATTGTTGCTGATATGATCACCACTGCCCATGGCTGTCCGTAGCCTCTACTAATTGAATTCTGTCATATAATTCATACCGTTACCTTTGAGCTATTGTCAACGCTCGGTATGCTGTCACCGATCAAGTCTTGTTACCGCTCTCATAATCTTACCGTTTGATATACATAAAAACGTGTATAGTTATTTGCGGCGCGGTGTCCTTGAACAAACCCGCAAAGTTCTTCATAGCAGGGCCGGATGCTTAGGCAAAGCCTCCTGCGGATGGGATCTGAATCCCCGGAGCTGGTGCCGAACGGTCTCATAGTTAGTCATGATTACCTCGTATTAATTTGGTCAAATCTTGGGACGAAGCGAGGCAAGGGAACATCTTATAGTTTAATCAGGTCTTCCGTCCAGGCGTAGTGAGATCTTGGAGCGGAGCTTGTCTGCTCAGGATTCATATTTCATTGAGTGGCTCTAATATAGCATATGGTTGGGCTACTACAAACTTGAATATCAGTTGGCTAGAAGAAAACATCCTATTCATAATCATAACTAGTAAAACACACAAAAACCCATCAGGTAGCAAGAACGTATGGGTATATTACAACTTCGCAGCCCCCTTCGGGCTACCCTCTGTAGTCTCTGCAGCAGCAGGTGCCGCAGCACTACTCCCCTGCACAACAGCTTCAGCGGCAGCCTGCGGCTCTGCAGTGTTCTTTGGCGCCTCCACCCTAGCCAAAATCCAATCCCCAACATCCTTTGCAAACACCGGCCTCGTCTCCGGCAAATCCGCATGCAGCTGATGCTGCCATCCCTCATAAGTCTTGTGCTCCTTGTCCGGCACATCGCTCGTCGACGTCTCAAACCACTTCTTGCTAGCCGGGTAGCTGGTCCCGCCATCAATCGTCCCGTGAGCAAGCCACAGGCTCTTAACACCAGGATTCAACGTCCTCTTACCCGCCGACAAATCAGCCGCCCTGTCCAGAAGCCCCGCAAGCCCCTCCAACGTCCCCGTAGACCACAGTAGCGGATCCTCCGTAAGACTCTTCATCACCTCCGGATCACGCGTCAGCTCCTCAGCAGGAAGCTTATTCTTCAGCTGGAACTTCGGCAGCAGTCTCCCCGCAAGCCGTCCCGCCATGATCTTGAGCGACGATGGCTGGCTACCAGGCGCCATCTCGACGTGCGGGCTCTCAAGCAGCCATCCGCGGATGCGCGGTGCTAGGTCCGCATACGTCGGCTCAGACGCGAAGGTCAGCGCCTCGGCGCCGCCCATGGAGTGGCCCATCACGAACAGAGGTGTCGATGTGGCCTCAGCATCCGCGAGTTCGGATTTGACGACATGCGCGATGTCAGCGATGACGAGGGTTGTAGGGCCGGTGAGGCCGCGGTCAGAGGTGTGTTGCACGCTGCGGCCCCAGCCGCGCTGGTCCCAGGCTGTGACGGCGATGCCGCGGGCGGCGAGGGTAGGGAAGAGCTCGAAATAGCGGTTGATGTGGTCGTCGTAGCCGTGGATGAAGACAAGTTTCGCGAGAGGGGCGGAGGTGGCTGGGGTCCATTTCTTCATGTAGACTGGGTGGTCGTCTTGGAGCTTGAAGGTGAGCTCTTCGATTTTGACGTTGGCGTTGGCGTCGGCCATGGTGAAGATCGTGGGGTTGGAGGGTTTTGCTTGGGAGGTATGGATTCGATTGGGTATCTGGTTAGTGAGGTTATTGAGTGAGTTGCCTGAAGAGGTCCCAGGTCCGAGGTCGAGAGGTGGAGTTGGACAGGAACATGGGTAGGTGCGGGCTGACGACATTGTCTTGGCACCCTCGATTCACATGTGATGTAGTGTAGAATTAATGGCAAACAATAACTCGTTGAATAATTGTAGAATTGATAATTCTATACTAATACCTCATTAGTTTGTTGAGCTATAGGCTACATAATGGCGAACACATAAGATAATTTCTTCTTTATATGATACAATGCACAAAGCTATATACATCTACATTCTCAGGTCCATCAAGGTCCTCCATAGTCCCTTTCCCTTACTCCCACTATATGCCAATTGGGTATTACCAGTACTGTATACGAACTTCTAATTGTCTTCTGACTTAGACAAAAACTGCTGCAGCTTCCAAAGCCACTGCCTCACCGAGAGTGTCTGCTGCTTATCCTTGACCACGACAAACTCGTGGCACATGAAGTTTGGAAACTGGGCTCTCAAGCTATCGACACCCTCCTGGCCAAGCAGCATAACAAGGTTGTGCAGCGGGAGTTTCTTCTCCCAATGCGGCGGGTACGAAATCATCGCGAATGGACCAGGACCCTTCTCATCTGTAATCGGTGAGGAAGTCGTAGGTGCTCGATGTAAGTTCTCCGCAGCTCCCCCCTCCGCCAGCGGCTCTGAGGCATCCGTACTCTCTGCGTATGACCCCAGCCACAGCAAAGCGCCCATCTGCTTCTTCCTCACCACGGCGTCCCAAGTTTTCGCATGGGAAATTTGCCCCTTATTCCACTTCACCAGCGCTACTAGCTCCTCCTCAACCTTTTTCCTCATCATCTTGCACACAAACTCATCCATATCAGCACGCCATCTCAACTTCGCCCCAGCCCCCACGGTTGGATTCGTAAATCGCGCCCATGACCCCGTCAACCCACTGCGCTTCTTATTAACCGCCTCGAGCAGCTCCTTGTTAGCGAGCACATAGTTCCGTCGTCCCGGCCGGACACGCTTATTATCCTCCGTCACGTACCTTTCCTCTCGCGGCACGCGCGCGCTGAGATCACGAGGGAGATACCACAGTTCGTCTGTCTCGGGACGGGGTACGAGCTCAAAGGGCTGTAGGAACGAGCGTGGGAGCCAGGTGCGCGTTAGTGCGCACGAGCGGACCGGCTTGGAGAGGGCGACGGCGTAGGGGTTGCGGAGAAGCCTTTTCTGGAAGGGAGTTGGATCCAGGGGTGCGGGGAGTTTGGGTTCGAGGCGAGCGGTAAAAGAGGTGACGATTGGAGCCATGAGCGGGGAGAGGGGAAATTTGGCGAGTTGGCGAGGGGTAAGAAAAGAGAGAGACTGTTCAGGGCTTTGCTGTTGGGGCAAATTTCGGTTTTGCTGCGACGTAAGTCGTCTCGTGCTTGTAGTAAAATTCCGAACAGAGCTACTCGAGCTGTTGCTCACGGGCTTGGCCCCTAGGACGGAATTATTGCTATGACGTTGGTCCAGTCCTCGAGCTGTATTAAAATTTCGAGGAGGCAACGTCGCGCATCGTCAACTAGCAAATGAGCCCCCCTTAACTGCTATCGCCTCCACAATGCGATCTACAGCCCCTAACGCCCATAGGTTCCCCTCATCCCCTCCAAGCCACTTCTCGCCCTCGCCCACTTCCTCACCGGCCTCGTTGATGCCCTTCCGCAGACCATAGATATGTGACACAACCTGGGGACCTACGCCTGTCTGCGCGCGTAAGCACGCGATGGCCACGAGCGAGGTAAGCACTCTTCCCACGGCGGGTTTATGCACGCCTGGAAAATCACTCAGGAGCGAGCCGTAGTGGTTGCTGAGGATGTGTACGGGTAGGTCAGGGTGTGCGGCTTTGAGCTTGGACTCGAGCTTTCTGGAGTGAGGGTCGTATATTGAGTTCCATAGCCCCTTCGCTCTCACCTCCACTTGTTCAAGGGATTCCGGTGTGAGAGTCCTGCATCACCTATTGTCAGCCACGTATCCTAACCTGGGTTGATTGGAGGGTATTACCGTGTCGGTGTCGTGGGGAGCTGTTCGGCGGTTTCTGTAGGGATCGTAGCCCGGAGGTGTACGAGCTGGTTGAGGGCGCGGGGGATGCCATTGAAGCTGATCGTCTTAAGCCCAACTTCGCGCATGAAAGCTGCGTTTTGGAGGGAGGAGCTAGGGTTGGAAGAGGCGAGGCTGTGGAGGAGGGTTAGAGAGGCGGGAGAGTTGACGGTCATGGTCGCGGCTGTCTGTGAGATGTTAGCGGGCGATACACGTAGGAGAGGCAGAAAGGCATACAGTAAGGGCAAGCCACGGGAGAACGCCGAGAGAGTTATAACTAGCTTCGCGCTGTATATCGGAGTAGATGGCAGTGATATTATCTGGGGCGGGGAGGGGCCCAGAGCGGGCGAAAGGCGCGTTGATTGCCGCCTTGAGGGCGGGGGAAAACCGAGACATGACGGCCATGGAGGGAAGGAGCGACCGGAAAGTATCAAAATGGAAACCACGCCGTCGAGGAAGGAGCGAGGGAACGTAGTGCGACTCGTCCCTTCCTTAATATATATATGGTGAAGCTGGAGGAGGGACGCTTCACAATGGCGTGCACGCACCAGTTCCGTCGCCCGCGTCAACCATAACTCCGAGCTCCAACAGCTCCAGGTTAACTTTCTCAACGCAACACCACCGAGCTATTACAGCTACACGACCTTCACCATAATGCTGCCATTACGAGTAGCTCGTGCCACAGCGCGCTCCGCCCTGCGCGCAGCAGCGAGGCCATATTCCTCCCGCTCGTCGCTCTCCCACCAAGCACCACAAGCATGGACACCCGTCCCATTTATCACCGAGACGATAGTGAGTAGCCAATGCGCCGACCCAAGAACCTAACTAACCACACCAGGGCGGCGGATGGAGGACATGTATGTAACCTGGCCACAGTAGAAAGCGCACGCCCAGCTAACCCCCGCAGCCGACATCTTCTCCAAACTCCTCCAGGAGCGCATCATCTGCCTCAATGGCGAGGTGAACGACACTCTCTCCGCGTCCATCGTGGCGCAACTCCTCTTCCTCGAATCCGACGCGCCTGCGAAGCCGATCACGCTGTACATTAACTCGCCCGGCGGCTCCGTTACGGCCGGCCTCGCAATCTACGATACCATGACTTATATCCACTCGCCGGTGCACACGGTGTGCGTGGGGCAAGCGGCGTCGATGGGGTCGTTGCTGTTGTGTGGTGGAGAGAAGGGACACAGATACTGTCTGCCGCACAGCAGCGTCATGATCCACCAGCCGAGCGGAGGGTACTTTGGGCAGGCGAGCGACATTGCGATTCATGCAACGGAGATACTGAGGGTGCGGAAGAGCCTGAATGAGATTTATAGGCGGCACTTGACGAGGCGGAAGGACGGGGCTATCGGGGGAGAGTGGACGCTGGAGGAGATTGAGGGGATGATGGAGAGAGATAAGTTCTTGAGTGCTGGAGAGGCGCTGGAGATGGGGATTGTGGATGAGATCCTGGATCGAAGGGGCAAGCCGGAGGAGGAGACGAAGAGCACTTGAGCGAGACGAATGTGGCCATGGATAGCAACTGCTAGGAGATTTAGGGAGTTACTGTAAACTTACAGAGGAGTCAGGAACCACGAACTGTATACATAGGGCATATTGCTTGGCAATTTTTTAGAACTGGCGTCTGGAAAATGGTTATTTGAGGACAAAATAACTAGCATTAAACACCGAAGAGAATGCTCATGGGGTATATTTTAATTAATGACTACTACAGTACTTCTCCCCGCACCCGCTTCTCTGCTCTCTCAGGCGATTAAAAGACATGGAATAAGTCCAAACAACGCAACTGCTAAGAAATAACGAAAAACTTCGCGATAAAAAAACGCCTGCGATCATGCCCTGGTGTAGTCATAACTCTGATACATCAATCATACCCCGCCCCTTCTGCTTCCCAGCCCCACCAGCGCCCTCTTTCTTTCTTTCCTCCTTCGGTCTTGCCTAGAAACACATCAGAGATTCAACTGTGCTCTTCTTCCCCTCTCCGTCGTAACCAAAATGTCGCCTCGTAGCCTCCATCACACTATTCTCTCCCCTTTATCGTTCATATCGAAGAACCTCCTTCTAAGCCATAACAGCGCTTTTCTCGAGATCTCTCTTAACAACCTTCTTCCGCATAACCGCATCCTGTCCCTTCATCCTACGATCCAAAGCCCTCTCCAGCTTCGCCCCCAGCGCCAGCTTAGACAAGTTCTCCGACTTCTCCTTGCTAGGCACGAAACGCTGGGACGCGAGCTTCTTGTTCTCGAGCTTGGCGAGGCCAGCGGTAATATCCGCGATCTCGGCCTGCACGGTGTCGGAGCTGAAGGAGTGCATGGACGGGGCGGGGGTGGTGTAGGTGCTGTAGCGCATGGAGGCGCGGTTTGAGGAGAGCTGCGGGGGGGGGTGAGTCAGCTTGATGCGACAGGCAGGGGAGCGGTGAGGGTTGACGTACAAGACTTGGAGCCATGATTGGGCGGGAAGAGTCGAGAGAGCGGCCCATCGTGGTGGTTTGGATGGGCGTTTGGGGGAGGGTGTTGGGGAGGTTGTGGTTTTGTTGTGGTTGGAGGAAGAGTATCGGCTATCGGACTGTGGTCGGTGTCGCTCGATTGCGCCCGGGAGAGACGGGGTATCTACAGTTTTCTGAGGGTGTAGAGTAGTGGTAGATGTGCGTATTTGTATATCTGCAACGATCCGATGAATGTATAGTGGGATTTTGCTATTTGGAAGAGGCGAGGAGTAGAGTATATAGGTCTTCGATAGCCGTGAAACGAGGTCAAACGTTGTCCCGTCCCCCGTTTGTGCGGGTGTTGGCCCGGAGTGGTTAGATTGGGTTCAGATTGTAGTGTGGTGGGTGGGTGGATGGAGGGTGTATGGACGGTGGTAGAGGGTGCGATGTTGTATGTTGGTGAGATGGGGACACGAGGGACAGGGATGGAGATGCCGTTTTACTGATAGGGTAGGGGTTGTTGGTAGGGGCTGGTAGGGGTTAAAGGGGGCGGGCTAGGGGTGCCTGTCCACAGTGCAGCCTGCAGGTGCTTGGGGGCGTTGTTATCCACTGCCATTCACCGTCATCCACTACATCCCGCTGCATCCACCATACAAAGTAGTGTAGAACAGTGCACAACGATAACGACGGAACTAAACTGGATCACTGCGTATAACAATGGTGTTCTATGCGTTTAAGTGTGGTTGTACACTACAAAGAACTCGGTTTATTGTGATTCGGAGGCGGACGAGACGGAACACTCTGCCGTCAGACACGAATGAGGATAATATAATGTCGATCAGGACTGCCAGGCTGCGCCCACAAATACCATGACAGCGGGTCGCCACGCTGAGAACACGCGGCACCGGAAACATGCCCGGAGAAAAAGGGGCCACAGTATTATAGCATGCGGATGGGGCTCTGAATCCCACAGCTGAGATCCTGAAACGCGCCGTGGCTATAGCATTGGATGCTATTTACGGAAGGATTGGACCACGGCATGTTGCTGCATCGCTCCCGCTGGCTCAGACCCACTGCCAACCTGCCGCTGTCAGATCTCAAGAAAGAATCCCAAGCAAAGAAGGCAATATTAGGGTCTTCTGCCATAATATTGGCTCAGGGACTATGGCTTAAGGTCAGGGTCCATGGGTTCAGGGCGGTCAGATATCGGCTTTTGAAAACGCCACCTATCGTCTTTATGTGCATGGGTGCAGCGTCAGGCTGCAAGCTGGTGGGTCTAGCCATGATATCACTGATCGAACCGAATAGCCGGACGAACACCTCTACTTTGCAAGGTATTGAGTCACTAGACACTTGGGGCTTTGCTACAATGGGGTATCTTGCCGGTCTGGTTGCAGGGAGCTTTTGAACCGTACTCTCAGCTGTCACGAGTGAAGGAAGGGGCGGTTCATCTGGTAAACAAGTACGTTTTGATATAACACATTACAAGTGAGCCTCATACAATCTTCTCCCTCTGTAGCCACTCCATCTCCACCAACCCATCACTCACAGCACCCCCCAACACCTCAATCACCATCTCCGTCTCCGACCCCACCATCTCCTTCAGCGCCTGACTCTCCCCCCCAACAGCCGCCGCAAGAGCCCCCTTAAGCCTCCCCTCCCTCCCAACCCCATCCTCCCCATCCACAAGCGCCTGCCTCGCAGCCCCCCTATAAAACACCCCCGCATTCTTCACCAGCACCCCCGCATCCACGTTCCCAGGATACCCCGTCCCATCCTTCACCCAGAACCTGAGCATCTCCGCGTCCCCCCTCGCTAGATGTATGCGTGCGAGGTTCATGGCACCTGGAACCTTTGACGCAGCACCTAAGGCGCTTCCCGCTTGGGTTAGCGCGCCCCACCTTGCCACAATCTGCGGCTGCTGTTGTCCATCTTCGATGGGTTGTGTGCGCAGGGCTGCCGCAAAGGCGAGCATAGCGTCTGCTTTGTCAGTTAACCCCTTCGGGTCAGCAGCTAGATCGAGGCCGCTGAAGGCCTCAATGATGGCGCGCTCGTACGTCGCGGTATCAATGTTGCCGGCGCGGAAGCTAGCTTCTGCGAGTGCAGATAGAAGGCTTGCGCGCGTGAGACCTGTTTCCGGGGCGCGGGCGGGTGAGGGTGCGAGGTAGGTGGGTAGTTTGGTGAGGAGTGTTGACGTGTACTCTTCTAGTGCTGGGAGGCCGCGTGGATCGAGCTTGGTGGCGAGGACGGTGAGGGTCTCGAGGAGGGCGAGGATGGTGTCGAGGAGCGTGTCGAGGGTCGTTGGCTCGACGATGCTGGCCCATTGTTCTTCAGATGGTTGGGGGCTGGCGGCTGCTGCGGCAGGGGTGAGGGGTGCACCACCGTCGGAGTCGATGGGTGAGCCAGGGGCATCGGCGGAGGCGTCGGCATTCATGGAGTCGCGCAGGGCTTCGGATTCAGAGAAGCGGAATTCTTGGAGGGTGAGGCAGCGTTGGAAGAGCTCTACTGCCTCTTCGAGGAGAGGGACGAGGGAGCCCGCGTCGCTACCTACGTCGTCGAGCGCTTCGGCGAGGGAGGTGAGGACTTGGGCCGTGTTGCTGGGTTTTATTAATATCCACGTTGAAATAGGGGATGAGTTGGCTCACAATATGACATCAGGGTCGTCTTGCTTCAATAACAGAGCTCGCCTGCTGGATTCAAGAGCCACGTGCAACAGGTCCAGTAGATTGCCGGGGAGCTGCCCTCGTAGCTTTGGGTGCTGTGTAATTTCATATTGTACGCGTGCTCTGTAGTAAAGTTAGAATCGGAACAAGACAGTATTTCGATTGTCCTTACTTATTATAAGCCAAATCAAAGGAGTCCGGAAACTTTGTGAGGCCCGCCTCGTAGGTGTCGATAGCTCTGACGAAGAACCGTGTCGACTTGGCTGCGTCCCCACCACGCCACTTCTCACCGGCCTCTTCGTGGTCAACTCCAGCTGGTTAAGCGGTCAGTCACCTTTCCATAGATGTCTACCAAAGTATCATACCAGCTAAGAACTCATCTGCGGTTTCTGGGACCTGTCACGTGTTAGGTCGACGTCACGCACAATTCGCGATCGTCAGTAAGGAGTTGGGCGCACCTGTGGAGCATGCTTGGCCGATTTCTTTTTCCTGCTATCGTCCTTAAGAAACTGTTTTGGTTTGGGCATTTTGCTTATGGTGGTTAAGGAGAGTTGCGTGTTTGATAGTGGGGAGCTGGTCGAAGATATAAAAAAGCAGTTGGATTATATCATTGGCGCGCTAGTTTCCGGGCGACGTCGATAAGAAACACCACAACACTGTTCCTTCTCCACGCGTTTGCTGACACTACAATGCTCTCCAGTGATCATCCAAATTGCGGTACACTACACAATTAAGGTAAGAAAGCAATCTCTTCTTTTATTTTAATGACCGAAGAGCCAAGATGGCGGGGAAATTCGCGAAAATAAGGAGACACCATGGGCTATTAAAGGTCCGTCCCATAGGCGTTTGATGTATTGCCATGTCGCCTATCCACCTAGAAAATATCATTATCATTCCTATGAATGGATTGCCACACTTAATGCGCATCTAACTCTCTCTGAAGCTGTTTAAAATTATGAACACGCTGTCAGCACAAGCACCAACAATACCATGCTCCGAAAGAGCGTTGTCAGAATGGCATCTGTACCTAATGAATTAGTTGGAGCAGCTGGACGTCGTTATCAGTTTAAAGAGCTGCTTCAAGAGCGCCCATTTGTCGGCCGTGTGTGGTTAGCAACGTTCGACCCCACCCCCCCGGATATCCAAGCTTATAAACTAACCCACCTTGAGATCCGGACAAGATCAGTATATCTTAAAGGATATTCCCGAAGACATTCTCTCCAACTTTAATGAGAAGATTCGGCCCCAGCTTCGCGAGAGTCCCCACATAAGACTGCCATGTGACACCATCCCAGACCAGCGTGTATTTGTATATAAATACCTCACCGATGACTTCTTAAGCTTGGTTAAGAAGGCGGTCTCGATGCGAGCGAGGAAGAGAATTCTTCGGGATAGTCCACGGGGGATTGCCGAATTGCATGACTATGAAATTGTCCATCTTGGCAATTTTCGCCCCTTTTTAGCTGTGGCCAACTGACGCTAAGTGATATTTAGATATTAAACCGGACAATATCATGGTCACTTGCAGCCATGCCGACCAGGAGACAACAGTCGATCAGGTTCAAGTTACGGATCTTGAAACGCAGCCCACCTTCCGAAAGGAAGGTGTATTAAAGGGATGCTTGCCGGCAACGATAACTGGCGAAGCCCCGAGGCACACTTTAAGGGCGAGCTTAATAAACCAACTGATATGTTTTCATTTGGTATTATGGTGGGTGTGTCCCCTATATTATAGAACCTGCTTGCTAACATGCGCCTACAGTGTATATATGCCCTGCTCGGCCGAGTTATCCTCGGTCCTGATGACGATTTACAAGAACACGTTGCACAGGGCGCCTTGCCTTATCTCATCCGCCTGCAACGCCAAGTTTCGTATTTTGGTGACCAGGAAGGAGTTGAGGGGCTCTTGAAGCATATTGGCGACGATGACGTAAATTGTCAGGTCCTGCAGATGCTCTGGGAGGATCGCCACGAGGAAAACATCCCGTACAAGCCATTCTCGGAGTGGGCAGATGTTACCGATGTAGTGTTTAAGGATCTTATCCGGGGATTGACAAACCTCGACCCTGCGAAGCGGATCAATGCACGTCAAGCATTAGAGCACCCATGGTTCGCAGATGTATAAAACTAGTTAGCATGAAGCAATCAATATCACTCCGCCGTTTCGACAGTAAATTTCTTGCGCAGTTGACCGATATACGCCTCCTTCTCTTCTAGTTTTGCAGCAATGAATTCCGCCGTGTTCGTACTCCAATATGCCGACATGATCCGGTCAAAATCGGCCCCGGCCTCGACAGGATTTGTAAACCTCGACTGGATATGGGTTAAATAAAGATTAAACATCCCATTTGGGCACGGCCCCGGCCTCGACAGGATTTGTAAACCTCGACTGGATATGGGTTAAATAAAGATTAAACATCCCATTTGGGCAGTCTAGCGCAGCTGTAAACCAGTAGGTCCCAAGTTCCCAGCCCTTCCGCATTATATGCGTGTATGGGCTATCCCCACCCTTAAAAGATCGCTCTTCGACTTCAAAAGCCTCCACGAATTCTGCATGCACACTGGTGTACTCTTCGAGATATTCCTCATTAAGGCCGTCAAGGGAACAACTAGTAAGCCAATATGGCGGGTGTAGCATCTCTATCGGCCGAGCGCACACCCACTCAAGATCAATGATCGATGTCATGTCCCAATCGCTATCAACGAAGATATTACTCAGGTGGAAGTTGGTGAACATGAGAACAAATGGCCCATAGCGTAAATCGCGGGCTAGTAAATTGTCGAGAAAGTCCTCGCATCATCATTAACGCCGAAAGTTGCTCTTGCCCGTCTAGTGTATTGTGCATAGAATTAGGCATATGCTGCATGCGGTTGTCGTGACATGCCAGGAGATCCGAAAAGTAAGTATCTGCAGTAGAGTATGTTCGATCTCTTGGAATATCCGTTGGGATGCTGAGATTTTCTAGCTGTTGGAGCGAACATGTAAGGGGCCGATTTGTAAGACCGATCACACCGTGATTATCTATTGTCAGGGACCCTATGCGTGGAAAAGGGATCCGACTCATAGCCAGGATGGCTTGAGATAGACACCTAAAAAGATTGGTCCTGTGGTCCCGGTCATGGCGAAATGTCTCCCACGAGCCAGACAACATCTTGCCCTCTTCCAGACAGACAGTGGGCGACAATGGCAAGTGTCTGGAAAGGTCCAGTGGAGTGGATCGATGAGACGGCCATTGAAGTTGATGAGTCGGGCCAGAGTCCTCCAGGTGACGATGCATTTTCTGCTGCCGAAAGGCTGAGAGATCGGTCTGTGGCGGGTAAGAAGTACATCGATCGGTTGCTCGGGTGAAGTGGCACCTGGATCATCCACGTTCACCCAGGTGTCTTGGAGTAGGCAAGCATGTTGGCGAGAAGACTCTCGGCTGTGTTGAAATTGTCAAAATGTTATTGAAGCTTCTCTTTTCGCAGATATATATGCTGACTTGTGCTAGATTTTCAATGGTTTGCACCATTTCCGGCATCTCGCTATATACCCAGGATCTTTTGCTGGTTCCTTCGATTTGTTCACCGGATGAAGATGAGGGAGAGAGGGGGGGATTAGCCTTCGCAGTTTCCAGCGACGAAGAAGAAACACAAGTCTAGACAATCAATCGGCTTTACTGGCAGCGACCCCTCCGGCGGTTTGCACCGAAGACAAAATAACCCACCTCCTGAGTTGAGGCTGATGGATCTCAACTCTCAAGCCGAAGTTGACAAGGACGGTCTTAGCGTCAGTCGCTTTGAGAGGCTCTTTTCGGGTGATTACCATCTTGGTATGCTGCCTGTTCGCAATGCTGCGTCTACCGTGGCGTTGTCGACAGGAGCCTTAGAGGCGCTTGCTGGCATTGGGATGGACATGTGGCACGTCGCCATTAGCCCCAAATCGTTGTTCAGTTCTGGTGTGAGCGTCAGAAAGCAACGAAAGTGGCGATGGCGGCGGTTCCACCTCCAAAGCTGCAAGCACCACAGGGACGATACGGGCAGCCAAAGCCGGGCTACCCCATAATCACACTCGAGGCGGCAAGGGGCTCGGGTTCCGCGCTCTGCATCTTGGCACGATTGAGAGTATCAAGCCGTTGAATCACAAGCTTGTGCATGGCAGAGCGGACGGAATGCCCAGTTTTCTTGAGTCTATGGTCGTATGTGATAATCACTTGCGTATCGGCAACGGCGGGTGCATCGGTTCGGATGGTATGTAGTTTGTGATTTCGTCAAACCTATTTGCGCCAGCAAAGGCACACACCCATTTCTCCCACCTATCAGGGGTTGTAATTACTTTGCCACAAACTTGTCCGGCCAAGGTCCAGCTCCCTTCCTCGATGAGTCCATGGACCCACAGCTCACCGATGCATCTCTTCTCCTTTTCGGCTGAAGAATACATGCCCCTATAGGCCGAATCTGCCACAGTTTCATCATCATAGAAGTCCGCGCTGCCTTGCTTCTGTGATGGATTGCTCGGCGTGGTCAAGATATCCAGATACTCATCTAAAATTTCCCAAGCTCGCTGATACTGATCGTGCTCCAGCAGCCATGTCAGGTGATCTGCCATCGAAGCCTTCGCATGTCTCTCTTGGTTCCGAGAATGCAGTCGTACGGGCTGTAAAGAGGATTTCCCCCCCGGTTTGCGAGACTTGGATGTATATTGTGAGCAAGCGAGGTTGAGCAGATCTGCAGCTGCGCTTCGGCCGATTTCTTACATTTCAGCCCGTTGGATCGCTTGCTCGCTGTTGCTCCATTGCTCTAGACGCCTGCGCGGTAAATTAGCCCGTACGACGCCCGCCGGTGCTGGCGTAGGCGGCTGAAGAACTACTGTAGCCGTGATTGCTAGATCAGTAGCGGATGCGGATTCTTACGAATGCGTAGGGAGCAGTCGATTCAGCCGCAGCTCGCTGGAGACGTAGACGTTGTGAGTTTGACAGAACCCCATGGTTTTCTGATAACGAGGGAATTGGCTTCAGATGATTCAATAGGGTTTCTCTTGTTGGATAGAATGAGGGGTCACTAAAGTAAATGAATGGCTAAGCCGTGCTAAGACTAATCCTACGAAAACATGAATCTCTAAGACCTCAACTATATCGTTAAGCATCGATCACCACCTAAGAAAGAAACCCTCATCTCCATCCCCCTCGCTATATCCATCCATTATGTCCCTCTTAACATATCTCCACGCTCGTTGATCTCCCCACCTAGCCTTTACTCCTTCGCAGCCGGCGGCGCATCGACAGTTGCAGCTGCATCCTCGGGAACTGATCCACTGTAAATGTGGGCCCACTTACTATGGAACTGCGAGCTATCCATATTCGTCAAGTCAACAACGAGATCCTCCCGCTCCGGATCGGTTAGCCCACTAATATCATACTGATTGCCACCAACAAATGCAATGTGGGGCCGACGCGACTTCGTGCACTCAGACTTGCCCCCTGTGTTATCCGTAAGCGACTGCTTCTCCATGGTTCTAGCGAGTGAGTCGAGCGCGCGGCGGTGGCGGGAGACGTTGCCGCAGACTCTGATGGGCTGTGTGCGCTGGTGTTAGCTGTGGAGACGGTTATGGAGATGTGAAGGGCGGAGCACGTACTGCAACGTAGCCGATGTTGAAGGGGGACCGGTTGTCGTAGCAAGTGTTCAGGATCCCGCCAAACTGGCAGTCACCGCAACCGTAGTCAGCGTTAATGTAAGTGAACACCACGATGCCGTACACGCCGCCGGTTGTCACTGGGACGCTTGGGAAGGAGCTGGGTGATGGTGGTGCTTTGCAGCATTCATACGGGACGAGCTGGCACTGAAGTCCTCGTCCGGCGCAACCGGCACTAGGGAAGTAGGTCTAGGTGAACTGCGCAGCAGCCAATTGGACGGATGCAGCCAAACAAATGCCAAGGCTGAGCTTCATAGTTATAGTGGGTAGATGGATATTAGTTCAACGACAGGGTAAGGCAAGCTAAGAGGTGGCAAAAATGGCTTCTAAGGAATGCAAAGTATCGAGTCTTAATACTATCATCTTCCGTCATCTTCAGCCCTTAGGTCTCTTCTTATACTAATTACGTTTAGGGAGAATTCTCACAATGAGAAAGGCGCGGGATGTTCATCTGCAGTCCAGTATGATTAAACACTGCCTTCTGCTCTCCCTTGTCCTGTATCCCGTACTAGAGAGATGCAAGATTTATCCAGCATAGCGTCGCGCATGAATATACAGTTCAAAATCACATTTAGGCCTTTAGTTTTTACCAACACAGTCACATCGGGCCTATTCCCCCAGCGCTCTCGCCAGTTCAACCTAGTACTTGCCCGGGCAGAGCCAGCACCCTTACATTCTTAACCAGCATTGTTAATAAGCTCATGGCCCCCGAATCCTGCTCCGTGCCCACGCCCCCAGCCTTTTCCGTATGCACTGTGCAAGGGGCACTATGCGCTAGCTAATCGCGCAAAGGCCGTGGTAGCACAGGCATTTTGTATGTTTATTTGCATAAGTCTATTAACCTAAATCGTAAGCAATCGAGGCATAAGGCAGCGTTAAGCATTCTTGCCTTAAAACGTCAATACTATTATATGAGCTTTGTACCTAACCTATACAGATATTCTACTTGTCGTTTATGTCTAGTAGCCATCTGGTTAGGTTTGCTATCCTAATCGATTTTGGATCTACACCTTAAAATTATCTCGCTACTCACCATACGCTAAGATTTCGAAACCAACACCGGCTAAATCCTGTTATGTTGGAGATGCAAGTTGCATTTTGCAGTTAGGATTAGATCAAGGTATTAGATGCTTGTAGTGTTGTTGGACTTTAGGGCCAGGGTCTATTAGACACATGCAATGCAGTTGGATTTCAGACCTAGGACCGGCTGAATTCATTACTATCCCCCCTACAGTGTGACTATATTGATCTCCTATTTTGCTAAAAAGTCACTGCTAGTAGTATCATCTTATCCCCCCCCCTCACCTAAATCAGGTGCTGGAAAGTGGATTTTCACAAACTTCAAGATAGCAGGGTCGTTACGATCATATAGGGAGGCGGGGGATTAGTAGATGCTTAAGATAATGTTGGATTTCGGACTTAAGAGCTTAATTAGATTCAAGATATTGTTTTGTTTCGGACTTAACGGTCTGGCGCACTCACTAGGTGCATGATTTGCAGTTAGATTTTCATATCCAAGGATTAGAATCTTCAGCAGAGCGTTTAAGCCTTACTAAGTGTATAAGCTTTACAGTACACCTTGCAAATGAGGGTGAATGGTATAGATCTGCTGTGCTACTCGGTGTCTGTTCCCCGTTTAATATATATGAATAGAGCAGTCTCACAAAGTATTTAATAAGTTAACCATCCTCCCCTCTCCCCATCCATCACATCCCTATATCCATCTCAAACCATCTTCCTAAACATCCCCTTCCAGCTTCCCATCTACTACAAGTCCCGTCCAACTCCACCATCAACAACCATGCACCTCCACGCTACCCTCTCTCTCCTCGCCAACTGCGCCTCCGCCTTCACAGTCCCTAAAGGCCAGCCCGATGGCGTCTACTCCGTAACCTATAACCCTAACGGCACCGAAACCCACACCTTCCTTAGGCCCCCCGTCACCGTCGACGCTACCACCACCGGCTCCGACGTCCCCGGCCTCCTCTCCCTACGTAGCAGCGTTAAAGCCCGCCAGGTCCCCAACGTCCAGAACGTTGTCGGCTGCGGCGGCGTATGTCCCCCCCAAGCCCCCACCAAGCAGACACACACTAATACGCTACAGTACCGCCTCGACACCGGCACCACAAACGCAGCTAACGCTGGCCTAGATGCGTAGTGAGCCCCCCCTTTCCCTGCACACTAGCCACCTATGCAGAGCTGACTTCCGCAGATGCACAGGCGGCGTCCTCGTCGGCGCAGACAAGGACTTCTACTCTATCTCCGGCTGCACCGTCGCGTACTTCTGGTAACCCTCCCCCCCCCGGGCCTACCCCCTAAGTCCCCCTAAGAAACCCCCGCTAACAACGACCTGCGCAGCAACTTTTCATACCACACCTACGAAGACGGCAGCCTCATCATCACGAACCCTACCGACACGCGCTGTTACAAGAGCGACCGCCAAAAGTCGGCTACGATCATTAATGGGCAGTGCGGCGGCTTTTATGCGGGGTGGAACCGTATCACGAGTAGTGACGGGTCGTATGATGGGCAGTATGGGTGGGAGGAGCTGTGTGGCGCGGGCTCGAACTTCTGTGGTCGTGGGGTAGGGGGTTAGGATGTATGTGAGAATGGTTGATAGGGAGCCGTCTTTTAGGCACTAGTTTAGTTGAGTTAGGAAGCGTGGTAAACTACATTCCCAAAGTCGTGAATTTGTGTGGTGGCTTGGATTTATCACTTTGTGCATATGTCGGGTTTCGTGCGGGTACGTAGACGGAATCCCGGGGCTGTAGACTAGGTGTGCATCGTCCAGTTTAAGTAGTTATCTTGGCAAAGAATGGCTGCGCAACTGCTGCTAGCCGACTAATATAGCTTAGGTCAAGAATCCCGAGTCTGCTCTACCACTGCACCGCTCCCTGCACCACCAAGCACCGTCCCAGTGACTCGCCAAGCAGGGCGTGGCACTACGAACAGGGACGCTGCTCAGTTACTTGTCTGAAAGGGTGAACGTGGATGATCCAGGTGCCACTTCACCCGAGCAACCGATCGATGTACTTCTTCAACGCAGTCTACAATTAGATAGCTAGCGTCTAATTTATAGGGCAATTGACGGCTAACATATTGACAAGGGACGGGGAATCCAAACAATGCTAACGCTCTCCGCCGAAAGAACGATAGGATTCTCGCAAAGAGAGGCGCGTTTTGAGGAGCAGTGGACTTTATAGGTATATTAGCATGTTGCATGTTATTATAAACGGGGGATATCTAGTTAACATACGGTCTGGCCCCCAGGGAATCCGAAACCACGTAGGCAGGGAATTGGGATGCTGGGGCAGTTGATCTGCATCCATATGTAGGTGGCAACCTCGCTGCGGAGCTTCTCCACTGCATTTCCGGGATACTGTGACTCGCCGACTTTGTAAGGCAAAGGAAATCTAATGAAGACCTTCTTTACAGTCTTGGCTAAGCTGTCGATATAGACAGGAATACAGGCGTTGAAGCTGCCGTGGACCCATTCTTTGAAATCCGCTGCTACCTTGCAGAAATGCTTAGAAACTCCAAGATGGAAAGCTACGATAGTCTCAATTTCAGCGCGATTTTGAAAGAGATAGAAGAAGAAATCTAGCCGTTTCTCCGGGTACGACAGCTCTTGGAGGATATTGTCATCCTCCTTCAGCGCCTCATCTAGGGTGATGGATTTCTTGAGAAGGGGGAGCGAGTCCGGCATCGTGTCAGCGCCTAGAATGTCAAATGCTAGACATGAGATGGTCCAGCCCAGACGTGGCGGTTGAAGGAGCTTTCACTACATAAAGGTCGGGCTTGGGTGTCGCGTTGGAGGACGGATTCAGCATCTCCGGCTTTATCCCAGGGCGATTGCCGCCGATCAGGAACGCTAGCCGGGGTCCCTAAACGGGACAACCAACACTCATCATATTGTTACCGCGTCCCTTTCGTGAATCCCCAATGACTGTTGCCTTAATTACTAAATATATTCCTTAGATGTCTAATAATCTTACATGACATTCCAAACGTGTGAAAAACAGTAACTATTTGACAAGAAAAAAACTATAAAGGAGCTCGCACAGCCGATCTCGTTCGCGTTTCTCAGCAACCCAGTGTGAGACAGAACAACCAATCAATCCAGCGTGCCCTTCAAGATGTCAGCACCAGTCTTCCCAACGCCCAAGGTTATTGGAACTAAGAGGCCGGAAGTCTCCTACAAAAAACGCTCTGCCGCCCGCGTGATTGCCTTTAACGCTGCCGGTGAGGTGGCTATAGTTTATGCAAAGCGAGAGAAATACTATAAGCTTCCCGGCGGCGGCATCGATCCTGGCGAGCAACATGAGATGGCCGCCTTGCGAGAAATGCAGGAGGAGACGGGCGGGATTGTCAAGATACGCAGCGATCTCGGATGTGTTGCCACGACTGAAGAATATCGCAATGACCTGCACCAAATGTCATACTGCTACGTCGCCGACGTCGTGGACGATTCTGGCAGTCCCAGCCTCACGGAGGACGAAGTCAACGATGGACTTGGTCACCTATGGCTGTCGGTCGATGAGGCGAAGACCAGAATGGCCGAGGCAGAACAGAGATCGGAATTGGGCCTCTATATCAAGGAGCGGGATATTTACCTTCTCGATGAGGCGATAAGACGTACGGAGGAGGGGAGAGCTTGAAAGGAAGGGCCCCATTGTTCTTCAGCTTCTTGGGTCAACTGATAGAGAGAAAATTATACGCCGTTAAAAATAACTTCATATTTGTGATACTACCTTTCAGTTCTAAAAAGTAATGGCAATATAACTGTCCCCAATATGTGTAACAATCCTCTCAACGGTTCTAAACAACTGAAGGAGTTCGGGCACGGACCACAACTGGAGAGGACTACGACAGGTGCCTAGAAAAGAGCAATGATATATTGTAAAGTGATCCCTTTATTCAATAAGACAGACCTTAACGTGTCGCAAAACTATTCATTTATCAGCGACCCTTCACAGGATGCCGGCCAATTACGCCCGCATATCCCATCGACAAGTCTCCTGCAGTCAACATTGACTTCAAGGGCGATGAATACCTCTTGCGTTGGGACGGTGATTGGAGGAAGACGCCAGATTTAACATCTTTCCCACTCGTGAATAATGCAACAGTCACTCTCATACCGCATAGCGAACGCGTTAAGGACTTATGGGCAACGTCTCAGGTGCTGGAATATGGTGCGGACTCCCATATAAGGATCTTAGATTCTTGTGCAGATGAATTCTCGGTTTGCAAGGTTGCGATTGACGATCGTCAAAGACGGCTGCTTAAAGACGAGTTCTCTATCCTCCAGCATTTATCGTCCAAAGACATTCCTGTTGTTCGTGTACACCAAGAGCCGTTGACTGACGAGCAAGGCATTTTTGGCTTTAGGATGGAAAGACTATTCAAAATCGAAATGGACAATGCGGCTGATTATATACCGGAGATTGCAAAGGCATTCGGAGAGGTACATCAGAGTGGCGTTGTGCATCATGACATTTCACCAAGCAATATAATGTTGAACCAAAAGGGGCAGGTTACCATTATCGGCTTCGGTAGGGCTGGGTATATTGGGCAGGAGGTGCCTTCTATCAAAGCTGTAGGGAAGCCAAAGGAGAAGGAAATTTACTCAGTTG
The DNA here is from genome assembly GCA_001662645.1 of Pseudogymnoascus sp. 03VT05. NCBI lineage: Eukaryota > Fungi > Ascomycota > Leotiomycetes > Thelebolales > Thelebolaceae > Pseudogymnoascus > Pseudogymnoascus sp. 03VT05. The sequence continues at coordinate 69,364 of KV459393.1, read as the reverse complement.
AGTCCGACAATGCCTCTTTGGAAAGAGTCAATGGTATGTATCAGTTTCAATGATAATAATTCGAAAGCTCACTTATTAGGTATATTTATTCGCAAAGGGCGCTTCAATTAAGAGAATGTGCTATGTTCATCACGGGGGATATTAAGAATTGTCTGTACTGTATCTTCATACCGGCCTTCTCTATAGACATAAACGGACACCCATTATCGCATCTCCACCTTCAGCCTTTGAAGCCAGCATCTGCAACCACCCACTATGACGACGGCAAATGGTCTGTAATATTATAATACTCCGCGAACGGATCCCAGCTCGGATCCGCATGCCTCTCATACTCCATATCTAGCGCCAACCCCTCCGCAATATCAACCCCATACACCTCCGCAATCCACCCAAGCACCGCATCAATGCCTTAACTCACACCCGCCGAGCTCCACACCTTCCCGTCAACGACCCAGCGCGCATGCGCAATCCATTTTACCTTGGGCCCATACACCGGTGCATCGGCCCAGGCGTGCTTATTGGTAGTTGCGTTGCGGCCACCGAGGACGCCGGATCTGGCGGTGATGAAGGCACCGGTGCAGACGGTGATGAGGTAGCGGACTTTGGGGAACTGGGTGCGGATAAAGGCGAGGTGTTCGTCGAAGAATGGGTCTGGAGAGCGGGTGCCGATGCCGCCGGGGATGAGGAGGACGTCGAGGGGCGGGGCGGTGTTGAAGGTGTGCGTGGGGAGGATGGACTCGGAGAAGGTGGAGTTGAAGGGATTCATGGCTGCGCTGCGGGGGGCGGTGGAGACTGGGTCGAGAGTTGAGGCGATGAGGGAGAGTTTTAGTTGCCGTTGTGCGGAGAAGAGGTTTAGGGCGTCAAGGGGACCGAAGACATCAAGGGCCTCAAATGCGGGGAAGAGGAGGACACCAAAGCCGGAGGGTACTGCAGGGGAGTATTAGTAGGTGATTATTTGATGATGTATGGAGAGACGTACGGGGGTGATGTTTGGAATTTTCGGCGCATGATGCGAGAAAGGGGTTGAGAGCAACGCCTGCGGCGAACGCAAGAGTGAAGACCGTAATACGCATTTTAAATTTACTTTTCGGCTGTTCTTTATATCATGATTCTAGGATTTCCTTGCATTCTTATACCCTCAAGTTTCCTCGTCTGATTGCCTAGTATCCATACATATCCCGACTGTTGAGCATATAAACATAAATATGCGCAAAGTAATATAATTAATCTTAAACTAAACAATTTCAACACATTTAAGCACGCAACCCCAAATTAATCTAAACCCATCAGCTTGAAGTCTCCAAGCCAGCTATACTTATTATGCGCAAACGTGCTCAACCATTCCCGCCAAGCTGCCATCCTCACCTATCAGACAAACCCTAACCTCGCACTAAACTTTCACGCGGCTTGCGCGCCATCTTAAGCTTTGCTTTCCATAGACTTAGAGTATCAAAGTCCCGCGTACCTCGTGATAAAATCGGGCAAAGGTTGCACCGGAGTATAATCGTTGCATGATAAGCTCTCGGATCGCTGACGTGAGAGATCGAGGATGTCACACCCAAGCGCCGGCATAGGATTTAATATTTCTTTAATTTAGACGGAAGAACTTCTGATGAAGCGCATTGTAAAGCCTATAAAAGTTGAGGCTTGCTGAGTTTTTCATTTCTGGTAGGAACGCCACCACTATCAAGTCTAACAAGCCTACACGAAAACCCATATCTCACCATACTGATTTCACCTTCCCGAACAAAATCATAGAACTTAGGGTATCATTATCGGACCTTTTATTCTCACAGGTAAAGGAGCTACACGATCTTGTCAGAGCACATAAACGTCTTCTTATTCTCATATCTCATGTATCTGGATGCTTCTAACAGCAGCGACCTCGCGCTGTAAATATGCACATTACACATCCCAATTCATACATGTACATATCCCATCCCACCATCTGAAGACGGGTATCCTATCAATCGTCCCAAATTTCCCCTAAAAAATCTAACGCTCCAACACCATAAATGCGCCGCCCATCCCTACATCCCTCTCTCCCACCACTCACGTAAACTCAGGCGGCCCTCCCTGGCTACCCGCTCTACTCCTTTCCGCTCTCCTCCTCCTCCGCCTCTCCGCTGGGTCTTCACTCATCCCCGTCCCCGTCGGACTCATCCCACTATACGCGGGCCCACTGTCCGGACTCCCTATACTCTCCGGTCCACTAGGCCTTCCGCTTCCCCCCGACGGTCCGGAGTAATACGCGCTATCCTTTGCCCTGCCCTTCGCAAACGCCGGCCTTGGTGGGCTCAGAGGCTCTAGATCCGCCTCTGCGCGCCTCTCGGCACGTCGCTCAGCCGCTGCCCGGCTGGCACTCTCGTCTCGTCGGTATCTGCCAGAAGGCCCAGCTGAGATCTCCGAGTCCGAAAGTGAGTGTCTGCGCCGTCTGCGAGCGTCACGTTCCGCAGCCTCCTCACGAGTCAGGCGCTGTAATGTCACGTCCTCAGGACGGACCCGCACCTTGACTGTGGCAGAGGGACGAGAGCCGTCCCTCTCGTCGTCACGGTATCCGCCACCTTGGCTACGGCTACGGTGACGACGGCGGTCGGCTTCGCTGGCTGCTAGGGCGGCGCCGGCGGTTGCAGCTGCGGCTTCGGCGTCGCGACGAGAGCGCGAGCTTTGGCGGCGGGGAAGATAGGGGTCTTCGAAGCGGTCATGGCCGTCTCGAGGTGGGCCCGTGGGCATGGGTACTGGATCGACGATGTCGCGTCTGCTGCCTTGTGCGCCGATTGGTACGGGTGGTGCGCCGCCTAGTCCCAGGTTCGATGGGGGCATAGGGTCGCCAGCTCTGCGGGGGTGGAGGCTTGTGAAGTCGGAACTCAGGTCGCTCTCTTCATCGTAATCGTGTCTCCTGGGCGGGCGGTGTCCATCTCCTGTGTACCGCGGTGGGCGGTTTCCATATCGTCGCTCTGATTCTAATCGCTTCTCATCCTCAAGTTCTTGGCGGCGGATGTCATCAAGGCGTTGTTGCTCACGATCGTCCTTGCGATCCTTGAATTTCTTGCCCAACCAACCGAGTCCGAGGCCTGCGAGGATACCATTTCGAGCCCCATGGCCACCACTTTCATTGGCGCGAGATGGGGATGCAATGGACGTATAAGTGTCGAAGCTATCACGTCTTGGGTTTCTCCGTGGGGATTTAACTGGCGGCGGTGTTCTGGGGCGTTTAGCAGCACCAATAGCAGCTGCACCAAGTGCACCCAATGCGGCGCCACCAGCAGCGGGGAGAAGATTGCTATGTCCTGGGCGGTCATCTGCTCTTCGGACTTCAATGGTAGATTCAGTGTAATCGCTCCCATTGGTATCATGTCGTCTGGAGGGTCTGCGACTTGGGGTATCACCAGCCACAGCGGAATATTCGTCGTCGTGCGCATGCCTCTTGTCATACTTCTTCTTGGCGAAAATGCCCGCTCCTGCTACAGCTGCACCGAGCATCAGTTTCTTGAAGAGACCTCCGCCTTCTTTGTGGTCTGGCTTCTCATCTTCAGTGAAGTAACTGGCTGAGTCACGTCGAGAGTCGCGTCGAGAGCCGCGGCGAGATGGAACCACCTCGTCGTCGTCGTCGTCGTCGTGCCTGTGTGAGAACTTCTTTCCGAGCCAGACAGCGCCGGCGCCTGCTGCGAGAGGTGCCAAGTACTTCCCCCAGCCACCGCTCTTCTTTTCTTCTATAACCGTTCCGCCCTCTAGGTGTCCTCCATGTCCCCCGTGGTAATGGGTGTCTCCGTACGCCCTGTGTTGGGCGATGAAGTAGAATATCAGGAGGAATGTCATCCATAGCGTATAGAGGATGAACGTCCACTTTGGACTACCATAAAGCACCAGGCCAAGCGGGACCTGAATAATCCCCAGGATCGCAGTAGCTCGGCCCATCCACTGGTGAATCATCAATTTGATGGGAGGGCGTCTGTACATCTTCTTCTTGAACTTCTTGCGAATCCAATTGCCAACCAAGGTCTGCCAGAGAATCAAGACGTAGATAGCGACGCCAAGTCCATGATGCGGGTTTGTGAGACTGCGTGAGGGGCCCACGGCCATGAAGCCGAGAATAAAGACGACTGTCGAGAGGAATAGGGCGAGAATATTGAGGTATATGTGTACCCTCACTCCTCGTCCTGGTATCTTGCCGTAAAACCTGGACATCAAGATCGATGTCGGAATCAGGAGCAGGAATACGATCACCGCAATAATCCCATGTGCTCTAATCAGGTAATGATATTGTGGTTGCGATGCAAAACGGTTTCCCATGCCTAAACAAAACCTCGTTAGCACTGTGCAGAGTAGGTCAACATCACAGGAAGAGAATGCGCTTACCGTTATATCGCATCGTCTCAAAGTTCAGTCCCACCAAATTGGGGAGCAGGAACGTGTTCCTCTGGCTGTCCCATGTTCCATCGCCGACGTAGAGGGTATTTGAGGAGTATGTGCTGCTCCCCGGCGGCGAGAGTCCATCGACTGGAGCTGGCGCCATCGCAGAGCTGGTGCCGCCAACTGGCGGACGGTAGGATGAGAGTTACCTCAATGCGACTTGAGGTTTTGGTGTAATCTTCAAAATCCGAGTCCGAAATCTGGATCCCAGATATGCGACGACGATTTGTAGTTTCGCTATTTCAGAGGAAATGACGGCTGGCCAGCCTCGTTTGGTAGCGGCGGTGAGAGTATCGATTGCGTGGGGTTTGTTTATACGACGAAGTGACTAGACGAGATGTCTCAACTGGTGAAAGAGTATAAAAAACCACGTCGCTGAAGCGAAGTGTGCGATATGAATAGGGATATACTGTCTCAATGACGAAGTACGAAACAGAACACTGTGGATGCCATTATTGATGCACAAATGTCGGATAAGGGCCCGGGCTTGGTGAGCTGGTTGCGCGGGGTTACCAGCTGAACAGGGGTCTGAGGTGAGTTGGATGGCGGGACAACGGGAACGGAGGATGGGTACAGCCTCACCGATTGATATGATTGGCCAGCGAGAATAGCATCACCACGTATGGGCTTGATGATTTCTACAACTTCAACCTCAATTACAATAATATAAGTATAGCATTATGCCATAACATCATCGGGATAGATCTTGAACATTAGTTATTAAATACCGCTAGGAACGCGGCAAAGGTCCGGGCGGCAATACAGCTTGAGACCTGCAAACAAGGCTGCCAGCATGCGGCCGGCAACCCGCATTGACAGCTAAATGTGACGAACCTTATAGAGTCAAAACGGAACGACTCAATCTTCTTTTTGGGTTTCATCATCAGAAACACATCGAGGTAGCTCTGCAAGTTCCGGCTCCGAGCTCCTGGCTTTTCCTATGGCATCGCAAAAAGAAGTCACCTCTGAGCCAAGAATTGACGTCAGTATAGTTATAAAGCGCGATAGTGAGGTGAGCGGTGACAAGAAGCTTGTTCGCGAGATACTTATCGGTAGCAAACGCTGCCGGCGGCGACGAGAATATAATGACGGCAAGAATACCGCTGCGCCAGCAAGACAAACTGATTCCAAGCTGGCTTTTACGACGATATCGCTGCTCGCCAATGACATCCTCGGTGCTGCCAAAAGATTCCTCAGACGCGGGTCTACTCTGTGTTTCATCCTCTTGTGTTCTCGCGTCAAAGAAGTGAAGATATCTCTCTCTGTGCAGAGAAAAGCATGGCCATCGGTCTGACAGAAGTCATAATCAAAGCGGATTGATCGACGATCAGCAAAGAATAATCACCGTTTGTTCAACCTCTTAAGAAGAAGAACCTCATAGTCGCTGTGAAGTATCCCAAGTTGAAGAAGCCAAACTATAGATGGTAGGTGGAGCATGATAACTAGACACAGAGTAGATATAGTCATGGTGGTAACAGCAACATTATGTGACAACAGAAGCATGCGGTGACAATAAACTGCAAATGTGAGAAATGTGAGAAATGGGGCCTCCGCTGGCTTAGTCCGTGGGAATTTGCGCACTTTTGAAATAAGCTACGCGATTTTGCGCACATCGAGAGTTAGGTCATATCACCACCAAATTCTTAGATATCTCAAGCTTCATTTTTCAGGAGTTTGTTTACATCGCACCATTAAACTTTTCTACACAATTTTTGCCTACAAAGTAGAAATTAGTCCCCACTCTGCCTTATATCGAGGCTCTAGACATAACCACCTCTAAATCTGTAGATAACTCACTTAGGCTTCATTTTCTATGAATTTGCGCATTTTCGAAATATTTTACATGATTTTGCGCACATCCCGGGTTTGGAAATTTTGAGCTTCATTTTCTGGATTTACGCACTTGAGTTATCAGCACACACGAGAAGCAGCTCAAGGTGTATACATCTATACTGAGAACAGAGTGTAGAGTACATACGGCAGTATACTGACTGGTCTCATCAACCCTCGATCCCTTAATTCTCACATCCCCTACAAGGCTGACGCCAAACTCCCCGCCCCACGCTAGTAACCCAAAACCTCAGCCTCGCCCCTCGCGTCTCGCGCCCATAAACACCACCACCAGAAACGTCGCTCATAACCAAAACTCACAAACTGCCTTCATCTCCTTCGCATACTATCCACAAAACGAACAATTACGATCGCAATTCCCACACCGACGACTTCCACCAGGCCTCCCGGCCGCACCACAAAATGCCAACCGCAACCACCGACCCCTCCCCCGCCCTCCCCACCTCAACACAAGACCCCCAAGCTCCCGCACCCACCGACCCTGAACCACAACCCCCCATCGAACCCGGCCCCCGCGCCCGCGCCCTCCTAACCCTCCACGACGCCGCCCTCAGCAGCACCCTCTCCGCCCTCCCCGCCCCCACCTTCCTAGCCTGCTTCCCCCTCCTCAGCACGCTCGCGCCGGACGCCCTACGCGCCGTGCACGCCCAGATGGTAGATCGGCTGCGCGAGGCGGCGAGGGCGGATTTCGGGGTTATACTTGAGGAGAGGGGGGTGTTGGGGAGGTTGAATGAGTTGGAGGTTTTGATTGGGGAGGCGAGGGGGAGGAGGGAACGGGGTGAGGGGAGGGGGGAGGGGGATGTTGCGTAAGTTCTTTGATTGAGTGGATGGGGAGTATGGGCTAATGTTACTGTATAGACCGCATTTACTTCCGCCGGCGGACTTACTGGCGGCGCATTTGGGGCCTAGTTTGGCGGCTGCGCAGGGACGGTTGAATGCGAAGGAGCAGACGTTGGAGAGTGTGAATGCGGAGTTGTATGAGGTGGTTAAGGGGCAGTGGGATGAGATTGAGGGGTTGGTTGCGGGGGTGGAGGGGATTGTGAAGGATTTGGAGGGGGCGGGAGGGGAGATGAGTGGGGTTGAGAGGGGGTAGTGTGTGGGATAGGAGGGATGGGAAGATGATGATGGTGGCGTTGTTTTATATGGTTGTCTGGGAGGGCTGGGGGTATATCAAAACGGCGTTCGGGCGGGCACTATAATGCCATCGTGTGATACAGAACCACCTTTGCAAAAATAGGTCATGGCAGAGGATTCAAATACAAATTTATGTTCAATTTCGAATTCCCAAACCCCTTCTAAATCTATGCATGACCTGGCACGATGATGTGCCCCGTAGTACTCGTTATGTGAGTTATCCCCATTTGGACCATTCCATTCCATCCCATCCCAGACCATTCCGGTATCTATATGTCCCGCCAATAAAACAAACAAACTAGAAAATAAATAAAAGAGGGGCTATGCAAAAGGATATGCAGAATGTTTATCGCTCGCCAGCCACGACGCCAAACCCAACGCCAAGTAGCCCGATCATCTAGAACCAACCCGCAAAACACGCTCGCTCAAATATACAATCATCACCACTTTTCAAATCTCAATTCTCATATCCAGACAACCTGCCAACTTCCCCTTCCCCACCCACCTCCTTCGGCACCCACCTCGCACACTTCCCCGTCTCCCAATCAACCACCCACCTCTCGCCCTGCATAATCACAAACGGTCCCTTTCGCGGACTCCCATTCAGCAGCGTTGCCATACACCGTTTCGCGTAGATGAGGTCGTACAGCGGACTCCAGTTGTGGATGGGGCGCCACTTGCCGTCACGCGTGATGGCCGGGTTGCGTGCGCCGCGCGCGGCGAGGGTGGGGGGGTAGATGTTGTAGGGATCCGGCTGCGGGCGGTGTGAGGGACGGACTGTCGGGGTCGGGGTGTCTGTAGAAGTTCTGGAAGAGGGGGAGGAATCTACGCCTGAGAGCGGGGGTGCAAGGTGATCCGGTTCGGGGTCCGGTATCGGTGCAGGTTCTGGTTCAGGCTCTGAGACAGGTTCTGGGGTAGGTTCCGGGGCCTCTGGGACGTCGGCGTAATGAGGGGGGGGCGCTACTGCTGCTTCCGCGGCGGCGACGGCGGCTCGTGCGGCTGCTGTGCGGCGGGCGGCGGCGCTGCCAGGGGCGACGTAGCGGTTGCGTAACCCGCGACGGCGGGGACGGGGGAGGGATGCGTCTTCAGGGAGGGAGCGTTCGTCGAGGGCAGGGGCTAGGTCGATGGCTGCTGCGAGAGCTTCGAGCCAGGCGATGTGGGTGGGTGCGTCGTCGGAGGCGAGGAGGAGTTGGTCGGCTTCGACGCGGATGCGGATTACATAGCGGCGCTTGAGGTAGTCGGATGCGATGCCTGCCTCGGCGTGTTGGAGGGAGTAGGAGCGTGGTGGGGCGAGGGGCTTGGAGCGCTTGAGGGAGAGGCGCGGGCAGGGGGCTATGGTGAGGGAGGTGCCTCGGAGGGTGACTTGGACGCGATGCCATGTGCGCATTGGGGCTCGACAGAGGGGATTCGAGAACTCGGAGGGTTCGCCGAGGTGGGGGCCCTCGAGCTCGGATTTGCGCATGAAGAGGGCAGTGAGGGTCAGGTCGCAGGTATAGGGTGGGAGGGTCTCGCGGCCTTCTTCGATGCGGGGAGTGATATTTATGGCGCTGCGGTTGAGGATGCTGGAGGAGTAAGGCGGTGGTGAAAGGGATGAGGACTGCTGGACCAGGTCGTCGGCGGTGAGCCGAGCAGTTTGGGACTCGGCGCTGCTAGTGCTGCTGGCGGTGGTGGTACTGGCGATGGTGTTGGTTGGTGAGGGAGCATCACGGATTGGAGGAGGGGGCCGAGTCGGAGCAGGCGGGTGTATAGTTCGGTCTGGGAAGTGGTGTTCCAGGTAGAATTGATCAATTGAGACTCTGCGAGGTTGCGACACCGTCTGGGAGAGCGCTGGGAGGTCCTCGAGATCTCCAGCGCCTTCGTCGATGGACGAGGAGGTCGTGCTCGACCACGGCTGTGGCGTATAATCCGCCCCATCCCGGTCTGTATATTCCTCCAATTCGTCATCTTGCGGCGTGAGAGCAATGTATTTCTGGTTCCTTGTCCTTGCCTCATCGTCCCGTTCATCATGGCTCATAGGCGCGGTGACTATGATATCGAGGTCCATCTGTGCTGCGCTGCTTCTAACCAGTCGATGGTATCACAATTGCGAAGCGGTCTCGCTCACTCTATCATTCTGGACGTCTCTGGTAGTCTCCCAGCCTTTGTCGATGGGGGGCGAATGAATTCACACGAGAAGCCTTCTCGTTATCGTCACCACTCAACGAAAGATCTGCCCTCCTCTCTATCCTGTGCCTTGCTAGTCCCTTGCCTTCAAGCTTTCGTCTCCGTTAGCTTCGTCCGGCACACAACCCAACGCAACGGCGCAGTGGTGTGTCTCGGTAACTCGTCTAGCCGTCAATTGCAAGTCCGGCCGGCGGTTGCTCTAAATCGTCGTCGTCGGTCGTGTGTGGGTGTATTTTTGAGGAAACAGGGCGGCATTCATGCAATGAAGCAGGGACGACTGCGGAATTTCCGGACACAGAAGTTTCATTGATTCGTTGGCGTAGCGGAAAGCAAGGCCTCACATGCACCACAGTAATACTGGAGATCGCGGAGTGAGCAGGAAGTAGGAGGGCTATGGGTCTTGGCCCCACTAGCGATCACGGACGTCACAACAACAGGGCACCGGGGAGGTGGCGTCAGCCAGAGTGGAGTGGGATGAGTTCAGTGGTATAACTCAACTCAATACACTCACAGACACCATTGGCATCCTCGTAACAGTGCAGATGCCATAATTTCGTATAGTACCGTACTTTGAGTATAGTATAGTTCTTGCTGACGGCAATTCCAGGCTGGAATGTATGTACAACACCCATTCGTACTGTACGTATTCACAGATTTGTTCCCCAGTTTATGCCCCAGTTATAGTGCGTTGAAGCTATAACATAGTTTCTCTCGTAGCGGCTTGTAAGTGGCTTGTATGACCGAGTAGTGCCTGATAGTGCCCAGTAGTGCCTGGCCGGTCTCATAGGGCATGATGGGGCGGCAGGATAGTCGGAATAGTACCTGGCCAGTACATCGCCCTGTTTTTTCTGCGCAGTTTCGCACAGTTTTGCATATTTTTTGCACTGCCCTATACGGACTTTCCTACCACCGATGTCATTTCGGAAGAAGTGGAAGCCAAGGAATGGGAATTGAGGGAGAGGTTGCCAGTTGCCAGTCAGCAAGGAAGAGTGGATGTGGACAGCGCATTCTCCGCGCGGCTGGCCCATACAATAGCCATCGTGGGGTCTGGGGTTTGGTGCTGAGTAAGCGAGATCTCGGCCTTTCATGTCCCTTATCCGTACTTCAGCCGTTTGTACCGTACTTCTACTACAAACCACTACAAATTTCGTATGGCGCAGCAACTAAAACAACGGAAATATTGATACAATACTTAAATATCCCGTCCCTCCAGCCTCAAACGCCGCATAAGAGGTTTCTGGGCGCCAATTGCTGCGTTAACTCTCCTATGCAACAGTTAACATCAATCAATCACCTCCTCCTCGACCGCCTCACCTCGATCTACCACGCCGCATGAGACGGAACTTACATCATCGCGGCCCCAGTGACGAGTACACTGCTGCACTCCGCACTCCATCCCCATGCACAGTCAGTGCCGTACACCGGCCATCCCTGCGCACCTCATTCCCTCCTTCCTCTTTCCACCACCACCAAAACAAAGCACAGATGAACTTCACACCCACCATCATGCGTCCATCCAATTCTTCCACCTTTCTCCCCCAGCCAGCCAAGCAATCACCAAGCCAAAGCCCCGCCCTGCGCCTCCGCCATCCATGTTCCCCCTCATCTTTCCCGTCCATTTTCCCCAGTCCTCCCTAGTTTCTCCAGTTCCCCCGCAGTTTCCCCATCGCGGATCCCCCAGAACCCCTCACCTTGGCGCCATTCCTTCGTTCGCGCATTCCTCGGACTATGGTCTAGCACAGTCTAGTGTAGCCTCAAATCGTACTCAACAGAAAGTCTGTCGCACAAAAAACAAAAAACACCCCCTTCACCCCTCAGTCAGCTCCCCTCCGAACCCGGCGGCTATTCGGATCACCGGCGCGACTATCTCGCCCCCATAGATCCTGTGCACACAAATCTTTATCTCCCATTCTCGCATGCTCACTTATGCACGGGAACTCCTTATGCACACAGACAACTCTAGTGTATCGGTTGTATCTCTTCCGGCTGACTCCAATTTCCGTATAAAAGCTGCTCTCATCCGCGTTCCCGCGAGCCTTCTCCTCATATATCGGCACGTGACTATGATTTCCGCACCACCACCTCCTGTGTTTGCAAATGTATGGGTTCAGAATCTGATGCGACAGACATCAGAGGGTATCATGTCAGATATGCTAGTCATTGGGACCACCGTGTGCGAATCTGGTTGAAGTCAGCATCGTGTCACGTGACCATACTCGTGATATGCAACACCCTCTAAACAAGACCAAAGGGCGCTCGCTGAAACAATCACAGGGTATCCACAGTAGCAATGAGATCAAGCAACGCGCAGTGCATCCCGTAAAGCTTATATAGATTGATTGATACACTCTCATCTCTCCTCTCTCGCCTCACCTCGCCCACTCGCCCAGCATCCACCCCCCCATCTACACCCCCCATTCACACCTCCTACATCACTACATAAGACATCACCCAACGTCTTCTTTTTCCCCAGCCGACCCTTTCACACAACCAGAAACCAACCCCATCACAACCCCACCCATGCAACCTGCCCGCACCCGCCCAAAACATAAAAAAACGTGCTATGCATATTAAACCACGCGCGACCAACCGCGCACGAGACCAAGAGAGAAAAAGACAACGAAGAATCACTGCGAGACAGCAGAGCGAGAGGGAGAGCGGTTGTCCATCGATCATATCGTAGGGAGCCGAACTCCATGGTAAGCAAGCTATGCAGCAACGGCTGTCAAACAGAAAAACAATAAAATTATAGGAAGGCCCCTCGAAGGAGAGGGGCCAAAGGCAATCCCATCGTCACCGGCTCAACAAGCGTACAAAAAACGATGAGGATCTCCCAAAGCAGAAACAGAAACGATGCTATAAAACGCCCCCCTTCCTTGCTGTGTGTCGTGGATGCGTCGCCGAAGTAAAAAAATGGAACTTTTTCGCTTTGCGCCGGGCGGAGACATGAGAAAAGGGATGGAGACGATTGGGATCTGTTGGGATCTGTTGGGATCTGTTGGCGGTGTGGTATGGTATGATGATCGATGGTGATGATACGGAGATAAGAGTACAAGTCAATCTTGGAAAACCTAGATGACGGTGGGGAGAGGGAACGTCCTGCGCGCCGGTCGGATGTTAGGTGGCGCGCCAGAGGCTAAATAGTAGCCTCTCAAGCGGTGGTGGTGGTAGGGGTGCTCTGTCCGCGTCCACGGGGGGCACCACCACGGGCGGCGCCACCGAAGTTGCCACGTCCTCTCTGTCCAGCTGGGCCGCGCTCAAAGCCACCACGGCCGCGGTTGTTCATGCCTCCGCGGGTGTTATAGGCGGCGCCTCCGTAAGCAGAGGATTTTGGGCGGCGGGGCTCGACCAGGATGGCCTCGCCACCGATATGGTGGGGGTTGGCAGCGAATGCAGCCTGGTAGCCAGCGGGGGAGGCGAACTCAACAAACGCGCAGTTCTTCTGGCGGTTGATGTCAAAGTAAACGAGCTCACCGTGGGCGGCGAGAGCGGCACGGAGAGCATCGGCCTGGACGGCCTCGGTCACGTTGCGGACGTAGCCCATCGTGCCCTCCTTCTCGAGAGGGGCGGAGATGGACTGTGGGCGCTGGCGCTTGGTGTCAGCGCCGGCAGTCTGCCAGCCCTGGGACTGAGGAGCCTCGTTCTCCTTGTTGGTTGTTGGGGAGGCGGGGGCTGCGGCCTGGGCGGGGGCTGCGGCAGCAACGGCAGCTTGAGCAGCAGCAGGTGCGGGTGCGCGCTGCTGGGCGGGAGCTGGAGAGGCAGCCTTGGGGGCTGGGACAGCTGGCACGGCGGGGCGAGCGGCGGCAGCAGCAGCTGCGGCACGGTTAGCCCAGCTCATTGGCTTTGCTGGGGCGGCTGGGACTGGGGCAGCCTTAGGGGCAGCGGGCTTGGTGAGAGCTGGGGTTGGGAGAGGGTCCTTAGGGATCTCGGCAGTGTTGGCTGCCTCCTCCTCAAGCTCCTTCTCAGCGACCTCAGGAGCGACAGCAGCTGGGGCAGCGGCGGTCTCCTCAACGGCCTCAACAGCAGCAGCCGGGGCAGTGCCGTTGGTCTGGGCCTCCTTGAGGACAGCAGGCTCGGCATCAAGCTCGAGCTTCTTGTCAACAACATCAGCGATAACCTCGGCCTTGGTCTCCTCGACGCTGGCCTGGGCCTTGGGCATCTCGACATCAGCGATGTCCTCAGTGACTGGGGTAGCGGCCTCCTCATTGACAGCAGCCTCAACAACCTCCTCCTCGGCCTCCTCGTTGATGTAGCGGAAGATGTCGTTAAGAACGAAGTATCCTGTTGGCTGTTGGGCGAGGACGAAGGTCTGGACGAACTTCTTCAGCTCGGCAGACTTGTTGGAGGTCTCGCCAATGACCTGGATGACGATGGTCTCGTCAGAGCCCTGGGAGTCGACGTTCGAGACGCGGACCTTGCAGTCCTGGAACTCAAGAGACTTGATACGCTCTTGGATGGCCTAGATGAATCAGCAAACGATTTGTAATATGTCCGATGGGTAACTTACTGGGCGGCCGACGGAGACTGGGGCAACCTCAGCCTCAAGGCCAGAGACGAACTGGGAGCGCTTGCCGTAGAAGAGCTGGGCCTGTTAGCATAGTTACGGTGCAAGGTTGTTGGATGAACATACGTGAAGCTTCTCTGGCGACTTGCTGAGAGTAGTGTAGTACTGCTCAACGAAGTACCATCCTATCTCGTCCTTGGACAGCTCAGCGCTGCCATTGGCGTTTCCGCTCGCTGTCTCAGCAGCACTGGCAGTGTTGGTGTACTGCTCAGTGGCGCTCTTGTAAGGCTCCTGCTGGTTCGAAACTCCATTGGTGGCGGCCATTGTGTTGACTGAAAAGGGTGAGGTTGACTGGACTGTCGACCTCACGGATTACTGAGTATGAATTCGAGAGAAGTCGTAGGACGTGAATCGGGCGACGTGAGGTATATATACGCCGTGTAGATGGGTGAAAATATGTATTTGAGCGTTCTGTCGTGTGCTCTCTCTTTTTCGACTCGTTCAAAATTCGTCAAACTTTGTTTCGCTTGAAGAAACGAAAACCACAGGAAGCCTAGAATCCGACAGGAGAGAGTGTAGAAAGACAAGACACAAGATAGCTTTGAGGCTTTTTATTAGAGATGATAATGTATTTTGGAAAAGGAAGACGCGAGAGAAGTCGATTGAGACGTTTGTAGTGGGGGGGGGGCTTTGATCGTTGATATTGGATGTGGCCAAAAGACTGGAATCGAGTGGAGGAAATTGTCACCAATGGCGCTAGTGGGTTGTGCCCGAAATGTTAACGAGGCAAGCGCGAGCCGCGGCGAACCAGCTAGAACCGTTCGGATTGGTCCCTCTAATGTATGGGTCAAGACGAAACATTTAGCTGCCAATCACCCTTTTTGGTTCCTGATCATGTTTTACTCAATGTGTGGTTATGTTGGTGGCGCATCATAGAGTATTTGTGTTTATATTGAACGTTTCCAGAATATGCGCACAAAGAATGGTACTCTCTTTGTTCTTTACTATCTACCTGGGCTGGCTGCACGAAAACAAACCCTCTCAGGACTGTCCACCCTGAAGTAACAAAGAACCATTTCAATTCCTCTGCCTGGGCTATTAAGGTACGCTAATTACTAGAGCCCAGGTTAATCCCATGGATTTAGATGTAGGAGTCAGCCATACAGAGACTCATCATCCCACGTGATTCCCCCTGACCCAGTGTACAAATGTGCACAGTACATGTACATATGTGAGATCTATTCTTCCCATTATATTCCCATATATTATCCAAACTGTAAGAATATATACAGTGGTAACTAGATTTTTGATATCGCGTACATAACAGTAGATGCGAACAGCCAGGGGACCTTCCCCGCGGCACCCTTCCCGAGACCCACGGATTCAGCAACGTATCATCCCCTACAACCTCTGCACGCCAGCGAACCCCCAAGAGCGCCGCATTGAGTCCTAGAACCGAACCCCTTTCCCCTCGTAAATGGTATATCTCCTCATTAAAAAAATCCCGATCCGCCATAACGCCGACACGCCATCGCTAAGAGTGTAGAACACAACCAAACCACTTTTCCTGCCGGCCAGCTAGCCCACTACCGCTGGCTCGCCAGTTCGGTGGTGCTTTCCGTCTCGCTGGCATCCTTATCACCCGCCATGCTCGGTATGCGCGTGCCTCTCCCCATATCTATGTTCGTCATTCCAAAGGTATTGCGTCTCTCGTGGCCGCCGTGGCGTAAGGAGGTGCCATCGGTGTAGCGCTTGACACCCATCCAGCCTAGCAGCTCCTTACAGGCGTTGAGACTAGTAACCATGTAGATGAGACAGTTCCAGAAGCCCTGAAGAGGGAGCACGAAGGCAGCAGCGTAGGTAAGAGGAATGGAGATCTTGCCTGGGTGCGCGACACCGTAGAGGCGGTTGGCGCTCGATGGAATCCAAGTAATTAACATGGCGCTGAAGAAGAGCACGGCGACCTTAGTGTAGCCCCAGGCGGCGCGGTTGGCTTCGATAGTTTGGTAGCGCTTCAGGATGGGGTCGTCGCCCCTTTCTTTCTCTTCCTTCGTCTTCTTTGGGCGCTTGGGTACGGATGGGAAGGGCGGCATGCTGCCGATTTTGTAGACCGCAGGAACGGCGGAGACGGCAACGGTATACTGCGGCTGGCCATTTTGGCCAGAGTGGCGTCGGTCAGCTGCGGATAGCTGGCGGCCTAGGGCGTTGACATCAATGGTTGGATGGTTGGCAGTGGACTCGTAGGAGATGGCGACGTCTGTCTGTTCGTGAATGGCGCCTTGATCGAAGGGGTTCGCCGGAATCATGTCGGGGCCAATTTCACTTGAGGCGAATTGGCGAAGCTGCTTACGCTTGTTATAGATTTCACGGCCGGCGCGAATGTAGATTGCAAACGTGACAAGGATAACGAGCCTGGTTGTGATGTTAGCGTTCATTCTCCAAATGGAGGCTATGGGGAGACAAGAGCCATGTTCCCATAAATAGATGGCACTCACCAGATAGGTCCGTAAAAGGTAGCAACGCGGAGGTAATCATACTCCGGCGTGATCCAGCACCACAGGAGAGCATTTCCGTATATCTTTCCCTTTCCAGGAGACTGAGCCCAGATGTAGACAAAGGCTGGAATAAACGGGAGGCCGTAGCAAAGTAAAAAGTACCACTTTTCCATCTTCTTTAACCTCGCAACTCCGAATTTGTGATAGAAGGTAAGATAGACGTTGAAGGCCATCGCCAGTGTCCATAAGACATCCGCAGCCATAAACCTGCCATCGTATTAGTATTTGAATATTCAAAGCATAGTTCCAGACTATAGGCCGGGCCAACTGCATTGCAGAACGTACATCTGGATTAAAAATCCCTGGGCCTGGCAGAGGAAGCCGCTCTCCTTGTCTAGAACCGATACAGCGGTGACTGTTGCAATATTGGTGAACAAGTTGCCCACGGATGCGAAGAAGACGAGGCGGTTGATTGGCCTATGGAACGACTTCGAGATCAGAAACGTTATGATAACGAAGAGACATCCCGCCACTGAGAGCCCCGATGTGACCCTCTCTATAACGACAAGATAGTGGATATGTGCCTTGTCGAGATCGCTTGCTACTGCCATAACCACGGTTGCGACCAATCCGGTCGATGGGCTGTGTTCGTCGTTACCTATGTGCGGAAGGTCGTTCGACAAACGGGCCCAAATATATGAGTGATAAATTCGGGACTGGTTCGAATCGGACGCGGAAAAATGCGATTTCGGTCGAATCTCAAACAAATGGTGAGAGGGGTAGCCAGGCTAGTTATATAAAGTGATGATCCCAAGACCGAAGTCTGAGTGTTTGTGTGCCGTTGGTGGTGGATTCTCAGAATGGGGTCCGAGGGTTGTGAGCGAGACAGTGCAAGGGAGCCCGCACGAGGCCGCGAATGTCAATGCCGATCGCAATTGAAGTAGCGAGGGACAAAATGTTGGAGATTTCGCTATTCGGACTATCCAAAGACGAGACGTTTGTCTTCGAGTTTCTTCAGTCGTCAAGGGAATGTTTGTTGGAGATCAGTATCGACAAATCTCGGAATTTGACAGAGGGGTGGGTGATGGGACGCTATGCCGTTAAGTGTGGCAGGTAGTCTCTGTTGAACCATTGAACGGGAGCCCAGAGCGGCGGAGCTGACTCCAATCGGTTCGAACACACTAAAGTATTCCGTCGTGGCGTCGCAAATCGCTGGTGCTGATGTTGGAGTTCTACAAGACGCTGTGGTAGTTGAGAGGAAACAAGATTTGTGAGGAGAATCAAAGTCGCATCGACGACGAGGGTCACGCCCTCATTTCCTCCCTAAAATCTGGGGACGAAAGGGATGGGTCGGATTTGAAGACCATACTCGAGTCCTGTAAAGTCTATGACAGGTACATATCTACAGTAATGTAGAGCAGGGTCCCCTGCAATACATGGAGTACTGAATCTATTAGGACAGTTGAGCCGGGGTGTCAGCTCAATACTCCGCTTTCACCCCGGATTTGCGTCTAGTCGTTCCTGTTTAGGGCATTTCGGGCGGTTAAATGGGGATAAATTGTGTGATTAATTCGGAATATATCTCCACACCATGACAACTCGGATGCCTTATAGTTCTTTGATCTTTCGACGCTGGAACAATAGTCGGGCTAGTCACGGTCCCTGAGATTTTCCCCTGCAATCGCAGAACTTTCGAGCGATGGACCTTGTTGATAATACACCTTGGGCGATATATCAAGTATGATATTCCACCGCGAGACCAATGGTCTCAACCGCCTGTTAATAACCTCGGCTTCGTCAGCCTCGGGGAAGAGAAGGACGAAAGTATTGGCTAGAAAATGCTATATTTGTGCCATGGAAGATGTTCTCCTCGTTGACAAGAACAAGCCTGATATAGGAGACACAAGAGTCGCACACCAGTGTGCACACACTGGGCTGCAAAAAATCCACAATTCTAGCGGAGGCACCTAAGACTTCTTCATTTAGCCTCTATCAGACTTCGTTGGTTGACCCAAAATCATTCGAGACTCTGGTTGTATCAAACTTGACCAAGGTAGCACTACTTTGCAGGTCTGTGCGATCAGCCTCTGGTCTCTCGTTTTGCAAACACATCGTACGCCCAGTGTCACATTCTCCATGTCCCTTGATGACCACAGTATGTAGTGCTACTCTGATGGAACCGAGGACGCCGAACTCGAGTGGCTTCAACGGGTTATCTCAAGTCACACGAGAGCTTACCATGTGTTGCGTGTGTGGCGGGTGAGGATAGCTGAGCGCTGCCGCACGACACAGTACGAACTTCGTACTCCACAGACGAGAATATAGAGACGCCAACCCGATGCTGGACTGGCATATGCGGGGGCGAGGCAAGTTGCTGATGAGAGAGACCCCTAGCCAAACAGAGGATAAACTCCGCCAGCTACCACGGTAGATTCATGACGATCGCACGGGCGAGAGGGCACCACCACCACTTCCCGTCGCTTGTACACATGGCAGAGACACCGGCGCCATGTCGCCCGAAGCTCGTCTCCACAAGATGACCCTCAAGATGACCCTCAAGATAGCGCAGCAGGCCATGTAAAAACATGAATGCCATAATAGCCGGGTCTGCAACCTGGGATTGTAACCTATCCCTCAGCCGTTGACCAGCAAGTATATTACTTTGCAGGTATATTGCAGCCGTATTACGCAAAAGCCATGTGTTGCATCCCTGTGATCTGGCGGGAGGGGTATCGGTCTTACGCGTCGAGGTTGCACAACACCCACGACTCACCTCATTGGACTCCCTTAGACATGCGCTGGACGTTTGTGGGCCGCAAGTCCGTGAATGCTTGTACGGCTTGAAGGGCTTCATAAGAGAACGATTGGGCGAGCCGAAGCCGTACCACGCTGGAATGAGGAAGGTGCGCCCCTACTCCAGCCGTTCCTTCCTTCTATCCCTTCTCTCCCTTCTGTCCTCCAACAACGTGGTGTTTCGCTTGTGAGACCGTGTACAGCGTACTTTTCTCCTCGTGAAATATGGTGATAAGAGCCCCCTTCCACCACTCATTTTTCACACACAATATGACAGTGGCCGTGCCTCTGCTCCAGTAGATCCCTCTTGAGTTCCAGGAAGTAAAGCAATGCGAGTGGTGGAAATGCCCCGAAAATTAAATTGGCAACATGTACAGTACAGTACGCGGTACATGCTGTACCCACAATTCCTTTCACCCAATGCCAAATCGCTCCCGCCTCCGCAAATTCCAACGAAGTTACTGTTTTCGGTTAGTTGGTAAGCTAGCCTGGATCGACCCTGACCCTCGAGTGAGACCCCTCAAGTACGACGTACGACTTTCCGAACGAAATCCAGCCGGTTGGCCCTGGAACCGTCGTCTCCAGTACGCCGTGGCCCGTCCTCTGCCGAAACGAGATGAGCGTGGCTTTCGGTGCCCACTTTACCCTGTTGGAGGGTGGATTTCGGAGTCGCTCCGCTGCCATATGCGGATGGCATGCCGATGCTCCGTGGCTCGGAGATCCTGAGATGGAACATCGAGTGGTGTCGTCGGCGCACATGTGGCGACGGCGATGGTCTCCGGCATTAAATGAAATTCGTTGTTTTGTAGATTGCTTCACACGGCCGGTACCAGACCAGCGGTTCACTTCACACGGCCGGGCCTGCCTTGACGCATACATTGGTACTGCGCACGTTCGCTGATATATACACCCATGTCCCTTTACACGGCTTCACCGCACAACCCCACAACAGGCCCCAAAGCCTGACCTATATCGGATCTAGGCACTGATAGCACAATGGAGTGCTGCCAGCCCTCGAGCTTCCAGGACGTGGATAAAGTCGTGGCTAATATGGCGCTGGCAATGTGGGAATCGCTCTCATATTGCGATCGATCGTTCCGAGAACCTTGCAGACACGTTTTCCTGCTCAAGCCTAGGGGATAGTGTGACAGGGATGATTTGGTCGCTCGTTTGCGTTGCGATTAGAAGTTAGGCCGGACGATAGTAATTCCTTCAAAACTTGTGGTGCCCAGATGAGGCTGCGAGCAAGTCCGACATTTTTGGGGGTAAAATTGCGCCCCTTTTTGTTTTTATTGGACTTTATGTTGGATGGAGCCGCGTGTCGCAGTGTAGCATTTCATCTATACCAGGTCAAACCTTGCATTACTCATGCAGATAAAAGCCGCGGTTCACCCGAGAGCGAATATATTTATCCGTTGGAACAGGGCCAGAATCGTCTCTGACATCCTTTCAGGTACGAGGTCAGCATGGAAGCCATTTCGGTTGCGGCCATTCCACTCTAAGACTAAGCCCCGAAGCTTATGAAACAGATCCTCCAGGCACCGTAATTTGTCATGTCCCTTTTATTCGAATTCGGGCTTTCTCGCCCAGCAACCACGGCTTGCCATCACATGAAAGCGCGGCTTAAGGTATTTCATTTACTATACTGTACGAATATAATACGGTCGCCTAAAACACTTTCTTATAGCTCAGATTATAGAATTGTTACGTGTTCGTGCCCGAAACTACCCTTTCAATCTACTAATACGTATGCTTTGGCAGATGCTACCTCGTTATCAGTAGAAGCAACGCCGTCTACATCCCAGTCAATTAAAATCCGCCTCTCCTGCTCCTCGAGTTTCCTCTGCACAAACGCATCTATCCCTTCGCTATCCCTCTCGTCAAGAAGCGCCACCCTTCCCTCAAAAGAATCCCGAGGCCCAAAGAATCTCTCGTCAATGGAAGGACTACTAAGGAGGATTGTCTCTCGCATGAAATGCGGCAGAACTGGTAGAATGGAGATTTCTGGGTACATTACGCAGCTAGGATTGTTCTTGATCGCGTTTTTTCTAGACAGTAGATGAATAGCTGAAACCGCTTTTCATAATTTTCTGCCCAGCTGTCAAGCCCCTTAGACCAACGCTCTGGCATTTGGATGAGAAGCCACCAAGGGGGTGTCTGCGAAAACTTAGACGGCGCAGAGTATGCGAATTCCCAGTCGATAACGGCGACGACTTTAAATTCGGCGTCGACGAGGACATTGTGGGGACCGAGGTCGTCGCAAAATAGCTTAAAAGACTTGTCATCGCCACTTGTAAGCTGGTGCTCAGTTGCAAGCTTGCGAAAGAGATGTCTCGCTATGTATCTGCCGCGGCAATCCTCTGCTGACTTAATGGCATCGTTATGTTGAGTTGATAGGTAAGTAATATGCGTGTCTGAAAGGGCCTGAAGATATGAATCAGACGAGTTGAATGTCTGCGACCTAAGCTGAGATGGAGGGAAGTTCCCAAGCTGAACGAGTTCGTTTGTGTTTAACGTCATAGCACGCTCTGAGACCGAATATTCAAACTCCCGAGTCTCTACTAAGGAGCCAATTTCCGGGAATTAGCACTTGGAGAGCTCGAGTAGAATATCAGCCATTTGCTCATAGACACAGGATAACTTTTCTTCTGTGATATTAGGATCAATTGCCATTGTGTCTCCAGTTGAACCTTGCTCCTTAAATAGCTCAGTTAGATCATAAGCATGCTTAACATACTCCATGATTATAAATGGCCCAAGATTGTATGGGCATTCATCAGCCATTCCGTAGTGAAGGATAAGCGGCACAGGAATCGAGGTGTTCTCCTGGACATATCGCATAGTCGCAACCTCCCTCTTAACCTTTTCTTCGGGAAAAATAACCACGCCAGGGCATGGGATTCGAATCATAGCTGCACCTCCATCTGAAAACTCAGCTTTAATGCACACTTTAAAGCTGCCTCTTAAGGGGTTGCACAGCTTAATAGCAACTCCGCCTCTATGCTTCTGGACAAATCTGCCAATGGCTTGGAGGACATCGTTTCGGTATATCTTATGCTTCCATGCATCAAATACGTCGTCGCTCCTTTCCCATGCAACATCATCATAAGACATAGGCGTACACATTTTGCACTAAGAGATGCTCTCCAGGCCGGCCAGCAAAAAACCCCAAGGTAAGAAAGGAGAACATCCACTATAGTGAGATTGTAGGGGAAAATATGTATGAAGGTTTTGTTTCTACGATAGGCTGTATATACGCCGCAGTATGGTCTTTTCAACCTCCTAATATATTTGGTTTTTAGACCTTTCGGACATTTCATAAGCTCAGAGCAATAATTACTAGAAGGCCCCCCTCGACAATATGTTTGAGCCTCATAATTTAGGCTGCAATCAGCATCCCTGTCCGCGTATCCAATCCATACATCATATTGTCGCGTCCAGACAAAGCATGGAAACCGCCGCAAACAGTTCCTCCCATTGCTCTGTCGCAATACAATTCACACAACTACAACACCACCTTCTCCGGCACCCCAATCCTTCTTCACGACCACACCAACCTCACAATGGCCGATTACAACTCCCTCAAGGTCCCCGACCTTAAAAAGATCCTCACCGAGCGCGCTCTCCCCCTCTCAGGAAACAAAGCCGATCTCATCGCGCGCCTGCAGGAGGATGACAAGAAGAAAGCCCCAGTCAGCGCAGGTATGAATCACCCCACATTATGCGCCCTTTGCGCTTGCCCCCCTTCTCTTAAATCGCACACTCGCTGACCTACCCAGCCCCAGCAGCCGCCGATGACGAAATCGACTGGGACGAAGATGACAGCAAGGTCGCCCCCGGTGCGGCCACCACCACTGCAGCAGCAACCACCATCGCAGCTGGTGGACAAGGCGCAATTGAGACACCTCTAGCTGTCCCGAACCAGAAGCAAGATGTCGACCCAGCCGCGACTACGGATCTGAAAGTCACCGGCGGCGCAGATGCGCCTGCGGCTGCTGACGGCGCTGTGGCTGCGAGCGGAGAGGTTGAGGCGGTTGTTGTGGAGGAGCCGAAGCAGGATTTCAGCATTGGGCTACAGAAGACTGATGCGGAGAAGGAGGCAGAGCGCAGGGCGGCGCGCGCCAAGAAGTTTGGTATCGTGGCTGATGATGATGAGGTGAAGCGGACGGAGCGGGCGAAGAAATTTGGGGGCGGCGCAGGGGATGTGGATGTGAGTGGCCTGGATGGGGCATTGCCGGAGAGGAAGAAGAGGGGCAGGGAGGAGAGGGAGGGAAAGACTGGGAGGGAGGCAAAGAGGCAGACACCTGATAGGAGGCCAGAGCCGGTGAAGAGGGAGGCGAGGCCGTCGGTGCCGAAGCAGGAGCCAAAGAAGGCGTATAAGAGTGTCATGGATGACCCGGTAGAGAAGGCAAAGGCGGAGGCAAGGAGGCAGAAGTTCGCTTCCGCTCCTGCGCCAGCGTCGACGTGAGCGATGGGTGCAGTCGGGGACACACTTGGGCAGTATATGCGGCAGCCCGGCGCCGGGGGATACTTGTACACCAGCCGCATTTTCAATCACAGTGATGATTAAAATGACGTTATTATGGGAGACCAGGGCTTAGGAGCCCGAATAGGTAGGTTTCTCAACGAGCGCGGCGTGCGGAAAATATATGGATATCTTTTTGCGACCATACAGCATTTAGCCTCAAGCTCACGCGGGTCCGTGAATTGTGATTGTGTTGGGCGTCTCATAGCATCGGCCGGATGTCTTGCAGGATCCAGAATGCGAAACCAGTGCATGTTTATCGAATGTCACATCGACATTGAATATGCGCTCGCCGAACCAGAGTTCCAAATCTCAGACACCTAGGCTTCTGATTTAAACGGAACAAAGAGGTCGTTTGGATGTTTGAGAATATATAGATAGGCGGCTATCTTTGTAAGTTTAGATTGGAAAGTTCTATATCTCTCTCAAGCTCCCCCATCGTCCCTTTTCCACTTCTTTCCACTTCTCATACCCCTCTTTACTCTTTGACTCTACCTCGTATCACACACCCTCTCATCACCTATTCCCATTCTACTCCACCATCTTCAGCACCAGCAATTCCTCTCTTCGCGAGCCTTCCACACCATCCTATCCAAAGCACCAATGTTGCTTTATCCTCATCCATATATCCCCCTCTTCCTCTCCGCCATCCACGCACCTTCTCGCCCATCCCGCCCTCTCTTTCTTCATCACCACACGAGCATCCATCCACCATGCCCCGCTCACGCCGCAACAACCACCGCCGGTCTATAACCTCCGTCCGTAGTGGCACACACTCACAGCCGCACCGACCACTCCCGAATGAACACGCTCCACCATCACAACAACCCCTTCCCGATGTGCAGGTACAGCCACAGCAGTCCCTTCCGACTGCGCAGCAGGGTTTTGGCGCTATAGGACCCCATCCTGTGAGCCCGCGTGGCGGATTTGGGGGACGAGGAAGAGGGGGCGGTGACGGGAACGGATGGGGGGGTGGGGGAGGACACCAGAACAACAATTCCAACACGGGGAGTTTTGGGTGGACGACTACGGAGACAGGGTCGGCAAGTGGGGGAGGGGGTCATAACGACAATACTGGCAGCTCGGGGTGGACGACAGCGGGTACAGGAGGGGGGGGGATTTCTGGGACGCAGGGAGCCGGAGGTGCGCCTCCAGAAGGAGGGGATGTGCATATGGGGAGTTCGACAGCTGATGGTTCGGGTGTGGGGGCGAGGTGGGGGAGTCGTTCGCCGAGAAACGGTGGTGGCAATGATAATGGAGGCAGTTATAATAATGGCGGCAGCTACAACCGTGGCCACAACAATGACTATCGCGGCGGGCGGGGACGTGGAGGGAGAGGAGAGTGGTGGGGAGATAGAGGTGGCATCAGGGGTGGCAGAGGAGGAAGAGGCAGGGGAGATTGGGGTGTCAGAGGAGACAGAGGAGGCAGAGGTTGGGGCGGCGGAGGAATCAGAGGAGATGGAGGTGGCAGAGGCGGCAGTGGTGGCAGAGGGGCATGGGGTGGTCAAGGAGACACTCACGAAGCGCCAAACACACATAGCTCGTCGGGTTGGGGCGAAACGGGCAATAACTCTACAAATCAAACTAGATGGGGACAAGGCGCAGAGACAGATACCACGGCAAACACAGATGCATCATCAGCCTGGGGAGGGACAGGCACCAACGCCGTGGGAATAAATAATAGCGCCGAAAGCCGTGGCAACGATGGGGATGCTAACAGCGGTTGGGGCGTCAACAGTGGCTGGGGTGTCAACAATAGCGTTCCTCAGACGACATGGACCAGCACCGAGATAGAAAGGAATAAACGCCCCCCCGATCAGAGTGCAGGAAACGCAGCAAAGAAATTGAAGTCCTACGTCCTCTCCGAGCTGGAGCAAGTGCGCCGGCGTGTTGAGGAATGGGAAGCTGGGTGGGATGAGGAGAGGGAGGGTGAGGGGGTGGTGGAAAGAGCTGTTGAGGGGGGAGGGTTGGTGGAGAAGATGGTGTGGCAGAGTGAGGCGACGTTTTTGGTCGTTTGGCCTGCGTGGATGTGGGGAGCGGCGGCTGCGGCAGGGTTGGGTGAGTTTGGGGGGCGGTCTCGGATTGATGAGAGGAGGTTTAGTTGGGCGAAACAGATGCCAGGGCAGAGAATGGTGGGGGCGGAAGGGGTGGCGGAGCCAGAGTAATGAGGTTTGTGGTTTGGATTGGCTTTTTCTAAGGATCTTGGGTTAAATTCGATGGGATGGGGGTAGTTTGAAGCAAAAAGGGTGGCTATGGGATTATTAGATGGCATCTCGGAGTTTTAAGGAGTTTAGATCACCTCATTTGAATTATACATTTTTAAAACAATGGATGCATTTTAAATTTTAATCGCCATACTTAATTATATTTATTTATATGTAAATTTATTCTCTGGCCGAGCCGAAAAAAACAACTGTATTATATTGTCCCACAATATATTAAAGCCGTATTGTCTCACCTATAATATAATACGCTGAACCCACAACTGAATCGTCTGGACTGGAAAGGGGGCAACAACATTAAAAGGAGAAGGAAGTAATGACGGACCACCCCACGACGAACCAAAACCACAAACTTCAGGGACCCCCTAAAATCTGACCGATCACTTATCAACATCAATATTCCAGTTGTTGACCCGCGCTGACTATTGGAATAGCAAATACCGACAAGGGGAATCAGGAGAAAGCATGGCGATTGTGACGTATCAAAACACAAGGAATATTCAACAATACTCTGCTTGGCGCGCCTAGAATTATCATCCCATTAAAGCGAGTTACGGGCGAGTCTTACGAACGTGGCTTTCCAAGGCTGAATCAGCATTCCTTCAATCAACCGACGCGTTTATTCCTCACCAACGGCGTTGGATTCCTTCTAGATGCCACACCAATAAAGCTTTCCGCAATCAGGGCATATCTCCCATCCTTCAGAGACATTGTGGTAAGCTACCCACATGGGCCGGGCCATTCCTCCCACTCTGACCCGCACCCGTCAACAAAGTCCACACCCTCTTTGAAGAATTATACCAGGAAGAGGACACCACTTCGCCATCACGTTACTTTCAGTAGCTGCGGGCGTCGAGGTGCCAGTCACAATGGCCTTGTCCAATCAGAGGTCTAGGAACCCTGTTCACAGAGCACAGTTTCCAGAAGAGGGTCTTCAACATGAATCAAGCGCCCACCCTACAACTCTAGCATCTCATCAATTTGGGAGTCATTCAAATGCAGCATATTCGCAAAAGAGTTATTAGGCTTCAATTTTTGACAGTTTTGCGAATGCCACGTCAATTATCGGCGTTCCCTTGAAAGCAGCTGTTTCGTATGTGGCGAGTGCCTCATGCATTGACTGCGCCTCACTTGCAATGGGGCGTTGGTACCAAGCTGCGTCACGACATGCACAGCTCAGCTATGCTGGGAGACAGAAAATTCTAGTCACGCCGATCGCCCTGCACGACAGTTTTACAAGGGAGGGATCCTTACGAAGTCGGGTTGAGTGATATGGAATCTTGTTGTTATGTTGCATTGGTGAGAGTCAGGCCTGACTCTCCTATCAATCGCGGAGACGGATAGATACTCGTACATTCAGCTCATTACTAGCATGTACTAGGAAAGAGGATCATTCAGGATTTCGTGCTGGCCGTTGCAATCAATGTCGTCGCCATACAGCGGCGTACAGTGCTGTACAATAGCTGATAGGAGTTCTTCCTCCGACAATATGTCAGGGGGTACTGCCTATGACTCTGGGATATGCTATCGCAGCGTTGCCACAGGCTCGTGGGCTCTTCATGGGACAAGATCACGAGATGGCAGCAATGCTACGGTGGAGACCAGGTTACATGGCGTGATTGCGGGTAAGGAGAGACATCTCAATAACTAGAGAGAGACAATGAGGGTCCTGTTTCACACGGGATAGTGCTTTAGTGCTTTAGCTTACGGGGGCCAGACGGGAAAGTTGAGGGAGCCGCTGGGAGTATTAATCGGTTGGGTGTGAATAATCGGCATTTTTTTCAACCCCTCCAATGATATTACAGACCCTCCAATGATATTACAGAACGGCCTAGCCTCAAAATATCGCCAATCCCATATGGTCCTTCTGAAAATGGATGGAGGCGGTTCGAGAGTCGCCCATCCAGTCAAACGGAACCGTGAGATAGCTGGCTGTTGGAAGAATATGGGATCCGCGCACCGCGAGGGGGCTGATCCGAGCCGTCGCGGAAGGACCTGTTGGTGGAGAGACGGCCGCCAAAACGCAAGGGCAGGGCCAGTGAACGCGTCTAGGCATCACGGGAGTTCCGTAAAACGGCTGACTGAAAGCTGATGATCCAACAGGTCAGGTGTAGGGCACATGATGAAGGCACCCAATGACAGATAGAAATGCAGGTCAAGTTCCAAGGCTTGAGCAAGCTGCATACATAGCATTGTTTCCTACAGACCGCTCCTGCGACCTTACAGAAATAGAGTACTAATGGTACTTTACATGGCCTTCTGTAGGCCCATTCCGACCAACAAGCGCCATCGTCTGTGGGATGATCGCCACCGCCGACAAGAGACGAGCATATGTCCCGCTTTTCCATCCTACTTAGCCGGCGAATGGAGAGTGTGTGACTTGCGACCATCACTGGAATTCAACCAATTCTGCCTCATCGCAAAGTACCCATTGGACAAAAAGCATGTATGAAAATCCACCTGGATGTCCATCATAGGCCACGGATACCGCGAGCATATATGTGTTTCCCATCCATGCATGTCCGCGTAGGCACATTGGCGTGCTTGTGGCGGTGATGGGCGCAGCCTCCGCGTTCGCGATTCCACCCTGCACAGTTCCTACCTTAGTCTCCTCCAAAATGGCAAGATGCGGCCTTCGATTTGCCTGCTTGTCTTACTCCAGCCCTGGTATAGGAGCTCTGCTTCGCCGATTCTACAGCGTCTCGGCGTCTCCTATTGCTTCGCTCATGCAGGGCCCATGGTCGTGCCCGACGAGTCGTATCGCGATGTTCGTTAGGTTGACCGC
Organism: Pseudogymnoascus sp. 03VT05; assembly: GCA_001662645.1. NCBI lineage: Eukaryota > Fungi > Ascomycota > Leotiomycetes > Thelebolales > Thelebolaceae > Pseudogymnoascus > Pseudogymnoascus sp. 03VT05. Next base: position 40,479 of record KV459393.1, on the reverse strand, counting down.
CACGAGCAATACTCGTCCTATACAAGACTGCTCTTTCGCCTCTTTCAGATACATCTTTCCATCTATCCCAAGCTACTCCCAGCCCACGCCCCCCCATCAATTCGACTCTTTAAGACATCCCGGGTCTTATTTTCCTATCGACAAGCGCCCTTACAGGGTCCACACCATCGACCCCGCTACCGAGACCGCTCTCCACTTGGGATCTGTCAAACAGACGGCCCCATCAGTGTGTTGACCTCCACAACGGAGTGGTAACTTGGACCATAGAGGTCGAGGCTGTTTGCCCGTAAAGACCATTGGATATATACAGCGACTACCGCCACTGCCGTCTATATTTCGCCCCATATATACTTGTTCCCGGTGCATTGCGCGTCGTCTGCCGTTATCATCGCATTTTTCATCCCACCTCCTGCTTTCGTTTGCCTGGGCGCTCGCAACGAGAACAACTTCTACTATTGTTTGATACATAGTGGAACTCGTCTTTTGATATTGTGTTTTATTTTTGACTGCTTTTATTGCAAGATTTAATTAATCGTCCTCGCGGGCGTAGCTATTTCTACATACGGGTAAGACCCATCGCCCGATCTCTCTACTGTCCCTCCCTTGGCTCACCTCACATTGCCCCTAGATACTGACGACAATAAAGCATCAGTTCCTTCGAACGAATATGCTGAATATCACATCAAGTGCATCTTTATAATCCAACGTTCTCCTAGAAATATCGCATATAGGGCATGAGGGGCGTTGATTTATAATGGCCTCGTATAGATCTGGGTTTGATCCGCCCACGAGGCCTGAATACAGATATCAAGATACAAGGACTGGACATTACGTGGCCAACTCAACTCGCCAAGGAGCGAAGCGTGTGGAAAGGCCTTCTGAAGAGACGGTAAAGATGAGGGTGCCGGTGCACATGGAACCAAGGCTGGAAGCACCAAAGAATTATGGACGCCCATCGAATTTACCAAAGCCTCGCACATGTGCGAACCCATCGGAATATATGCCCACTGGAAGATCTTACTTTGGCTTTCGCCGACCGTCTGTGGCACGATCTACCGACGACGAGTCTGAGCCACAACAACCGCGAAACCTGAGAAAGAAACCATCTATTATTACACAACCGACTAAGAATACCCACCCCAATAACCTTGCAGATCCTTCTCCACCATGGCCACTGCAACAGTCGAAACAACACAACCACCCTTCCATGCTAGCCCCTGAAGAACTCGGATATTATCCGGAACCAACAATACCCGTCCTCGATAACTCACCCCAGATAATACCTGAGCTTGATAGATATCGCTTTGGAACAACTGCGCCTGCAAACCTGTATCAGAGGGATGTGTCAGATATACCGTACAAGCTGTCGACACAGGACTTGCCGCCAAACCCTACTCCGTTGAGCTCAGGGCTTAGCGGCCATAGCCAATACAGTGTCTTCAGTGGATTCAGTGCAAGCCCGTCAACCCGATTTTCAGAATCACCTATGCCCGGGCCTTATAGTAGAGACACTACTCCTACTTCGATGTCTTCACAGTCGCCTGGACTTATGGTTCCTCTCAGAGGGACACCTCGTTTACGGCAGGGAAGCCCTATGGACAATCGTCCTCCAGTAACAAGAAGGCGCATGGGAAGTGCCTCAGAGGAAACCGACGCTGTAGCAGCTGATGGAAATGGGCTCCCTGCACTTCGAGAATCACTTACCTCCTCTTCGTCCAACTCCACTGTCAAGGATCGAGGGAAAGATAAGAAAATTGATAGCGGTAAGAAGAAGAAGAAGCGTTTGTCACCTTTGCCTCCTAGCCCGCCCCCGAGAAGGTCATCGCAGAAATTCAAAGAAACTTCCTCGGCAGACAACTCGCCATCTAAGGCATCAAAATCGCCTGCTCGCCCGGTTATGAATGCTGCGCCAGCCACGAATCTCCCAAACAGGAATGTAACTTCGCCGCGGACAAACATCACGTCGCCAAACCTTGGACAAACCGTCGCACCACCTCGACGACCCAGTCGCGATGGCACACCAGATCTTCGAGGCATCAAAGATACTGTCAACGTTGTACAATCGAATCTATCAGGTGTTCCTGCAGCAGCAGACCGTCGTTTAAGTGGACAAGGATTTAGCGGTGGCCTCACCGCTCCAACTCAAGCAGGAGCTGCTACCCGTCCTGGCACAAAATCTCGCCTGCCGAGAAGTGGTGCTCCAAGCCCAGTGAATCAAATACATCGCGAGCCTACACCTTCACCAGCTGGTCTTGGTATCATTCCTGACCTTCGTCCCGAACCGACTCAAACGCGCTCTGGTCTTCGCACACCCAGCCCATCCGCACAAGTACCTAAACATCGCTTTGGATTATTTGGCAGGCGCACAAAAACTGCCCCTGCAGATATTCCGACTATCGATAAACAGGAGAAGACAACAAGAAAAGGCCCCGCTGCCGGCACAGGACACGAGGGATACCGCTTTGGATCTCGTGGCCACAACACTGCTAGCAACCGGGAAAGGAGGCCGAGCAACGCGGGTTCTATTGGCTCTCAAGATAGCTATTCGAGTCTAACTGCGATGCATGATCCCTTCTTGTCTCAGAGAATGAGCCCAGTCGTTATCTCTGGAGGGGGCGAGGTCAAAGAAAACTTCAACAACAGCCTGGATCTCAGCCGCACCGAAAGCAACCAGAGCCTGCCATTGACACGCCCAAGCCTGGAATCAAAGGGTAGCGCTATGACGTCGAGGACCAACCTCAGCAGTGAAGCCCAGAGGGCAACATTATGGCCATCGGCGATGCCGCGGAACGCCACTGCGAACAACAGCTCAGTGTCTCTCGCTTCAAAGGGCACTTTAGTATCTGACACTAGCGACAATGATAGCTTCTACCCCAAGAAGTCCCTTGCTGTGAGAAGGTCACTACTACGACTCAATAAGAGCGAGCTTCAGAGCCTGAATCTCCCAGCTCCAATCAAGATACCTGCTGCTGGTGAATCAGGACTGAGCAGTCTAGATACTGCGTATGTTTCCGATGGATCACGAGCAGACCGAGGAAGGAAAAGAAATGGCCCCAATAAGCTTACGAAGCGCACCACTTCGCCAGCGAAAAAGTGGAATTTCTTCCAACGAGCGAAGAACGCGAAGACGGAGCAGAAACCAGTGCCCGTGGTTGTTTCCCCGGAGGAGAAAGATGTACCATTTTACGCTATTATGGATTCATCTGAGCCGGATGAGGACAGGGTCTTGAGCGCCGAGGATATCGAGAATATTCTACGAGAAGCCGAGGCCGCAGAATTGTTGAAGTCTGGGAAGTCGAACAATATGCCACCGCCAAAAACTCCTGTTTCAAAGCCGTCGCCAGGGCCAACTCAGCAAGATGTTGCAGGAAAGGCTCCAAATGGTCCAGAAATACCGAAAATGTGGAAAATGGAAGAAAGGCCTGAGGAAGCGGCCGCCCGACCAAGCAGACTTGCTCAAGTTGGTCGCATTCCGAGAGTTGTCCAAGCCAGACCTGACACTACTTCTCCAAAGTCATTTTCTCGTCCTTTTGCGAGGATCAGCATGACCAAGGAGCATAGGATGCTCTCTATTGTCGACCCAAACTATGTTGCAAATGGCCCAAGCCCAGAGAGGTCTCCAAACAGGCAACCGCTTCCAGATAATTCCGCACCAGCTTCCCAGCAACAGACTGACCGCCAGCTGCCTTTCCTTGTGATATCGCCAAGGAAAGGTTCCGAGACCGGCACTAGTTTCAGCTCTGGTACTGGAAGCAGCTATGCCGGAACTACGGCCATTATACCAAAAGCTGACGATGCTTTGGAAGAGGATGAGGTCTGGTTTGAGTATGATGATCTGATCGGCCAGGCCGATGCTGATAAGGTCCCTCTATCGGCTACCTCCTCGCATGGTGTGCCATTTCAATACGAAGAATTTGAGACTAGACAAACCCGACGGTATCAAGCCAAGGAGTCGCCTGCTATTGATGCTGTAGCTGTCATGCCACTAACTGATGAGAAGTCGAGGGTGCCAAAATTGGCCGATCCCCGCCCTCCAAGTCTGAGGACAACCGTCAGGAACGCTCTTGGGGCTCCTAGCCCTACCACGCCAATGTTTTTTACGGACGTTATATCAGCGTATGGTGACATAACTTCCAGTGGCGCAAAGGCTAGGCGTATTTCATCTTACCACAGCCAAAACGAGCTACGACCCGCATCGGGCCATTCAAAGTCAGCTTCAACGAGTGACGCATCTCGTCGGTCTAACGAGTTGGATGCACCGAAGTTGGAGCCGGTCCAGGAGTCTCCAGCTGCCCAGGTCAACCTCCGCATTGGCTCAATGACGGTTAGCAAGTGGTTGACTTTTGGACATGTTCTGTTTAGCCCTGCGCGAGAGTTGCTTCTCAACCCAGATCACACAAAGCATCACTCTATTCTCGTGATTGATGGACTTGGCAACGATGATTGGTCTTTCTACGCTGCGGAGACCTACCCCGAGACCACGTTTTATAATCTCTCGCCCACAGCTGGTCGCAACAGCGGCAAGCGCATGTCAGTATCGGCCGTTGCTCTACCGGCACCCCCGGAAAACCACCGCCAGGTACAGCATATGAACCTGATATCAAAGTTTCCGTTTACCCCGAGCACATTCACGGTCGTTGTCCTGCGTTTTCCACCTGCTGGCCCTGAGTCCTTGATGAAGCATCTGATTGCTGAGTCTAAGCGCGTGCTTAAACCTTCTGGGTACCTCGAGATGTCAATCCTAGATCTCGACATGATGAACATGGGTCCCAAGACAAGGCGTGCAGTTCGGAAGCTTAAGATCGGCATTAGCGCGCGGAACCCAGAGGTCAACTTGGTTTCCATGGCCGATACGGTGCTGCGACTGACTGGCAAACGAGGCTTCACGGACATGAAGAGCTGCAATGTCGGCGTCCCTGTTGCGAGCGTTGTGCCCAATACCTCCAGCGATGGCACGCCAGCCAGCAGTGACGGCGGGGTGAAGAAGGATGTCAGCCTAGCTGACCTGATGAAGGATTCTAGTGCCCAAGGCGACGAGGGTATTACGAAGATGGTGGCGAAGGTCGGGAGATGGTGGTTCAGTCGGTGCTATGAGAGCGATGCCCTGGCACCTAGCTCCAATGGACCGAGCATATTTGCCGATGACAAGGTCATCGAGGAGGCGGAGAGGTGGGAGACTAATTTCAAGCTACTGGTTGCTTACGCGCAGAAGCCCGAGGTACCGAGACGCCGGACGGCGAGTGTTTGAGGTTGCATGCATTTGGAGTTTTGTACTGTTTCGTTTTTAGCGTTTCAGCGTGCATGTTATACAGCCGTTGTTTGTTTAGGCTGCTCTTTTTCATTTCATTTTGGTTTGAGCGACGCATATTTGGGCGACTTAATGCGATCATTCCGGCATCGAAGACGATAAAGGCGCGAGCCTCATCTTATCTCATCTCATACATGGAGCAACAGACTCCTTTCGCTTCGCGGTCACGGGTTGGCTTATTATCAGCAGGCTGGTTACTGGGTATGGAGGGTTTATTTTGGGATTGGATGGGGTTTTATCGGTTGGATATGGGTCATGGTTGATGAGAATACGGGATGAAGGACGAGAGATGACTGTGATGCTTAATGTGCTTAGAGATACCCTTGATGCGAGCTGATATACGGGAGATGAATGGAAATAATCAGAGATATAACTTGCCACGTTTCGTTGGAGTGATAACTACATGTTATAACCCTCTCCTCCCCCTCAGTCGGAAATGTGTAAGTGCAGATGCTAACCAGTCTATCTCAGTTAGAATGAAAAAGGGATCTTGAGGGCGACTTGGGAGAACATGCGCTTGCAAGCGGTAATGCGCGACCCAGGTTGCTAGGCTGCCTTTCAAAAAAGGAAGACGAGGGCTCGCAAGGCTTTTCAGTTGCATGGAGTGTCCAGAGACTTGAAATGTGCAATACGCCTCCAGTGAGGGGCCGGGGCTTTCATAGCTTGGGGAGTACGGCGTATGCGATCTCGTGAAGGAGCAGGGATTGAGCGGTTGGAAATAAGGTGACGGGGGTGGCGAGAACAATGCGGTGACAAGAACAACATGTCAACGAGAATAATTCCCGACAAGAATGAATGGTGCGGCGGTGCGTTCCTTATATTTTCTGCTCTTTGCCTAGATGTTTTGTCTTCGATGTGATGGTAGAAGTGCCTCACCTCAAAGGCAAACTCGAAATATGCAATGCTTCGGTAAATTGCTTTAACTCCTTGTCAGGTTCAGATTCCGATTATTTCGAGAGATTTAAGTCTATGTCACACGGAAATAGAACGGGACCTCAACAGTATATAATGGTAAGCTTAGAACAGCTATGCAAAGACCGATAATATAACTCTCCCATCCGACTACGATTAAATCCCCATGCCCAGCCGCCCTTAACGCTACTCTCAGGCAAGCGCTTGCTTCTCAACGTGCGTCCCCGTAGCCTTCTCTCCATGCGAAATCTCCTGCGTTGGTGTGTGCGAGCCCTCAAGATCCGCAGCTTTGGCCAGCTCAGTAACACCGAACAAGTCGTCCATCCTCTCCAGACTCAAGCCCTTGGTCTCCGGCACGAAGAACCACACGAATATCATCATGGCGAAGGAGAACGAACCGAAGATGAAGTAAGTTCCGTATCCCTTCTTTCCGACGTTCTTCAACATAATCGGCACGGACTTGGCGACAACGAAGTTAAAAATCCACTGCGTCGCAGCAGCTAGCGCAACGTTGAGACCGCGGAGACGAGCGGTAGGGATCTCAGACACGTAGATCCAGCAGACTGGGCCCCAACCCCACTGGAAGAAACCGGCGAAGAGGAAGATGCAGATGAGCGCGACGTAGCCGAATGGTGGAATGTGAATCGAGCCGTCTTTGCTGTCCTCCGGCGGGTAAACGCGGACGTAGATGCCGATGATGAACATGGCCAAACCCTGCGCGATACTGGTCCAGAGTAAACTCTTCCTTCGGCCGAGGGAATCCGCTGCGAAGAGCAGGAAGGCGGCGCACGTAACCATCTTGACAATACCGTAAATTCCGGTGGCGAAGAGACCATTGTTCACACCAGTGATACCCAAGCCACTGAATATAAGGGGCGCGTAGTAGTTGATTGCGTTTGTGCCCGTCATTTGCTGACAGACCATGAGGCCGATGGATAGAAGCGCGCGGTTGCGGTTTCCGGGGATCGTCCACATCTCGCGCTGCAAGTCCATGAAGCTTGCACCTCCGATTAGGCGGCGCTCATTCTCCAGTTGGTCAGCCATTTCGGTAAGCTCCATCTGGATGTACTCATGCTCGACTGGGAGGTTGCGGGTCAAGGAGAGAACGCGCTTAGCCTCATCCCAGTTATCCTGGCGTGCGAGCCAGCGCGGGGATTCGTTACAGAAGAGCATGCCGACCATGAGAGCCCTAGATTGATATAAGTACGTTTCTTCATTGATGGGATCATGGATACTTACACGGCGGGCAGCATCTGGAGAGCCAAAGGGATAACGTAGGTTTGCTTGCCCTTCAAGTTCAATGATGCGCCGTAGTTGACCCAAAATGAAAGCATGACACCAGTGGCGATGAATAGTTGGTATAGGCCGGTTAAACCACCGCGGATGGCTCTAGGAGCCTGTTCGGAGATGTAGACTGGCACCAACATGGAAGCGGCCTGCATGTTCATTAGAATCTCAAACTTTGATAGAGAAAGAGACAGTAGAAGTACATACACCGACTCCAATTCCACTAACAAAACGGCCGACATACATCAAGGCAAGCTTACCAGAGCCCGCAGACCTGTTACCATTAGTATGTTGGAAAGGAAGCGGGGCGTGTGGTACCATACTGGAAGATGACACCGATTGTGGTCCAAAGAGCAGCGCCCATAAGAGAAGGTTTTCGGCCATCTGGGAAACGAGTTAGTCAGTATTCAACACAGCTCAGCGCAGCCCTACGAACATTTATCGGCAAACCCTGCAGAAGTCAGCTTCGATCTCATTTGATATTATTGGAAACTTACAGTAGGCAGCAAGACTTCCTACCAAGCATCCTGCTTGAAGCGTCGACACGATGCTACATGTTTTTAGCAAGTTTCTTATGTTGATATCCTAGATTCCACATACTTTGAGCCAAGGTCGGCCGAGTTAGCATCCGTGATGTTATAATCCCTGGTTGAAGTTAGATACGTCTTTCTCGTGATTCATTTGGAGAAGCATACTTCTTGAAAGCAGGAAGCCCCAAGATTCCTCCAATTGCGCCAATATCCCATCCGAAAATCATAGCACCAAAACAAGCTATAGCGGAGATTGTTAGACCAGTCATTGCTCACGGTGAGCGGTGGGATAGGTGCCTTACCAGAGCATGCCAGTGCGAAGACCCTCCATCCGTAGATTTCGGGAGGATCGGTCCTCATCGCGTCATTTTTGACGACTTTCTGAAGGAGACCCATCTTGGCGATATACTACGAATAAAGCGTACTCGTATCGTTTGTACCGGAGATGTTAGAAATCAAAGCTCTCACGAATGCACGATTTGAAATTGGGGGGAGCTCCCCTTAAAGTACAGCATCGACGAACCGGCAGGACACCCTCGCAAGGGTGTTGCGTGCATGGTTTACAAGATACGGCATACCGTATCAACATGGAGACAAATTGCCATGATCGCCGTCGTTGGATTCGTCGCGCGCAACCACGTTTTTCCCTGGCCTGCAGCAATTATCCGCCAAGAGCCTCCACCATGGATAAAGCCGGGAGCTCACCCGGTTCGATGCGATTTGCCAATCACAGAGACCGCGCGCACATTACGATGCGATTTGCCAATCATCGCGGAGGCGGCCCGCTCATTAGCACGTATTTGGGGATTTGATAATGTGAGGTTGCGTTGATATCGGCATTCCATGGATGTACTTTTTACAGTACACCCGAAGACGCCACTAACTTTTTGGACTCCAGACAGACAAGTGAGAACGGCCTTTACCCCAGACCCCGCACGCGCGCCAAGTTATCGTAAGCCCTTGGGGGTGCTTCAAGTTTGGACATCGGCCTGGTGGCTAAATAGAACGACTAGTACGGGCTAGACCAACAGTAGTAACCAATGGTGCAGCTCCAAATATCTACCGCGCCATAAATAAAAGCGCGATGGCAGGACGACGCCAATTTGCCAAGCTGGGGAAGCGGAGAATGGGGTATTGAGGTGGGCCTCGTTGGTCCCGCTAGAGATAACTGACAGCATCGGCAGAGCTCGTTTCGCCCTTGACCCGGGAAAAGATTGTCGGCCAAAGAACCCCGAGAGCCAACGCGACAGATATGCACACATTGATGCTCGTCCGTCTGATTCACGAGAATCTACCAAGGCCGACAGTCAACCCGCTAGGTGAGAGTCACAGAGCAATGATGATCACATGTATTCCACGATAAACTAGGCTTTCCAAAAGTGGACCAGTCACGCTTCCATTTCCCGAACATCGACATAGTCTTGTCAGTTTCCAGCTAGATAGGCGCGCATCTCTCTGGCCTTTCCTGTGAAGGGTGGAATTTGAGTTTCTCCGCATCTCACCCCCTCCCCTTGGCAAACACGGAGAAAGCTAACGGTAAAAGAGGTCATCAGGAAGGCTTAAAGTTGTAATTAACCTCTCGCCAGCTGTTTAGCCAAGGCCTGCGTGGCTTACCGCAATTAGTTAGGATTGTCCAGTGACCAATGCTCGAATCCAATCTGGAACCACAGGCTTGGAATCCCAGCCGTCGAGATAGCTCTCTGGCGCAACTCCGGGGTTAGAGGGCTTTGCATAAACGCCTGTGGCATACCACTGGGTCGAGCCCGCCTTGATTGTGTGCTGCAGAGTGGGAATAATAGTCTTCTTCTCCACAATATTGGAGTTTGGATCCGCATTAACAATCATGGCCGTGCGATTGCTTGGCGGTTCGAGGTCGGCAATCTCGAGGTCGGCGATACCGACAGCACCTTTAGATACAGCAAATGCTCCTTCGGCGCCCGGGTTGCTTCCGCCCGCTGCATTTAGGTCGTAGTTGCCAACAATGCGGGGTGATGTGCCTTCGTTGATCTGCGACTTGTAGGGGCGCAGGGCTCGGCCATCGGCCTTGGCAATATTGTAGATTGCGAAAGATCCGTCCGCAGTCATGACGTCGCGGCCTGCTTCGATCCTGTGAACTCGGATGTGCCAGTTAGGGTGTTTTTCCGTTGACGGAATGAGCCATGTCTTGATCGTAACGTCCTTGAATGGTTTCCAGACGGATACCAAGACGGGCAAATCATCATGAACCTCTATTCCAGACTCCTCACAATTTCTCCGTGTCTTCCAGACCTCGCCTTCGTCGTCCGACAACCCCAATGTCGAGTCCAACGCAAACTGTTCGAGCGTGTATCCTCCTGGAGGGACGGAATATCCATACGCGCTGGAGTATGCGAATTTTCCGTACTTTGCATGAGTAGACTTCATTGGGTAGCCACAAGCTTGGCCTGATGACAGCAGCATCCTGTGGCCCCCATGGTACGTGATAATATGTTTGGGATGCTTCAGGCTCTTGATGACTGGTAGCTGTTTGGATGGGTAGGGCTCCTCAGCTGATGCCCAGAATGGATGAGACTCTGGGACAGCCAAGCAGATAAAGGCCAAGCAGGCCCAATATGGTGATCCCTGCTGGTCAGCGTCAAATCATCTAGGTGTCAAAGATTACTTACAGGGCTGTTATAATTCTCGAGCATATACATATTGGGATATGAGTACCCAAGGTTAAGAGTCCCCGACGGACCAAAAATATCCGGCTGCGTCTGCCACCAGCGCAGGTTCCTCAGCACAATACCCTTTACGACCCCCCAGGTCAAAGGTGCTGGTAGGTCAATCTCTGCGTAGGCGATGGCTCCCCAGAACGAAATCATACCGAACCGATATCCGATGGAGCGGCCGAAAGGGAGGGCTCGGCCTTCCTCGTCGAAGTAAAGGACGAAATCGAGCGCGAACATCTCTCCACGGCGCTTAAACTCTGCACTCGTCTCTGGGTCCTGTTCTCCGGCCAGCTTGGCGTAGAGGAGCTGCAGGAATTGGATGGCAAAGGAGCCGGAATAGTAATCCATTTGGTGAATGTGCTCAGGCCCGTCGTTTGACCAGCCGTCCCCGCGATAGAAGGAATCAAGGTGCTTAATGTCTTGGACTAGCATTTCTGGGGAGTGCTTTGCTCCATTACGGAGTAATCCCAGGTTCGCAAAGACGCGGAACCACAGCCAGTTTGTATTTGGCATGACTCTGTATAGGTTAGTAAAGGAACATGGTCCATTTTAGGTTCCTTACTTATCATTAATCCCCCCAAGATATCTCTCCACATTCCCCTTCTCCTTTTCATCCAATGCATCCCAAAATGCCGGCACAACAGCCAAAGTCCAACCGATACAGCACATCTCTACCATCCGTTGGTCGCTGTCCTCAGATTGGCCCCAGTACTCTTCGCTCTCTGGGTTCGTGCCGGCCTTTAGACCCTCAATCCAGCGCGGCGTATTCTCATAAGTGCCACCACCAGCAAGCATAGAAGCCAGTCCCCATAGCGGGCGGGCATAACCTTCAATCTCCGATGCGGTGTTGTCGAAGCGCACGGCTGTTGCACCGGGAACCTTGATACGAGAGCATCGTGGGGAGAAATGCTGTTGGAGAGGGTCGAGGATAGTCTTTAACAAATCCTGAACAGACTCTCTGCCTGAGAGCTTCACTTCACAGAAGGGATGCACGTCATTGTACCCCAAGGCCTTGGCTCGGAAGTCTGTAGATGTCATTTTGAAAGGTGTATGAGAGGAATTGCGATTGGTACTAATGGGGGTTAGATATATCTCCACCTGAAACTACTCTATATAAACTTCTACCTTTGAAATCTCCGGACTATGAGGCAGACCGGAGATAGTCCGGCGAAGCATTTAGCCAATATGCAACGTGGGGTTGATGGCGACCCCTCATGCTGCGACGCGGCTAGGGATAACAAGTGCCGAATATCCACGAAGCAGCTCGAGGAAATCACTTGACCCGATCGAAGTAGTTCCTGTAACCAGTAAACGATTAGGCATATCACTAATCCTTAGAATTATGTATCGGGGTCCAAAAGGGTCCAAAAGGATAAAAATCCCCGCCCATAAAATGTAAATCACGTGCAACCACTTAAACCCCTCGCGTCGCGTCGCGTCCCCCAACGCGCCTGCCAAACCTCATCCCAAGTATCGCGACCAGGAGCACCTCACCTCTATTGTTTTCCCAAGACCACGACCACGACCTCACCTCACCACCCACCATACGTCGCCCACCATGATCCGCCAGGATGCAAAGCGCATCGCCTCCAACCGGCGCGCCGAACTCGACCACCGCAAAAAACAGTTCGCCGCCCCAAAATTTCAGGAACACACATACCCGCACCGCCTGAACTTTTACATTCTTCCCCCGACCGCAGACATCACGCTCGAGCAGTTCGAACAATGGGCTATTGACCGATTACGCGGTTTGTCCCCATCCCCCCCTTCCCAAATTCGCGATACGGAGAGACGGTGGTGCTAACCTCCCCCCAGTCCTCGCAGAATTAGAAGCATGTTCCTTCCGCAACAAAACCCCCGCCGAGACAGCCGCGCACATGAAGCCATTGATGGATAAATATCTTCCCCTCTCCTCCTCCTCCAGCTCCTCTCCCAACCTCGCCTTGGAGAGGAAAAAAGACCACTACAGCCACTTCATCCTGCGCCTCGCGTTCGCCTCAACCGAGGACCTACGGCGGCGCTTCGCGCGGGTCGAGACAGCGCTGTTCAGGCTAAGATTCCAGAGCGATGATGCGAGGGAAAGGGGCACGTTCGTGGCGGGGCTGAATCTAGAGTGGGAGGCTGTGGGGGAGGCGGAGAGGAAGGAGTTGTTGCCTGAGCTTGTGGCGGCGGGGCAGGGGAGGAAGGCGACCGAGATGGTGGATGAGGGGTGGTTTAAGGTGGATTGGATGAAAGTCCCTGAGCTTGTGGAGAGCAGGAGGGTGTTGTTGAAGGGGGGTTATGCGTATGTGCCGGGACGGGAACAGATGAGTATGGTTCTTGCGGAGTTTACGGCTAGGCTTGATAAGGCGCTTGAGGTGAGCTCCCCATACTACCCCACACTGACATAGAGAAACACAAGACTGACACCCCCCAGCAAACCTCCCGCGCCCTCCCCCGCCTCGACGAAGACGACCGCCTCTCCCCCATCCTCGCCCACCTCTCCTCCACCTTCCTCACCCCCGCCTCCACCGCCCCATCCTCCATGGTAGCAGGCACCATAACCGCCGCCTCGATCCCCTCTCTCCTCCCTAACTTCCCGCTCTGCATGTCAACCCTCGGCACCACGCTCGCCACCACACACCACCTAAAGCACTACGCGCGCCTGCAATACACGCTCTTCCTCAAGGGATTGGGTTTGTCGCTCGCGGACTCGCTGCAGTACTGGCGCAGTGGGTTTAGTGCGGTGACGGATGATACGTTTAATAAGGAGTATCGGTATAATATCCGGCATTCGTACGGAGATGTGGGGGGTGATGGGAATAGACGCGGAGGAGGGTACAGTCCGTTCTCCTGCCAGAAGATCCTTACAGAGCACCCCCCCGGACCGGGTGAAGCGCACGGATGTCCATACCGGCATTACAGTCTTGAGAACCTTACCGCGACGCTTCAGCGCACGGGTGTGACGGATGGGAGCGTTTTGAAGGGGGTGAAGGATGACAGGGAGAAGATGAAGTATCACATGGCGTGTAACCGGGTGTTTGAGCATGTACATGCGAGGGAGTTGAAGAGGGCGAAGGAGGAGGGGACGAATATTGGAGGGGGGGAGACAATTGTGCATCCGAATGAGTATTTTAGGAGGAGTTTCTTATTGAAGGTTGGGGGGGTTAAAAATGAGGGGGGTGCGGAGATGGAGGTTGATGGTTAAAGTGGCCGGAAGGGGATGGGGGCGTTAGGATCATTGGGTTGGGCAGGGAGTATGTAGTGTAATATGGAATGAATCTATGAGCTTCTGTATGAGCGATCTTGTATTGTGCCGTGTCATGATATATATAACCAAGAACGAAGGACTTCAGACGGAGAATGTCAGGCAAAAGTCTGCAAAATCGAGTCCAAGGTCAGCCGCTGCTTTGCGTCTCCGGCCGGACTCTACATGAGTAGGCCCAGATGTCCTTCTCGCGGAATAATGTAGCAATAACGGCATGTAGAAGAGCGGTAGGTGGCAAGAACGATAGACGACAAGAACAGTAAGTGGCAAGAACGGTAGGCGGCAAGAACGACAGACAACGAGGACAACACCTGTCCAAGACTCTGGTATAGACGAAGGCGGTCGTTGGTATCGGTCACGAGATTGTCGAATATCTCCAGGTCAGAAAGAGCAGACGAGAGCTCACTCCCACTTGAGGGGGTTGGAGAGTTCTGGGACTCTGTTATAAGACCAAGAACCCAAAAGCCTCTCAGTGCCATGTCTGTGATCTAGCCTCATTGGTAGCTTTCTCGCGTTTATAAGCGGCACGGCCTCAGTAGCAGCCGACCACACCCGACTGAGTTTGAGGAGAGGGGCGGGATGGGAGGAGGAAACATAAGTTGCTGAAGGAAGAAAGGACGACCGATTATCATGGGAAGGAGGAATGGGCGACTGGCTTGCCAAAGGAAGGAACAACTACTAGACTAAAAGCAAAGAATAGACCATTTTTTATAAAACGAGGACTAGACTTGCCAAATGTGTTGCCCAAAAAGAAAGGAGGAACGAACGACTAACTACTGTAGGAAGGAACGACCGACTTGCCACAGAAAAGAGGGAGGAGTGAATTACTAATAGAAAGGTGAAGGAAGGAACGACCGACTTTGGCGCGGCCGGGGAGCAATAAACCCTTGACTTGATAAAGGAAGGAGCGAAGGGTGGGTGCAAACAGAATGGATGGTGTGGGATGATGTGAAACTTATTAAATGCACACACATTGTGTGCCAAAGTCATTAGAATGTGACGAACTCGCATACCTATTTGGTGTGCGAGAGACAGCGCTGTCTGTTTCAAGAAACGACAAGTCTATTCGCCATGTCGTGGAGCCAAAGGACTTACCCTCCTTGCTATCTCGGGATTTTATTTTGGTGTAGTTTAGGGGAGGTGGTGAGAACGAGTGGTATGTCCCTAGCTGTCTAGAAAACTAGCCGTTAGTACGGGGAGTCGCACGTCTAGGCACATAGTGGTCATAATAGATCCTAGTTTCTCTGATCGATTAGATGACCTAAGCTGTGCTGCCGGCTGCTGTATGATGGAACGGCTTACTTATCAATGGATGGGGCGACCGAGTTGACCTGACTTCGAAAGAGAGGGGGAAGGAACAGCAGACTCGATAAAGGAAAGTACGATCGATGGTGGGAAAGTGCGAACTTCACGATTATAACCGTCACATTCACTTGTGTGGGCAGTTTTCCCACATCCCCCAAACGACCAGACTTCTGATAGTATAATATGGTCTATACCATAATTCCACAACCACTCAGCCGAAGCACGAGAGATTACGCGCGAGAGAAACCACTGGCTACTAAACACCAGACTTTGTCATCGAGATCTACTTCACTCAGGCGAGCAGATGTGGTACCCCAAATCCTGAGAAGGTGTCCAGGACTGACGATGACGAGGTTGGAGTGATGAATATTTGAAGGAGGCGGGGGTGGTGTTGTCCTCGATGCGAATGTGGAGGGGTGTTGCTGTCGCTGGTATTTCGTTGCCGTCAAACTTTCTTCTCACCATCGATCGTTCTTCTTACCGTTCCCCTTTCCTACTGCTACCCCTTTCCCATGTGCATAAAGAACTTAAACGCCCAGTAAATTACCTAATTAAGTTGGGGGTTGTGGATGGGCTTTTTGTGGTCCTTTGAGAGAGCTTTCTATCTTGTTTTTATCGAAGGGATCCCACCCCCCCTTCCGCGGTACCCCCCCTTTTTAAACTCCCTCACAAAACCAATGAACTCCACCCCCCACCGTGCCCCCAACATCCTCTTTTCAACGTCTTCGCCAGAGAAAGCGTCTGTGACCAGTTCTCGGACTCGGTTTGTTTTGGTATATGTGAGGGGATGGGAGCGGGATGGGGAAGAATGAGTGGCTTTCTAAAAGTAGGAAGAACGACAGATTTTCCAAATGAAGAAGTAACGACTAATTTGTCAGGTAAAGAAGGAAGGGACGACTAGCTTCCTAAAGGAGGGAAGGAACTATTAACGTGTCAAAGGAAGGAACGACTGACGGATTTTCCAAGGAAAGAGCGACTGACCAGACTTTACTTGGCAAGAGAAGGAACGCCAGCAATGGAAGGAACGATGCTGTGTAGGTAAGAAAGTAGTTGGTGACTTTATTATCACCTCATAACTGTCACAATATAACCCCCCTCTTCCCCCCGGCCCCAACCGGCCTAATATTTAGATGACCAGCAAGCGCCAGGTACACGCATGTTTGCAAGTAAGGCTAAACGAAGAGTAGCAGATTCACTCTATGTGCGGAGGAGAGACTCTGGAGCGGCGGGTGGGGGTGGTGGTGTGTTTGTGTGGGCTGTTGGGCGGAGGGTTTGTGCTATCACTAGGAGTTTGTTGCTGTTGGGCTTTCTTCTTGTCATCGTCCCCTTTGTCGTTGTCACCTCCTTTCTCACCAACGCCCGCCCTTCTCACCGTCGCCCACTCTCCCAGAATCACCCCCCTCCTTTATAAGTTTATGTCTCCACACAGAACACCCACGTCCTCTTTTCACCGTTTCCCGATCTCTTGGATTGTAAACGTGGCATGGATGGGACAGCCTGGCTGCTATCATGTGTATCAGATGAGGGTGACTCCTTTTTTCACCACTACCACCTCCCCCCTCCCCTTCCCCATCTCGTCCCCAACCACCCCCGTGAAGTAATTCACACCGTTGAAAACACGCACGCCCACCCCCCAAACTGCCAAACACCATCGCATCATGGTCTTCTTCGGCGAAGACGTTTGTACTTAGTACTCAGTATCCAGCCACATTTATCCCAGCCGGTGCGTTGTGTATGGAATGAGAATGTGCGGGCGGTAGTTAGATCTAGACTTATAAACCCAGGGGAGGAGGGATAATGGGGGAGAAATGAGTACCTTACTAAACCCACAACTCACAACCCACAACTCACGACTCAAGACTCACATCAACTCTCGAAGCGGGATTTATATATACAGACCCCAGCCTCGTGCGAACAAGAATCTCGGCAGTCAGAGATGATGGAGATGATGGAGATGATGGGATTGACAGACAGCTTAGAGGATAGGAATGGGATGGGATGGGGCTATTGGGGGGGGGGTTGCTGTCACTGTCACTGGGAGTTTGCTGCTGGCGGGGATTCTTCTTGCTGTCGCCCCCTTTCTTCTTGTCGTCGTCCCCTTTCTCGCCGTCGCCCCTTTCCCTTTCTCACCATCCCCCTCCGCCCCCCCCCCCCC
>KV459393.1:872-18015 GCA_001662645.1 Pseudogymnoascus sp. 03VT05 | reverse complement strand
GGGGGGGGATGGGGAGGGGGGTGAAGGAAGCAAGGGCAAGGGCAAGGGAAGGAATGGGGGGAGGGGAGACCAGGGTGTGGCTGTAGATGGAGATGATGCTGTCTGTCTGTCTGTCGGGGTTCGGAGGGAGTCGAGCATCCGAAGAAAGGGGAAAGGGAAAAGGGAAAAGGGAAAAGGGAAAAGGGAAGGGGAAAGGTACAAGCGGGGATAGAAGTGGAGGTACAAGCGTGCAGTAGGGGAGCGACGTATAAATAGGAAGTACAGTACCACTATAGCGTAGAGAAGAGAAGAGAAGAGGTACAGTACCATCCATCCCTTTGGTGTTGTGGTAGTGTGTGTGTTATTTGCGGCAAGGTACAGTTCTGTCTGTTGTGATGGAAGTAGACTGGGAAGTAGAGATGGGGTGTTGAATGCAGCGAGGGTACAACTAGGAGTACTTGTACACATCAACAAAGGGTACAAGCGAGGATAACAAAGTAAGAAGAGAAGGGACTTTCTCTTCCCCTCGTCGCCCTCGTCGCCCTCGTCGTCGCACTCGTCGCATGTGTCGCATGAGTCGCATGAGTCGCACGAGGGAATCTGTCTAGTCTACGGAGTACAAAGCATAGAAGATACATTATTGGTACTCAGGATGACAGATATTTATTGCTAGGTTAGACGTTAAGACACTTTTGAGTAACCCAAATTGATCAAAACATGACAAGTTCACCCCTCGGTATATACTGTACTCGATGCCATGCACGACACACTGGCTAAAGGACTGGACTCGGCCCTTATTCTTACAGTATTCTTGGGTCTGCTGGAAAGAGGGAATAGACCCGCTTTTAATACTTGTGTGCGCTTCTTACGGTTGGACAGTTGAATGTTTGTCAGGCCCCACTTTGACACTGCTCATCCACTCACATCTGGTCTGGCTCTCGCTTACACCTATACTAAGGCAGCAAGGCAAACATCCAGGCAAACATCCAGGCAAACATCCAGGCATCCATACCGAGGTTCACTTGTAGGGTGGATGAGACTTGTAGGGTAGGGGCTCTGTTGTAACGTAGTATGCCGTCCGTCTGTCTGCGAGAAGAGACGAAGACGAGTAAGCGAGTACGAGGGAGGTGCGTGATTGGCGAGAGAGAGGGAGATTGCTCGTATTACTAAGCTGTTCTATACGCTGTTAATACTGGGAAGAGTTCTATACTACATCATCATGGGTTTAACGGCAAATATAGACAGACTGTACAGTCCATCAGAGCCGTTTCCATCATTTCTCTCTGCCGTCCCAAATACAATGAATGCACTGGCTGGCTGGTGGTGCGCTGTAGGCACGGCAGGGCCTTCTTACCTACTGAACTCCCATCCCATACCACATCACACCCAACACATCACCCACGCACCTCTCCATTCCTTCCGCGCTGTTCATCGCGAACTTGGCGCGGCTAGGCGGCAAGGCGTCTAGCTTAACGTTTTAGGTGGACAAAGCTAAGAAAGGTCTGAGGACGGACAGGCTTGAGCGCAGGGGACGAGCTAGTTTGTATGCGTAGTGTGAACTACACGCCTAACGGCCAGCTACTAGAGTGCCGCGAAGGATGAAGGATGGATAAGATGGATAACTCAATCGCGCGATTGTCTTGGGACTCACTCCCTTGCTTCGATTGCCCGTCCTCTTTTTCTTAATCAGTTGTTTGTACCCTACTTCTACCTCCAACGGCTGAGACAAAGGGACTTCAATCGATCGATCGATCGATCGATCGATCGCACCTCTCCTCAAGCAAGGGACCAACCTAACATGATAGATAGATACTGACAAAGAGAACTTCTCCCGCGCGTAGGTAAAATCTGATATATAACATACCACCTCCCACCCAGCCCGCCTCGCGCATGACCGAAGGATCGAGGACCCGAGCGATCGGGTTTGAAACGGCGGTTGGTGGTCGTGGTGGGTTTTCGGTATCGGTGTGGTGAGTGGGCTGGCTGGCTAGGAGCCGGTGATGTGATGCGTGAGTGAGTGAGTGAGTGAGTCCCTCCTCTCATCTCCCGGCCGCGTCTAAGGTGTGCCGGTCTGCCAGTAGGAGGGATGGGTGGAGAGGTTGTGGATTGGGGTGAGAAGGATTGAGATGGTGGATGAGAAGGGAGAGGCTAGGTGAGGGATGAGAGCTAAGAGGTGAGAGACTAGGTGAAGGAAGAAGGATGAGACGAGGGCAGGTGAGAAACAAGAAGCGCTCCTACCGCCGCACGCCAATCCTCCTCCTCCTCACATCCATCCACCTCCAAACACACATCCGCATACCCTCCACTCCACCTCTCTTCTCAATCACCTGCACCCACCTGCACCAAACCCACCCTCACAAGCCAGCAGATCAGCAACCTGACAGACCCAACTCCACTAAACCCATCACATCCATAAACCCACAGCTATCAAAATCACGTGTCAACCCACCTCCCACCCACCTCCTCCCACCTCGCTTGAAATCCTGCACCTACCTCACATAACGGATGGCACACACCGCAAAAGGGCCGACTTGTGGCTTTCGGCAACCTAACCTGCATACCTCAACCACGTACATCAGCTTAACGTCTTTCCTGTATGTACTTTCTACTACTGTACTTCCTGTCGCTGTCGACTCCGCTGCAGTACAGTAGTGAAAGTACAGTAGCGGAGTGGAGTGGGAGTAGAGTATTGCGCGACGCTATACTACTGCACGTAAGGCAACACCCCCCCACTCCCATTCTCCTGTGAAGAAAGATTGGCAACGGCCAGCGAGACGGCGTGGGGTACTACACCTGCACAATACTGCCAGGCTGCGCGCCCCGCGCGGCTGCTCCCTTGGGTTACCGCTGTCTGTCGTTTTTTCGGTGTGGGTGAGAGGCAGAGGGCGGGGAAAGGGCCGAGAAAGGGCAGTTTTGTCGCCGGTGGCCGGTGGCCGACAGGTGGGTGGATGTTAGGGTTCAGGTGGGGATGGAGGCTTTTTTTTTCTCTGGGCAGAGAGAGGTGGTTTGTTGGACATGTATAGGGCGTGGTATGGGGATGTGGAGGTGGCGGGTTGTGGTCTTGATGGGTTGATGGGTGGGTTGGTGATGGGTGTGGTGTGGTGTGGTGGTGGTGATGATGTGAGGTGGGAAAGTGAGGTAGGTGAACTTCCTATATTCCGCGTGAGGCTGGCATTTGGAGCTATGATATGGTAGGTAAATCAGGGGATGTAGGACCCTTCCTCACATCCTTTTTGGATCCCCTGTCTATCACCGCGGAATTCGGGACACCAGCACCACTTTCACCACCAGCAACAGCTACTACGACTACAGCAGCAACAACTACCTACCTACCATACCACAAACAACGCTGAAACCCAGATCACCACACCACACCCCTTCACAAACAGACAGGCGCACGCGAGATGAGCGGTCGGGGAGGGCAAGCCTTCGGTTCCCTCGGCGATGTAGAGGCTAAAGATAGTATCCCAATATCCAGCCCGTGTCCGTGCTATCTCCAGGGTTACGCTGAGCTTGGTTGATCCGGGCTGCGATATCCCTCACCTCCCAACACACACCATAAAAGTCAAATCACCGATATTCATAACCAAAAACGGCAGATCCCCGATACCCTAAAACGGTAATCCCCTGTAATCCCCAGACTTACTCTATTCCAGACGTTGAATACTATAGTACATGCCATCCCAACCGACAAACCCATGATCGACGCCCACGCATTTTGAGCCGCTGATCGCTGGGGGGGTTTAGTCGGGCCGAGGGGGGGGGGGGGTGTACGTCGCCGACAACTACCACGGTGAGGTGGGTTTTGATACTGTATCTTCGTTCGCTTCTTGTTTCCCATCTACTGTTTCTCGCGTGGATGGAGGCTGGGTGCGAGTCCGAGTCCGAGTGCGAGTGCGAGTGCGAGGGCGGGAAGTGGGGAAGACGCGGGGGAGGTGCACTACCCGCTTTATCTTTGGGGGGTAGGTGGAGGCGGAGATGTAGGTATGTGATGCGGCGGTTTTACTTCTTCTTCACCTGGTCTTGCGGGTTTTCAGCCCCTTCCGTCATTCATCAGCGGTTGGTTTGTGTGGCGTCCTTACTTCGTCTCAACTCAGCTCAGATCCTGTCCTATCCTTCTCAGTGCTCAGTGGATAGAGCGAAGTCGGGGCCAGTCCACCTTTCCCCTGGGACGGCACGGGTACGGCCGTACATAGACAGAGCAGTTGCGCCTCATACGCCACATCATTGATGAGGTTGGAATACCGCCGCAAGTGCACCTCTCCGACGCCTTTTCTGTCAGTACCGCTGCGGAGGTGCATGGATGGCATGATGAGGGCTATGCCGACCTCGCCTTTTGTTGCCTGTTCATTGGACCCCCTCCGCAGCCAAGATGTCAGAAGCTCGATATCGCCGCGATGCAGGTCTTCCCCGTCTTTTTTTCGATATCGCCGCAAGAGGGGTATGAAAGTGTGCGTGGGTGGGGAGGGGATTAGCTGCCGGCTAGTCTCGCGTTTTCTTTCCCCGTTTTTCATTTCCCGGCTGTGAAAATGTGAATGCCGCCGCAATGCAGGTCTTCCACATGTTTTTTTTTTCTCGATATCGCTGCATAAACGGGTATGGGCGCGTGCGTGCGTGGGTGGGGATGAGCTCCAGGATGCCCTCGCCTTTTCTTGCCCTGCCCCCCCCCCTGCGCCATCAGAAGCTCAATACCGCCGCATACGAAACGACCACGAGAGAGAGCTTAGGGATAAGCGCCCGCCCCCCCCCCTCCTTTTAGGGCAATCGGCGCGCCGGCACCAGGCGTGATGCACAATTACATGACCCCTTTCTGCCACCAATAGACCGACCGAGCGGCCTTACTATCCCGCCCGCCTCCGCATTCGTGGCGTCGTCTACCTACGGTCGGGGTGCGGTGGGTGGGGGAGTGATGAGCCTCTCCCCCCCCCTTTTTTCTTCCCTGTTTCTTGTATCTCGTTGGGATGATCAGTGCTGCCTGCCGGTAGGGCTTGGGATAAGCGCCCACCCGCCTCCTCCTTTTGGTCAGTGGTCTAGTCTGTTTATGTTTGTGGGTGATGCACGCGATGCGATGTGAGATGCATAACCCCCTTTCTGCCACCGCCCGACCGACCGACCGACCGGTGTTACTTTCTCGCTGACGCATTTGTGGCGTCGCAACCCCCTTAATGCTACCAACCGACCGACCGAGCGGCCTTACTTTCCCGCCCGCCTCCGCGTGTGTGGCGATTTTTTTTAGGCGAAAGATAAGGGGGGGGGGGGGGGGTGGGGGGGAATCGGGGGGGGGGAAGGGGGGGGGGGGGGGGGGGGGGGGGGGGGGGGGGAAGAAGAAGGGGGGGGGGGGGGGTGCGTGGGAATCGCGCGTGGTGAAGCGAGGGTGTGGCGAGGGTGTGGCGAGGGTGTGGTGAGGGTGCAGGGAGATAGGGCTTATTAGACTGAAAGAGGGCAGGCAAGGAGGTATGTCGAGGTTGATCCAAGCTGGTGGGTGCAGTGCGCGTTTTACTTGCCTCCCTCATCTCGTATCACATCTGCACCCCCTCTATCATCGTCACATCATCACATCACCCTCTATCTCTCTCCACGAAGCGAGGCCTAGCCATGCTCCCCCCCGCGCCCCCCTTTTTCTTCCCTGTTTCCTTTTCCCTGCCGAAAGCTCAGTGCCGTCGTATGGAGATCAATGCGCGTCGTACGCCACGTTGACGCCGAATATCGCCGCATGAAGATCAATGCGTCTCTTATGCCACGTTGACGCTGCATATCGCCGCACACCAGACGGGCATGAGAGCGTGGGGACAAGCGCCCGCACTCTCCACCCCCTTTTTCTTCCCTGTTTCTCTTCCCCGCCGAAAGCTCAATACCGCCGCATACGAGCATGGGAACGTGGGATAAACTCCGGACCCCTCCTTTTAGGGCTATCTGTGCTATGGGTGACGCACGCCGGCGATGCAAACCTCCTTTCAGTGAGGGTCGGCCCTACTTTCCCGCCCTCGGCATTTATGCCGTACTGTATGTAGGGTGAGGTGGGGTGGGCGCGTGGGAATCGTGTGGAGTGGGATAAGGCATGTTGGGCTGGAAGGGGGGCGGCTCGCTTGATCTGGGTGGTTATGCGCGGTTTCTTTCCCTTTCGTCGTCACCGGCTTGTTTGCTCCTCCTATCCCATCACAGAACGAGATTAGATCTCCCCCGCCTCCTCCCCACCCCTTTCCGCTATCAGGGCCAGACAGGGCTGTAGAGAAAGCAGGTACGCCTCCTAGCCACGTTGCCACTAAGTATCGCCGCAGACGGGCATGAGAGCGTGGGGACAAGCTGAAGCTCAAGCTCCCGCCCTCTCCATCCCCTTTTCTTCCCTGTTTCTTGTTCCCCATCAATAGCTCAGTACTGCCGCATACGAGGATAAGAACGAGGGATTAACTCCCGCCCCCTCCTTTTGCATCTAAGCCGATGCATGCCCCTTTTTTCTTCCTTGTTTTCTTTTCTCTGCCGAGAGATCAGTATCGCCGCATATGAGGGTGGGAGCGTGGGGTAAGCGCCGGCCTCCTCCTTTTCTCTCGGCGGCGGGGGATGCACGACCCCTTTTTTTGGGAGGGGGGTGTTACTTTCTCGATCTCGGCATTTGTGGCATACTATAGGATGGGGTGGGATGAGCGCGTGGGAATCGCGTGTGATGAGCAAGTGGCGAGGATGATTGGGGCCCTTCTCCTTTTTGGTCTGGCAGCGGTGGGTGGAGAGCTCGTTTCTGGTGCCGTCCGGCCCTACTATGTCCCCTCCTCTGGGGTTGTGGTAGTTTTCTATACGAGAGGGTGGCGAGTGTAGAGTGCGGTAAGGGTGCGGAAAAGGAGGAAGGGGTTCTATCGGGCATCGGGTTGTATTGATCGTGGGGAGGACGGAGACGAGTTGGTATACCGCCGTTGCCGCGGGTTATTATTGCAGCGACGTGTTCAGTGAGGCAGGCAGAGCAATTATGGCACGAAGCAGAGGCAGGAAAAGTGACCAGCTGGTCCAGGGTGAACTAACGCATGGTGGATTACTATCGGGATGACGGGTCTGTGTGCGGAAATGGGGGCCAACTATCAAAGGCCTCGTCTCTGTGGGAAACGTTAACAACAGAGCCTCGCAGACAACCGCAGCGCATCGCGATTATACTCACTTACATTACTCATACAGAGCTCTCGGGGCTCGTGATGGATGAGAGGCCTTGCTATGAGAGAAGGTTTACAAAGGGGGCCGAGGAAGTGTGCTGTTGTCGTTCGTGTGTTGTTGTCGTTGGTATGCTGTTGTCTTTTTCTGTTGTCGTCGGCGCGCTATTCTCGTCGCGATGTAAGTCCGTACATAGATGACGAAGCAATTCAAGATGCGCTCTACTCGCTCCCGAATCTCGTACCGATATGAAAACAGCCCATCCTGCGGACAGTTCGGGACAAATATTGTTTTCATGCTCTATATACTTAGGTCTGGATACCTGACACATTTATAGTACGCTGCTCTGTGATGTTGGGGTTGGTGAATTCGATTGACCAGCTGTCTCCACAAGATGATGGTAAGCTAAAGTCTGTTTATGGCGCTCGTTGGCCTTCGCATACTATGTAGGTGCATATCTCGTTGTTGTCTCTGCCTGAACGAGGAAGTGGTGGTTTTGAGGACTTGTTATGTGGAAGTTAGGAGGGAGCGATGTTTCATTTTGTATGTTCGTATGAGATGGGGATATTAATGTAGAGGGAGGTAAGTGGTCTTTTTTCATCTCAGGCATGTTTTCATTGCCGTTTATGACTCGGATATTTTATATAGAAAGAGAGAGATATAGGGGTCAGTACATGCAGCTATCACAACTATTAATCCCTTGCAGACCACCACCATGATCATCTCTGAAATCCCCAGACCTCTGAAGTCGTTGAGTATATAAAGGGGTCGAGAGTTCACCCCTTTCTCCACAAGACAAGATTCTCTATTTCCTACAGCACATTTATCATATCCTTGACATCTACGCAATATACCTTGCCGAAATACCTCACTGATCCAAAGCAATATTCACAAAGCACAGAACATTTGTTGAAACGCATGTCAGGTTTTAACTGGGCCCCACAAATTTTCACTACAATGTAAATATATCTCTTACCAAAATCTCCATTCGCCCAAAGGTGGAAAAAGTTTAAAAAAACAATGATGTCTGAATCAAGATCTGGTTGATTCCTGCGGACAGAGATACCTGATATTCCATCCTCGCCTACGACGCCTCGGCCGCCTTATCCTACCACGCCGCCAGCCATCCTACTGTCACCAGCTGTTCTTGTAACTGCTTCCTCTGCTGTCACCTTCACTACCTCTCCTTCTTCGCGTCCCTCAATCCACATTTGTGTACTAGACCCTCGCGCGAGAGGTTTCTCTCTAACGCCCTCCGAGAACGAACTTATGGCGGGGCAGGGATCACAAATCGTTCCTGTGGCTGTAATCTTCTGTAGGTCCTCGTCTCATAATTTTATATATCGTTCAGTCCTGTTGCGACTTTTTTGAGCTGTGTGAATCGCAACCTGCTGTTATTATTACACACTTCTCTCGATATACCCTATCTGCTCCCTCTGCGTTTGCTGCTTCAACGCCCCTTTCCTTGACCTTCTGGCATATTTTCTCCCTGCACTCACGATACCAACGTCTCTCAATTTCCCTCCTATCCGTGGACTCAGTTTGGAACTGCGAATCTGAATTCTTATAGCCCGCTCCCAGGCCCGATTTATGTCACTCTGCGCGCGACAAAAACTCGCTCCTCTCCCACAATATAAAACGTGCGGTGATAGCCCGACTTGCAACTCAAACGTTGGGAACCGCTATGAAGGTTTCCATCAATGCGCGATACCGGGATCCCTGTGCTCTTCTACATGTCTATTGCCAAGCGTGCATTGAATGCGATTGGCAGTGAGTCCGGAGTATCAGATGAATAATGGGCGGCGGCGGCAGAGGTGCCGGTGACAAGAATAGCTGGCGACGGTAGGATGGCTGGTGGCGGTGGGGTGCGGCGGCAGAGGCGTCGTCGGTCAGAAATGGATATCAACTCGGATGAGTCCAAATTGTCACGCGGTAGCCTTTGCCTGCTTAATAGATTCCTTTACGGCGGTCTCAAGTTTAGCCATCTTCACCTGGTTTTGGCGTGCCGCTGCCGTGGATATTGCTGGACCTTGACTGCCGTTGCTCAAATGCAAAACAGCAGCGACGTTTCCTTTGGAGACTGCTAGCTTGTTAAGTGTATGTTTTGTTCTGAGTTTCCATCAGCGGTCCAAGTAGTTATGCGAATCTTCACTGCCTCGAATTTGTTGTCTATCGGCACGCTCCTTCACGTTTAGCGGTGGGATCTCAAGGATTTTGGTTTGCACAAAGGGTTTCTTCCACAAACAGGTTCATCGTTGGGATTCCAACCTTGGCCAGGTCATGTTTTACAACTTGAATGGCAGATGTGACTCTCAAGCGCTTTCTTCTACACAGGGATTTCTGGTGCAAAAATAGAATAGAACGGGTTGTGTGACGTTGCATTTATTTTGGCAGAACAGAAACCCACCCCAGACCAACAACAAATAGGGATATTGCCTTTATATTTATCATCGACACCCCCCCCCCCCCTCCCCGAGGAATGGCTTGCGGGAATAACATTCATACGCGTCGAGTTTAGGGACACAAGTTGGCATTAGGAGTCGCGTTGTGTGGCGAGGAATCCTTGATAAGGATGATGGAGGGCCGGCAAGCCGTGATCGAAGAGGTTGTGATAGTGCTGGCAGAGCTGGCGGTGATGAAAACAGCCAGCGACAGCAGGATTGCTAGCGGCGGTAGGGTTCAGCGGTGGAGGCGTGGTCGGTGATAAAGGTTCAGAGCAGTTCTGCTGTGATCGGAGTAGGTTGATGGGCTGTTAGAGGGTGAGGAAACCCAAGAACGAAGCATATGAGATGGATGAATTAATCAAGTTGGCAATATAAGCCTATACTGATCTACTCTGTCTGTTCCTGATAGCTATAGGAATCTAGACGGGTAACCGCGAGCATCGAGCCAGTGAAGATTCCATTACTTGTTCCCTCCTTGAAAAACAGAGAATATGGGACCTATGAAATCCATGCCGATAAAATCCATCAGGACCATTTCAAAGATTGGGATTATTCCAGGCATGACGGCCCTCCTGCCTGACACGCAGGGTATATCAGGTTTTCCTCTCCCCATTACAGCCCACTGTAGCCGCCTAAAAATGTGTGGAATGAATGAGTTTGGCGATATGCTCGTTGCAACATAAAGGCTCATAGCGGCCTCCTTCCCCCGAACCCCTTGCCAGACAACAGGATGGGCATCTCACAGCGAATGAAGCCAGAGTCATGCAATAGCCATGTTCTATGCTGTAATCACGAGTTTACACAAATAACATTTCAGAGTGTAAATTACGATATTTCGTGGTAGAGAATCAGTAACAACATGAGATTATAGGCTGCAAGAGCGGCCGGGTTGTGAGAATTTTTGGCTGTCATCAATCAGTACGGTGTGTCCGCACGCAACATATTTTTTAAAGATGGGGGGAAGTTTTATCTTATTTCAAGTTTGAGATATCCGAGATAATATTATATTTGTATGGTAATTTATATGGACATTAAATAAAAAATTAAATAAAAAATAGTTGACCTTTTTAATAAGGGTGGTATTAAATATCAGAATATAGATTTGAAATAAACCAAACCTTTACCTACACAACGAGCTTCTTCTAATGGCGACTCCGTATACTTGTTATTGTCATATGTCAAAAAACAGATTTCTAGTAAACTTACGAAACTTAGATTCGACTGTTAAATGAGACTGAACCCAAAACCTCAAATATCTCAAAAGTGAGTATCGCATCACGTGATATCTAAGACATGCCTCTGTTAATTGAGAACTGCTATATATACCTGTACTGGCAACTGAACTCCGTTCAGTTGTTACAATGACTTTTGTGTGGGCACTTTGGTCTGTATTTTGCTAGGGGTACAGGCCTCGCTAAATAACACCTCGCCCTCGACATCCATCCCAACCCCTCCCTTCTCACATCCTACCAACCCATCTAAACGTTCACCTCCGCACCCCCTCCATCCTCCCCGCCGACAGCCTGACCTACGGGCCCGACCTCGTCAAAGAATTCCGCCGCAACGTCCCGAACTGGGACGACGAGTCATGGACGACTCTCACGGTATCCCGCGAGGAGGGAGGGGAAGTGAAGACTGTAAGGGACGAGTGGGCGCCGCATTTCCTGGCCGCTGGTGCGATTACGAGGGAGCTTCCCCGCATTAATGTATTGGAGCTTGAGGTCACGGCGAGGCTGAAAAACCGCGTCTCTCGTGTTAAACTTCCCGGCCAGGAGCGCACACGCATTCTGAAGATATGTCCGTTTGCGTATCAGCTGAGATATTTCGCGCAGGAGGTAAGGGCGTATGAGGCGCTGTGTGAACGGGGATGTGAGCTCGTTCCGAGACTGGAGGCATATATTTTTGAGAGGAGCGAGGAGCAGGTGGTTGGGTTTGTGTGTGACGAGGTTGAGGGGAGGTTTGCGGGGGTTGACGATTATGAGGAGTGTAGGAGGGGGGTAGAGAAGTTGCATGAGTTTGGGGTTGTGCATGGGGATCTTAATAAGTATAATATCATTATAGCTGCGGATGGGGTGCGGTTTATTGATCTCGAGAATGCGGTGCTTGATACGGAGGTGGAAGGGAGTAAGTTTGCGCGGTTGTGTGTGGAGGAGCTTGATGGGCTTGAGAATAAATTGAATGATGAAGAGGGTTGGGGCAAACCGTGGGGAGACTGAGACCCGTAAATGGTATTTATGAGCTTGAGAGTATATGTGATAAACTCCGAAAAGAAAAAGGGAGCACTCTATTGTGTCTCATTTTCATGGCGCGTTTAACGCCGTAATGCTTATAATCGGTCTTGGAGGTAGGTTATCACTTCGGTAAGCATGCATGATTCTGCATTAGGATATCCAACAGCGCTCAACCAGCTGTTGGATATCAATTGGTTCTCATCTTCTGCGCCTTCGCTAAAACCAACCATCGCAACGCCCCCATCGCATCTCACGAAATACTCACCTCCCCATCCCCAATTTCCAAAGGAACACCCTTCACCACCTCCAACATGACTCCCTCCCTCCCCGGACTCACCGCCAGAGAAATCGCCGAATCCAAAAACCCCGCCCACATCGGCATATGGGACCCCCCCGCCTTCCGCGCCTCCCGCGCCGACGTCATCAATGGCGGCAGCACCTCCCTCATCCACCTCCTCCCCACCTCCCAGGTCCGTAAAAACGTCTACCCCGAGTCCCCCGACGAGCGCCTCATCGGCCGGCTCGAGATAGAATCCCAGATCTACTCTCGCCTTCCCAAGAAGCACCCTCGTCTTCTTGAGATGTTCAGTTACTCGCGAGAGGAGGGGTTGGTGCTCGAGTACATGCCCCAAGGGGATCTGGGGAAGTACCTACGCGGGGAGGATCCCATGACGCGGCGGGATAACCATGTGTGGCCGGAGAGGGTGGAAATTTCACCCGAACAGCGGCTGCAGTGGGCATGCGATGCAGCGGAGGGGCTAGCTTTGCTGCACGAGCATGGGATATGGCACTGTGATGTTCGGGCGCTGAATTTCCTGTTAGATGAGGAGCTGAGGCTAAAGATTATTGATTTTGAGGGGTCGTCGATTGATGGCGGGGAGGCGGGGGCTGTGGAGAGTACGAGGTTCTTTTTGCCGAGGGAGTGGAGGGAGCTGTCGACGGCGAGGACGGAGGTGTTTGCGTTAGGGTCGTTGTTTTATGAGATTATGACGGGGGGTGAGCCGTATGCGGAGTTGGGGGATGAGGAGGTTACGGAGAGGTTTGGGAGTAAGGAGTTTCCGGATGTGGGGGGGTTGGTGTGTGGGGATGTGATGATGAAGTGCTGGCTTGGGGAGGTGGAATCGGCGGAGGAGGTGTATTTGTTGGTTAAGGCGAAGATGTGACTATGAGGGGAAGTCGGTGGTGAAAGGAGGGAAGAGAGGGGGTTGGTTAGGGGGGAAAGAGAGAGAGAGATAGATGAAGATAGAGAGAGAGATGAGGGATAGAAGGGTGGAAGGAAGTTACGGCGTGTGAGACCAGAAGCAAAAGATGATGAAAAACTTGAACATACCCAATTCAGACGCATAAACGCAACTGACGAATCGGTCCCAGCGAGCTGAATATATCCCAATTCAGCCTCATAAACGCATTCCTACGAAGGAGAGCCAGACCACCATGCTATACCCCAATTCAGGCGCATAAACGCGTCCAACAAACAGAACTAGGACAGTTGATAATACCCCCAGCGGCATAAACACATCTGACAAAGCGGTCCCGGCCAGCTGGATATACTGCATCAACGTGCCCGACAAACAGAACCAGGAAAGTCAGATACCCCCCATTCAGCCGCATAAACGCGCCCAACCAACAAAACGACGAAACCCAGCAATGGCCCCAATCATCCACACAAACGCACCCGCCGAGTCTCGCCGACCTCTAAACGCGACGACGCACATATAGTATATACTACCCCATCCAGTCACCACCGCGTCTGACATCCCTTCTCTTCTCACATAAGCCGCCTCTCAATAATGTCATCTCCCCTTTCCCCTTTCACCTTTCATAAAATCGATAATAATACACTCACTATTCTTAAGCCATGGCCTCGGCACGAACTAGTGGCAATAGCGTCCGCAATGACCGGTAGGGGTCCACAGTCCACACGACGCTGCCATCGGTCGGGGGCCGAAGGACCCGCTGTGCATTGCTTTTTAGTGAGGTCGCACTGGTGAGTCTCGACCGGTCGGTATCAGGTGTAATTTCCCATCACAACGTCTTTTTCACGAGTCTTCACGCCAAGTAATCCTCACACCACCACGGTGTTTTCTCAGCCCTAAGGACAATAACATGTCAGCATCAGCGTGTGGAGATGAGGAAGTCAGCTTGGGAATGCTTCATCAGTGGATCTCCAGACCGAATCAGGGACCGCGACCGCGACCGCGTCAGGGGCCGAGAGAGGGGGTTCTTGGTGCCTTGGTGCCTCGCGGTTTGGCTGGTGTCTGACGTTGAGCCGTGTGGTGGAGATGGCACTAGGGGGGACGTGGACAGGACAGGCCCACTTGAGCTCCGTTAATCAATATATTTGCTTGGCGATGGGTGAGGGGATTTCGTATAGGGGTTGGTGAAGATTGACCTGGTACAGGTACTGTAGTACTGCAGGATTCGAATATCATATAGTAACTATTATCTCTTGTATACTAGAGATAGTCGCTATTATATATCGCCATGTTATCTTAATGTCCCTTCTATCAGGCTGGTTAAACTAATGTATGCGCGTTGTTTTTACAGATTATCGTGGAACGAAGCGGGTGGTGCTTGATTGCCTTGCACCGCATGGTTGATGTACGGGTGTGTCGTGACACTAAATATGCCCTGTCCAGGGTAGAAGATACACTACTCGTCCATGTATTCTGGCCGCCACAGCCGGGTAGAGGGTACGTGCAGACGGATAAGATGGTTGCATTGAAATTGGCAATTCATCCACATTGTTTCCTGTGCAGACTTCATTTCTGTCTCCCTTCTGACCAGACTATCCCCTTTCCTGCCAATGATAAGCTGTAAGGCCACTCTAGAATCGATAGTATGCCCATATTTTACATATATTATATACAGATTATATATCGGCCGTATATTCATACGCATATCTGCCACTTTATACACATACCATCTCTCTATATATATCCACCCAAACTACTTTATGCAACTCTCACAACGCCATTTATCGATTCCTCCCCCCCCATACAACCCACCAACCCACGAGCTCAGTCCCCATCCTGCCCTGCTACCCCTACATTTGCCCCGGCAGCTCCAGGCCCTCCCATCCCATCCCCATACAAAGTGGGAAAACCGGCACGAAAAAAGGAACGCTCACCCAATCTCGTTTCCCGCTGTCTCTCAATGCCTCTTCTTCTCCCTCTGTCCTCGCCGTCGTCTCTCCCATCACGACCACTGTCTTGAATCTCCATACCACTCTCTTTAACTATCGTCACTCGTTTGAAAACCTCGTATTCTTCCTAGCCTTACCTATCCTATCCACCCTTTTCGAACTCCCCACGCCGCGTTTCGCGCAACCACCCATTCTAAGACATTCCGCGACGATCACTTGTTCCAGACCACGACTCGTTTGCCCAAACACCACCTCGAAACAGAAGAAATAAAAAAAGCTATTCGGAGCTCTAAACAAGCTCAGGCCCTGCCAGAAGGAGCCATTGGCTTCGCGGCCACAAAACATACTTCTTCCTCCCTGCCACAGAGGAAGCAGAAAACACCAACATACCCGCCCACGACACCGTGTCGTGCACCGCACCCAGACAGATGCCCTCTCTAAAACCTTAGGCGGACCACCACGACATGCCCACGCGCTCTGCGCTCCTAAGCATGCCCTCGCCATCGCCCTCCCCCACACCCTCACTCAGGCGCGCCGCGTACCTCCCACGCTCTCTCACCTCTCTCCTCCTCCTCGCGGTATGTCTAACATTCACGCTCGCGCTCGCGGCGCGGCCGCCGACGATACCGGATACGCTTGTGCCGCCTGCTGATCTGGGGGGTGCTGTTGCGGCGGAGCTGAGGGCGTTGGAGGAGAAGGGGATTGTGTTGCTCGATAAGAGGCCGCCGCCTAGGGTGGGTGCTGAGTGGGATTTGGGGTCGTATTCTGGGGGGTTGATGAGGAGGGGGGTTGGTGAGCTGGTGATGAGGAAGGAGGGTGAGAAGTCTACCACCACTTCTGCGCCTTCCAAGACGTCCACGAAGAGCTCCAGCTCGACCACCATCTCCAGCTCGACCACCGACAGTGTAGCCACCGCTACGCCAACAAACACAACTGCAGACCTCCCAAAGCCATTCGACAGCAACATCGGGGCCGATTTCGCATCAGAAGAATGCCCCGCCTTCATAGCCACTTTCCTCGCCAAACCCGAATTCCAAGACTGCTACCCAGTCTCTCTTCTTCTCGAGGTACTTCCCCCTTTCTCCTCTCCCTCCCCCCTTATTCATTCCCATGCCCCTTTTTCCCAACTCACCCCCCACCAAGGATAATAAGCTAATAAGTCTCCCCCAGTCCTCCCAAGCATTCTTCCAAACCCTCCGCTCCCCCTTCCTCACCACCGCCCTCCTCGACCACTCCTGCGCCGCCCCCTCCACCTGCGCACCCTACCTCTCCTCCCTCGCCGCAACCCTAAACAGTACCTGCTCCCTCGACCTCTCGCGCTCAAACCCCACCGCTACCATGGCCCTAACCGGTCTCCTCGCCTACCCCTCCTTACGAACCGCTACTTGTCTCAAGTCCTCTACCGGGTCGTACTGTTTTGCTGACGCGATCACGAATTCCACGTCTGATGAGGACGCGTATGTCTACTACCTGGGCGTGGGGAATGAGTTGCCGAGTACGACGAGGATGACATGTAATAAGTGTCTTAAGGATGTGGTGGGGGTGTTTGGGGCGGCGGCGGCGAATAGGACGGCGCCTGTGGCGGCGGTGTATGCCGAGGGGGCGGCGGTGGTTAATGGGGTTTGTGGGAAGGGGTGGGTTAATGAGACTGTGCCTAGTGCGTTGACGGGTGCGGCTGCGGCACTTGGATCAAGTGGGATTGGGGGGTTGGTTGTCGCGGTGGTGGTGGGGGTGATGATGGTGCTGATGTGAGGGGTTGGGTAGTGGAATACAGATGGGTTTAGAATGGGATGGATCTTATTATATATAGTCAGGCAGGCGTTTTTTGGGTTAGCAGCCGGGCGCTGGGGTGGGTTTTGGGTTCAGCGGGTGCTTGGGTTTGGGTTATATATTGTGGGATTTTTTGTGGAGGAAGGGGCGATCGAGGGGTTGGGGGAGAAATAGAAAGGGAAGGAAGGGAGCAAGGGGGGTTTTGTATATACCTTCACCTCAAAGAGGAAGTGGATAATACATATATATGTTCCGGCCCAACCACCAATATTACCCATTCGTGAATGGGCCGGCCTAACCGTAAATACGAGTAATATAATCAAATAATCTATACTACATTTCCAGTAGTGTCTGCTCTTGCCCTGTTCCGCTTTGGTCTCTTAACTAAAGCTATTTCCGTACGAGTAGCTAGGCTTGATAAGAAGCCACAGTTATGGTCA
>KV459392.1:4046-171273 GCA_001662645.1 Pseudogymnoascus sp. 03VT05 | reverse complement strand
GGGGGGGGGGGGGGGGGGGGGGGGAGGGGGGGGGGGGGGGAGAGGAAGGGGGGGTTTGGGGGGGGTGGGGGGGGGGGGGGGGGGGGGGGGGGCAGGGGAGGGGGATGGGAGGGGATGGGAGATGGTGGATGGATATGTTTTTCTCGAATCTTTATCTCCTTGGAATACCTACTAAACTATTGCCTACTAAACTATCAAGTATCATCCGTCGTCATCGCCCTAGAGAAGTGAAATCCACACCCAACATCACCCCCCCCTCCCCCCCTTTTAATTCGAGCTCCTCACCCCCCCACCCCCCTCCACCCTCCTCAAAATCTCCTTCTTACACCCCTCAACCCCATCAATACCCGCCAACCCCAAACTCATCTCGAAATCCGCCAACAACCCCCTCAACACCTGTTTCGCGCCCTCCGCTCCCCCAACCGCAAACCCATACACAGCCGGTCTACCCACCAGCACCGCTTGCGCTCCCAGACTAAGGGCTTTGATAACATCCACCCCTGTGCGGATGCCAGAGTCGAAGAGCACGGTGATGTCTTTGCCTACTGCGGCGGCGATCTCGGGAAGAACTTCAAGAGAGCCGATCGCGCCGTCGACTTGGC
Source organism: Pseudogymnoascus sp. 03VT05 (assembly GCA_001662645.1). Lineage (NCBI taxonomy): Eukaryota > Fungi > Ascomycota > Leotiomycetes > Thelebolales > Thelebolaceae > Pseudogymnoascus > Pseudogymnoascus sp. 03VT05. The sequence continues at coordinate 170,671 of KV459392.1, read as the reverse complement.
GTCCGCCGTGGTTGGAGACTACGATACCGTCCATACCAGCTTCGACTGCTAGTTTAGCGTCGTCGACGTGTTGAATCCCCTTCAACACAATCTTCCCCCCCCACCACCCCCTCAACATCTTTAAATCCTCCCATGTCCGGCTTCGCCCCGGACACACCTCCCTCACCCACCCCGCGCTCGCCAGCCCGATTTGCTCTTCCGGCGTAGCACCACCACAAGCAGCTGCGAAGCCAGCCCGGTATACCGGGTCGCTGAACCCAACGGCGTTCCCCACGCCCTCGAAGAAGGGGATGTACCCCTCGTCTAGATCAGCGGGGCGCCAGGCGAGGGACCAGGTGTCGAGTGTTACTACTAGAACAGAGAAGCCGGAGTTCTTGGCGCGGGTGAGGAGGGAGCGCGTTATGGCGTCTGTGGAGGGCCAGTAGAGTTGGAACCAGCTGTGAGTTTTGTAAGTAGGGGGTTTAAGGAGGGCGGGATAGAGGGAGAGGGGATGGGGGGGAGGGACAAACCGGTGCCCGGATCCTGATGCCGAGGCGACTTCTTCGATGGTGCTGCTTGCTGCTGTGGACATGATGTAGGGGACTCCGATGTCTGCACATGCTTTGGCGAGACCGATTTCCCTGTCCTTGTGGAAAATAGCCTGGACGCCCACCGGCGCCATGAGGATGGGTGAATCTACACACTCATCAGCTCAGTCCATCCTAGACCCTCGCAACCTTCCCTCTCAAGCAGAGTAGGATAGACCTGAAGAACACCCCACTCACCATACTTAACCCCAAACAACTCCACCCCCACCTTCTTCGCCGACGTATCCCTCAGCATCCGCGGCACGAGCGCCCACCGCCGAAAAGCCTGCCGATTCGCGTCCATGGTGGCGCGCTCGCCGGCGCCGCCGGCGACATAGTTGTATGAGCGTAGAGGGAGGGCCGCGCGGGCTTGGTCTTCGAGTTTGTTGGGGTCTGTTGTTACGAGGGGTTTGACGCCGTGGAGGATGGAGGAGGTGTAGAGCTCGGTTTGGAAGGCGGAGTAGTTGGGGGTAGCGGAGGAGGATGGGGAGGGGTCGGAGGGGGTGGTTGTGGACATTGTGGGGGATGGGGCTAGGAATGGGAGTATATGTGGATTGGGGATGTTTTGAGAGTATGCGTCGGAGTATGTTTGTGGATATAATGGGTTATGGGAGTGTTAGGAGGGTTGAGAGTGTAACATTGTGGTTATCATGGGATGTTAGAGGGGTTCATAGAGGGGTATAATGTTGCCCTCGGCTTGTTGCATCCCCGCACCTGCGCCTTTGCTGGACTAATGAGATGTTATAAAGTCGAGCAGCCACGAACACGGAGTATATGTCCCACTACGGAGCATACAACTCAACCCCGCGTGGAGTTCCAAAAGCTTGTTGATCGCAACGTCACCCCCAAGCGTTTCAAGCGAGGTTAACCCCAACCTACCCCGCAATTTCCACCCCCCACCCCGCACACACACCCGCCCCAAACACTGACTCGGACATATCGACAGCCACTCCCCTCTAAGCGCCATCAACGCCGAGGATACAACTTCCCAACGCATGAAAGGGCGCGGATGTTACGGAGTAGCGCTGCTCAAGGCGGGGTTCTATAGATAACTACTCATATATATACACATTTCTACATCACCCCACCCTCAAAGCTTGAACACATCATCCCAACTCTATCCCTCAAGTGAACTGAAAGACCCTACCTACCTTTATCATCCCTTGCCACCCTCAAGCAACCTACATCCCCAGCTCCTCGTCGCCTCGACACCCTACAGCTCAAGATGGCCGAACCAGCAGCTCCCCAGACCTTCGACGTGCCAGCCACCTACAAGGCCGCCGTCTACGATGCCCCCGGCACAATCTCCACCAAGATTGAAACGCTCGATACTCCCACCCCCGGCCCCGGCGAGGTCCTCGTGCGCCTGTAAGTCCATCTACTCACCCCCTAAACCCATACCCCTCCGAGAGAGAACACCCCGCTGACCACCCCTAGCACCCACTCCGGCGTCTGCCACTCCGACCTAGGCGTCATGACCAACTCCTGGAAAGGCCTCCCCTACCCCACCCAACCCGGCCAGGTCGGCGGCCACGAAGGCGTCGGCTTCATCCACAAGCTCGGCCCCGCCTCCGGCCCCAGCAACGTCAAAGTCGGCGACCGCGTCGGTATTAAGGTTTGCCCCCCCCCCATCCCCCCAAATCGCATCCAAGGAAACCAAACTAACACTCCCTAGTGGATATCCTACGCCTGCGGCTCCTGCGCCGCCTGCTCCGAGGGCGCCGACGGCGTGTGCTTCGTACGCCCCCCCGACCCTCCCCCTTCTTCCCCTCCACTAGCTAACACGCTCCCCAGAACCAAAAGATCTCAGGCTACTACACCCCCGGCACCTTCCAACAATACGTCCTCGCCCCCGCCACCTACGTAACCCCCATCCCCCCCGCCCTAAAATCAGAAGCCGCCGCCCCCCTCCTCTGCGCCGGCCTAACCTCCTACGCCGCGCTCCGCAAATCCGGTGCCCGCTCCGGCCAATTCGTCGTCATCGCCGGTGCGGGCGGTGGACTGGGGCATTTGGCGGTCCAGATTGGTGCTAAGGGGATGGGATTGAGGATGATTGGGGTGGATCACGGGTCTAAGGAGGGGTTAGTTAAGGAGAGTGGCGCGGAGGCGTTTTTCGATGTCACGAAGTTTGATGATGCGGGGTTGGCGGGGGAGATTAAGAAGGTTACGGGCGGGTTGGGGGCGCATGCGGTGATTGTGTGTACAGCGGTTAATAAAGCCTACGCGCAGTCCCTGGGCTTGTTGAGGTTTGGGGGGACGGTGGTGTGTGTGGGTATGCCGGAGGGCGATCTGGTACCGATTGCGAGTGCGGTGCCGGGGAACTTGATTGCGAAGCAGTTGACGATTGTGGGGTCGGCGGTGGGGAATCAGAGGGAGGCGGCGGAGGTGTTGGAGTTGGCGGCGAGGGGATTGGTGTCGACGCATTTGAGGGTGGAGAAGTTGGATAAGTTGACGGAGGTGTTTAAGGAGATGGACGGGGGGAAGTTGCAGGGGAGGGTGGTTATTGATTTGGAGTAGGGGGTGGGTTTGGAGTAGAGGTGTGGGAGGCGAATGGGTGGCATGAATGAATGAAGAATCGTATTTGTATTCCTTGCAGCGAGTTCCGCACCGTGTCTGGACCAGAGTTTGACTGTAGACTTCCTTAGATCATTCATCAATCTCGCTCGAAAAGCCGGGCCGTGGAGATGGGTAGCCGTATATCAAGTTTGGCCTCACTTCTCGGAGACAATGATAGTTGTCAAACGATTCGGCAGACATTCTTTCAAGAGAGATGCTGTTAGAATCGAAATCCATTCACTAGGCTAGTTAACGAACTTGCACCATGATGATACAATTCTATACTTCTCAACCACCATGCCAACATTCATCGTACACTGCCTACTATACACGTCTCTATGTAAGCCTAAAACGCCTTTTTATATATGCTACAATCCCCCTCAACTTCCTCCCCCTACCGCGTGAACTGCGGGCCCGAGAACTTACTATCCCCCGCCGCATCCGCCACAACATTCCAATCAATGCGATCCCACCACGCCTCCAAGAACTGCTTCTTCTGGAGCACACCCCAATCGGGCATGTACACGTGCTGCCACGTGCTCACACACAATATCGGGTTAACATCGATACCCCCCGGCGCCGACTTCGCCGACGCGCTGAACGGACCATGCGCACCGACCGTGTTGGCAATCGGCATATTAGCAATAGCCTGCTGGCGGTAGTACTCAGCGGCATTAGCCGGGTCGGCAGTAACAGGCGCGGCCTCGGTGTTCATATCCTTAGTCTGGCGGCGCCAGTGGGCGCCCGGGTAAGGGGAGCCGGCGATGTAGGTGGTGAGGAGGGCATATTTGCCTTCCTTGGTCTTGACGAGCCAGACGAAGCCGGGGCCAAACATGGCGTTGGCGGTTGCGACGAATTCCTTGCGCAGGGTGTCGATTGAGGAGAAGGAGGCTTCGAGACCGCGTTGCAGGGAGGCGGGCATGGTGGTCGTGTCGGTCGAGAGGGTGGAGAAGAAGAAGTGGTTGTTGTGCGCCATGGAGGCGTGGTTGAAGAGGGACGCCATGGATGGCTGGCGCGCGTACTTGATGAGGAGGTTCTTGGTCGAGCTCGAGTAGTCTTCTCCGGAACCTAGGAGGTGTTAGCTGGAGGCTTCAGAGGGGGGTGGTGCTGGTGGGAGGGAGGGCAGCGCGAGTCAATTGCAGACTCGTGCATCTGTACAAGCATATTGCTAGGGCGAGAGGGATTATAAAAGCCATCCAAGAGAATACGCACCAACTGTGAGGGCATTGAGCTTCTCCAGCATCAACCCTTGGTATTCGGTCCACGCAATTCTGAACCCATCCTGAGTGAGGAGGCCCGGAATTCCCTCCTGAAACTTCTCCAGAGGCGGCAGTCTGTGTATCGATCTCCGCAGAGTCGGCAGTGCCCGGATAATGCGTGGCCGTAACATTTTGATGGTAGTGATGCTTGTCGCTGTATATCCACCCCAAGGATTTTACTGAAGCTCTACAAATAATTTCTGCCTAGGATGCAAGGCTGAAGCGGCGACGGAGATACGATTTGCCGACATGCAAGGGGTTCGTTGCCACCCGAGGTATCTCCGACCGACACGAGGCGAGCTCCGATGAGCGACTCTTGGATCGTGGATACGGACGGGAAGGTGGATGAGATATCAATCTGCTAATGCCCATACATGCGATCTTAACATGCAAAGTTATAGAAGTTGTATGGCAAGAGTAGGATTCTTGCGGCATCCCCCCTGAATACTGTGCATGCTTGTTTCCTATGGAGACAAGCACTTGGATGTCAGATATGAACGAGCAAGTGGATCTCATGCGAGAGAGGGAGTACCCCATGCTCAAAGGTATGCGCAAATCAACTCTATTAAATATTCGGAAACTAATTGTTGATGTAGATGAAATATATCTCGATCATGCCGGAACAACTCTATACGCAAAGTCTCTCATGGAGCGGTTCGCCACCGAAATGATATCGAACCTCTACGGCAACCCCCACTCTGCCTCCCCCTCCTCACAGGCGTCCACGACGCGGATAGACGATGTACGGATAAGGGTCCTGGAGTTCTTCAGCGCCGACCCGGTCGATTTTGATATCGTCTTCGTGGCCAATGCGACTGCTGGGATAAAGCTCGTCATGGATGCATTTAGGTCGCGTGCCGATGGTTTCACATATGGCTACCACAGCGATTCGCATACAAGTCTCGTTGGAGTTAGGGAAACGGCTGCAGAAAGCTTTTGCCTTGGTAGCAACGATGTCGAGGCTATGCTATCTGGATCGCTGCCGTTCTTCAATGGTGGCGGAGACGACCGGTTGGCACTTTTTGCCTATCCTGCACAATCGAACATGAATGGAAGGAGGCTACCACTCCGTTGGACAGGCCAATTGCGCACGGCATCTGAAGGAACACCAAAGATATATACGCTACTAGATGCGGCGGCTCTGGTGTCGACCTCGAAACTAGACCTAAGTGATGTCGGCAGCGCCCCGGATTTCACGGTCCTCAGCTTCAATAAGATCTTTGGCTTCCCGGACCTCGGTGCCCTGATAGTACGAAGAGACTCTGCGGATGTTCTGCAGGGGCGCAAATATTTTGGAGGCGGAACGGTCGAGACTGTCGCCTGTATTAAGGAGCAATGGCATGAACCAAAGGTTGAAAATATACACGCGAGTCTTGAGGATGGCACACTACCAATGCACAATATTATGGCTCTCGGAATAGCTATGGATGTTCATAAAGAGCTGTATACGTCAATGGATAGGATATCCGAGCACACACTCTCTTTAGCAAAAAAGCTCTACTGTAGCCTCAGGCTGCTGAAGCATGCCAATGGGGTTGACGTATGTCGGCTTTATGTGAGAGATCCCAATTCCTTCGAGGACAAGTCCACGCAAGGTCCTATTGTCACATTCAACTTGATGGATAGTCATGGTGCGTGGGTCAGCAATACCGAGGTCGAAAAGCTAGCAACGGTGCGGAAAATACACATCAGAACTGGTGGGCTCTGTAACCCCGGTGGCATAGCCAAAGCTCTGGACCTCTCGCCATGGGAGATTAGGAGGAATTTCTCTGCCGGCTATAGATGCGGCGGCGACAACGACATAATATCCGGCAAGCCAACCGGCGTCATCCGGGCCAGTCTGGGCGCCATGAGCACCCTCCGCGATATCGACCGATTCATCGAATTCATCCAAGAATTCTACCTCGAGAAAACCCCCGACCCCTCCCAAATCCCACTCCCCCCCTCCACCTCAAACACCCTCTACGTCGAATCCCTCACCATCTTCCCCATCAAAAGCTGCGGCGGCCTCCCCATCCCCCCCTCCACCGACTGGGAAGTCCGCCCCGAAGGCCTAGCATGGGACCGCGAATGGTGTCTCATCCACAAAGGCACCGGGCAAGCCCTCAGCCAAAAACGGTACCCCCGCATGGCCCTCCTCCGGCCCTCCCTCAACTTCGCAACGGGACACCTCATAGTCACGTACTTCGACCAAATCCTCCTCGTCCCCCTCTCCCCCGACCCCTCACTCTTCGAGCCTGCGCAGCGCGCCCTCGGCGCTCGCGTTTGTGGTGATAATGTCGCGGCGCAGACTTACGCACAACCGCACATTAGCGCCTTTTTCTCTGACGCCCTCGCCGTCCCCTGCACCCTCGCGCGCTTCCCCGCTGGTGGCGCAGGCCTGTCGACTCGCCACTCTAAAGCACATATGCAGCGGCACCAACGCCACAAGAGGTCGCCGTCATGGACCTCTTCCATCCCTGGCGCCTTCCCCCCTACGCCGCCGGACTCAGATAGCGAGTGTGCCATGGCGCCGCGTCCGATCTTGTTGTCGAATGAGAGTCCGATCCTTCTGATTCACCGCGCGAGCTTGGATGCGCTTAATGCTACTATCCGCTCCACGGGCGGTAAAGAGGCTGATGCCGCGGTGTTTCGCGGGAACGTGGTTGTTGGCTCTCGCGGCGGTGGGGAGGCGTATGCGGAGGATCAGTGGGGGGGGGTGAGGATTGGGGGGGTGGGGTTTAAGATGCTTGGTGCGTGTAGGAGGTGTTATATGGTGTGTGTGGATCAGGAGACGGGGGTGAAGGATGAGGAGCCGTTTGTGACGCTGGCGAGGACGAGGAGGTTTGAGGGGAAGGTGTTTTTTGGGGAGCATATGTGTGTTGACCCTGGGGCGGGGGGGAGGACGATTAGGGTTGGGGATGTGGTGGAGGTGGATGGAGGGGGGTTGTAGGGATGGTTGGATGGCTGGATCTACTCATGATACTTGGTTTATAACATTATATTTTGTATAAAGCAAGCAATTGCTGCAACGAAGGTATGATACTTCGGCGATTGGTAGAAATAATACATTGATACATTGGATATTCGATATCTCCAAAGAGCGCAGCGTAGGTATACGAAAAATGACTATTAAACCCCCATCCCACCCATATAACGACCAAACTCACCCAACCCCCCCCCCAATTCCCCAACCCAACACCGCCACTTTCCCCCCCCAAAAAACAAAAAAACACATCCTCCAACCCACCTACCTCCTCGGACTCGGACTCCCCCCCCTCTCCGGACTAAACCTCGCCGGACTCAACCTCGCCGGACTCAACCTCGCCCCCTCCCCCTCCCCCCCCCTCGCCGGCATAACAGGCACATACGGCTCCCCCCGCCCAACCCTCAAATCCGCCCGCTCCATCATATCCGTAAACGTAGTCTGCGCCGACTGCCTTCTCTCTTCCACCCCCAACCCGCCGCTGCGCGCTGTGCTCGGATCAGCGAAGATATTAATACTCTCCGAGCTGGGTTCGCGTCTCAGCTGCCCCGCAGGCACCTCCTGCTGATACGCACGTAAATCCCGATCTGGCATCGGCGGCACGCGCCGCGGCGACAGCGAGGAGGGAAAACCCATCCCCAGCCCCCTTGTCTGCCGCGCCCCCGGCGCCGCGGAGGAGGATTTCCGAAACAGGCTGCGCACGCGACTAATCCCCGTTGCGGGCGTGCCGCTCGACGTCCCCGGGCTGGATGGCTGATAGCGGCGCACGAAATCGGTGCGGAAGTCCGAGCCTTGGTAAGTAGGGGAAGAGATTTTGGGAGCGCGTGCGTGGGCGCGGCGGCGGCGGGCGCCGAGGAGACAGAATGTTGTGAGGGAGAGGAGGATGCCTGCTAGGATGCCGGGGAGGAGACCGGTGAGGATGGCGGGGGTGGGGAAGCGGGGACAGGTTGCTAGGAGGGCGGTGGGGGTGATGTTTAGGGGGGAGATGGTGGTTGAGGTTTCGCTGGCGGCGGAGGTGGAGACGGTTGGGAGAGAGGAGGTGGAGGATGGGGATGTGGAGGAGGATGGGGAGGATGGGGGGGGGAGGAGCTTTTGGTCGAGGTTCTGGACGCAGATTGCTGTTTTGCCGGTGCCGGAACAGGTGAAGCCGAAGGGGCAGCATTTGTCGCCGCAGGACGGCAGCTGGGTGCCGCTTAGATCGGTTGTCTTGACAGTTGATTCGGGGTGGAGGGTGGCGTTTTGGTAGGGGGTGCCGCAGAGGATTGGGTTGATGGCGGTGCAATCTCCGCCGGCGGGGCAGCAGAGGAGGGTGGTGTTTGAGGCGAGAGTGATGCAACTTGAGCCGCTGGGACAGCAGAAGTTGGAGGGGAAACCGGAGCCGGCGCAGAAGTCGAAGTTGGCGGGGCATGCTGCTGAGGTTGTGGTGACGAGGAGGGTGAGGGTGGCTAGGAGTGCCAGACCCAGAGCCAGAGGGCTGAGGTTTTGTTTCCGCATAGCGGTGATGGGTTCCTGGTGTTCGAATATATGTAGATTTGTCTTCCAAGCCCTCGAAAATAGTGTAGAAGGCAGAAGCCTCAAGCCCTCGAAAGTAGAGTAAAAGGCAGAAGCCTATCCAAGCTTATAGAGACCCTTTCGTCCGAAGTGATTTCACCGTATGTTTCCTCTTCAAACCTCAAAATCGTCGTGTATATTCTTCACCTCCCAAAAATTTCGCGATCGTCGTATATTCTTCAACCGTCCCTTACCTCCAAAAACCAGAAGAGAAAACGAGAACAGAACAAGAGGGCGGGTGCGTGAAACAAAAACGAAATCCAAAGAAACAAAGAACCACCTACCTACCGCCACCAGAACTAACCATCTGACTCCCCACCATCCCCTTCCCGGAAACACAAAGAGAGCCCCCATCCATCGCGCTTGCCTTCCTTCCACCGCACGCGCGCAACGATTACCACAAATAGCACAAAACGCGTCCAACTCTCTTCACCTCCCACCCACACACTCACCTTTGTCCGCCCTCCACCCACGTCACCCCTCTCCCCTGTCCACCCGTGCCGAAACAAAGCGTTACGCGCGCCTGCAGCTTGACTGGCTATCGGCGCTTGCAACTCGATAAGAGGAAGTGAGGCTATGCTGTGAATCTACCTGTGGTGCTTCTCGCAGATTTCCCATTCCCATTCCCATTCCCATTCCCAGGGGTAGGTGGTGGGAAGGGATAATTGGTTGTGGGTGGCAGTTGGAGGTGTTTCGGCGCTTACGAGGCGCGTAGAAGGCGGGCGTGCTGATTGGCTCAGGAGTCAACCCTCTCTCAGTTCCCAATCAATCGGCGACTGCCAATGCTTACATAGTAGCAGGAAGATCGTAGACTGGAGGAACGCGAAATTCTGATGATCATCTGAGATAGTCTGGAATAACCCGGGATATTATTCCCTCGTCTTCAAAAGAGAAATCGACCCGGCGCCTCCCTCAAACTCACCCCCATCCCCGCTTCGCACATATGGCCTCTATTCCCCGAAACCCACACGCTTGCGCCATCCTCACTTCCTCAAAACAGCTATGTGAAAAGACCAAGCTTGTTGCTTTACGGCGACACAGATGCCTCTACCGAGCTGAGCAGTCTCGTCTTAGATGAGGCTAAGTCGGGCGCCTTCCAATATGCACCAAAAAACGCGTTTGTAGCTAAAAAGTTAAGATTTTGAGTATGTTCTCTGATTTCTTATTTCCTATACTAAAGTAATGATTGTATATCACGAATCTTCATGCTATATCCCATATCCATCCCATCCCATCCAGTTCCAGTTCCAATTCCAATTCCGTGCTCCATCCAGGCCGCGAAGCCGTTCCAAGAAAAAGTAGGGTAATAATAAACCGCGACCACAAATAATAAGGACCGCTAAATATGCGAGCAAGATAACATAACCACCCAAATAACCCAAACAAAAACACACTGCTTCAGTCTGTCACAACCTAGATCATATTCCCATTGACATTGATCTCGAAGCCCTCTCCCTTCTGCTTCAGCGCCTTCGCCAGCATAAGCTCTCTCATCCAATCAATCCTCTCATCCCTCGACTTGACCGCAAAGTGATGCGTCTTGACCTTATCCTTCTCCACACTACTGCTCCCAAAAATCCCACTCTCCCTATTCTTCTTCAACTTCTCCGCCTTCTCCACCGCCGCCGGGATAAGCTGGAACGCAAACGCGCCCTCCTCCTCCTTCTTCCCTAACTTAATATTCATCGCCTTGAACGCCGTGTTGATCTTCGACGACGCAAGCGAGCTGCATGCCACAGCGTAGTCATCTACATCAATTGACTCGAGGACCTCGCGCGCGCGCTCATCCTTGTGCATCGCCAACCGCGTTCCGCGCAGCGTGAAGTGATGCTCGTGCCACTCATGCCTCAGCATGCGGGTCTTGCGCTTGCGCATCCACCCCTGGTGTCCCAAGTCATCCGTAGAACGCCCAGCGGGTGCGCGAACGGGAGAGTACGCGTTTGAAGCTACGACTGGTCGCGGGGGCGAGATCGGGCCAAGGACACTAGAGCGGTGTGGGCGGGGTGGGGCAACAACGGGGTCCTCATCGAGGCGCGGGAGGCCCGCTTGGTAGGAGGGGCGGCGGGAAGAGCGAGATGCGGAGCGGGAGAGGGGTGGGCCGGCGGCGGGAACGTTGTTGCGGTATGACATGTTTGGTGGGACGGATTGGGAGGCGTCGCGCGAGATGGGGCCGAGGTTGATGGCTGTGACGGGGACGTCCATGTCGGAGGCTGGTGTGCCGAAGCGGCATGGTTGGCGCGCGCTGCGGAGATCGGGGGAGAGGGCCTCGGCGCGGTCCATGGGGCCTGGGGAGAAGGCCATTGCGGATGCGGAGCGCGGGGGGCGGGGAGGGGGGATGGCGAGTTTAGGGAGGTTACGGAGGTTGGGGAGGGGGTGAGTGGGCTGGGCGGTGTGTTGGAGGGAGGCGGGGAGGGAGGGGAACATCTCGTATGGTGGGGTGGCGGGTTCCTCGGAGGACCAGTTCTGTTCGACGTGTTGGAAGTTGAGGAATTGCTTGACGTTGTCCTGGGGGTCGCGCGTGGCGAGGGCGGCGAGTTGCGCGGGGTCGAGGTGTGAGAAGGAGGGGATCTCGCCGGGGCCTAGGAGGTCGGAGGAGGCGACGACGGAGGGCTGGGCTTCGGAGAAGGGGCGCACGGCTTCGGCTGTGAAGGGGTTGCCTGGGTCGCCGGCGATGAGGATCATGCCACCGTCTGGGCTGACGGGGTGGCCCATCTTGAATTGCTGGATGAGGCGCTGTTGCTTCTTCCAGCGCGAGCAGTTATCGCCCTTGGAGCACTTGTGCGGCTTGGGCATGAGCTGCTCGATGCCGACGATAGAGACGGACTCGAGTGGGGAGATGATGTCCTCGAAACTGGACTTCTTGTGTTTCCTCCGGGGCTTGGACTTCTTGTGCGTGCGCTCATCCTCGTCGCTCGATCCGCAGTCGATCTCAGTTGGCGACGTTGGCGCGCCCACTGCATCGCCGCGGAGTGTGTGGATCTCGGCCCATAGCTTGTGACGCTGTCCGAAAGACTGAATGTCGAGTTCGCGGAGGTCTTCGAACTTGAGGGTGGTTAGGATTTCGCCCGAGATATCGTTCTCTTCAAACTTCTCCACAATAGCTGGCTCGAACCCCGCATGGTACATCCACCTCGCCACCTGGCGGGGCGTCCACATGGCTACCTCCATCTTATTCAGCTTCGTCACCGCTGCCGTCAGCGTGCTGATTGGCCTATGCTTCAGCTCTGGCTGTGGGTATGGCATCGAGGGGACTCTGAATGCCGTATCAGGCCGCGACGATGGTGCGTATCGCGGGGTCACCGGCGACATTGTGAGATAGTACTCCTCCTCCGGCGCCACCTCCTGGGAGATCCTGAACAGATGGGGTCCCTTTGGTCCTTCCACTGACTTGCGCGGCGCTTGAGCCTGCTGGAGTTGGAAGTCAAAGCCATGTAAGCTATTCGACTTTGGCGTCGGCAGTTCCTCAAACGAGGACAGTGTAGTCTGACTCCTCCGTCCAGCCTGTGCGCGCATGTTAGCGATCCATCCCGAACAAGAAATACCCCGCGACGGGCGGGCACACATACGGAGTTAATGCTGATCCTGGGTGAGTATTCGCCCTCCTCGATCTCGCTGCCATCGTCCTCGAAGTCTGTGTCATACATCTCCGTCGACGACGACATCGGGCGAGGCGCCAGCGCCTTCATGTCGAAGAAGGACCCATGCTGGCCCTTTTGGAACATCTCGCCGCGGGTGTCGAGCGGGGGGAGAACGGCGGTGCGTTGCTGTGAGAGTTGGGATGCGCGCCGGCTACTACTGGCCTGCTGGCGAGTCGCCATGGCTCCGGACGTCTTGCGACAAAAGTGGTAATGCGAGAGGGTGATAGTGCGACGATGTCTTGTTTCTCGTTTCAAAGTCTCTGACTCTGGTGATATATAAGTTTTGCCGTTGCCGGAATTCGTTACGGTGTGTATATAAAAAAGATACTGTCTCCGATTTTTCTAATTTGCCGAGCGAGATGACACTGCAAAAAGGGAAGATCTCATTGAAAACGATGAAACGCTACTGGGTATAGGGAAAAGTGAGAGTGAGTTTTTGGTTCAAGGAAGTATCAAGAGGAGAGGGGCATGAAATGCCTGGCGGCTACGGTCTGTATAAGTAAGAAACGGCCGAGGGCATCGCGGGGAGAGCAAGAGGTGGCTGTTTCGCGGTTGGACACTATGTGTGAAAAGAGGCATGGTTTCATGGCGCCAATCGGGCGGCCACGATGGCTGTGCTGGGGGGGAAGGTGCTGTGCCCACTGTGATGGCGATGTGATATTTGCTGTGATAGCTGCACGAGATAGGACATGAGAGTATGGTGCGATTCACAATTGGAGGGACAAATGCTATTCTGGGATGTGAGGAGTCGACTCTCCGATGGTCGCACTGGGGGGGCCGGGGTTGGCTGGGGATGGTACTGGAGTTGGAAGTACCTCTGTTGGTGCTGGAGTGAGGAAGCGGTTGGGTTGGATGAGGGGAGGCTGGAGGGGCAGTTGGAGGGGAGTTGGGAGGCGGAGGGGGCGGTTAGGGGCGGGAATGGTTGGTTGGAAGGTGATAAATCAGTGGACGACCAAGCAACATTCAGCAACAGACGGCACCCCTCAACAACACTCGACAGGTCAATCTCAACCCCCATCCCAGTGAGAATACTTGCAACCAAAGTACCATCTCAATTCTCGACAGACAAGGGTCAGATGGTGATGGCCGGTTACCACAGCAAAGTGCATGCATAGTACAGAAATACTCCCTGTTTAAAACATCTTGAGCCGATGTGTGTCCTCCGAATTTTTTCATTGGTCGGTTATTTATGGAGATATTGTGCTGCGAATTATCATTGGCTGATCACACTACAACACTAGCAGCGATGCTCAGCTGTACGCGCCGTACCCTTTCTTACCCTATTCTGCCCCAACCCCCGCTGCGCTCTGTAAGTGGCCAGTTATCTATTCTCAGATATCGTTCTTACCTGTTTTGGTGCCCTTCCACTGCGAGTAGCTCACGTTTCTGTCAACGGGCCGACACTGGGGTGCCGTCGATAGAGAAAAAACATCCAGTCTAGGGAATTATCCTCCGTCCCGTCTCTGCACCCTGCCAATGGGGGCCCAGAAGCAGCCCCCTCCTTCCTGTCAAGAGACCCTGATTCTGATAGATAGTGAGGGTGGGTGACAGTTGACAGAAAGAGGGCTCGAAGCGGGGCGGATATGGGAGGGAAGGAGCGGCCCGATGGCGAGAAACTGGCGTGACTTACATTACTGTCTTACTCTCTGAGTGTCTTACATATCACTCATAGCCCGCTCCAAGCGAGGATGAAAAGAGGCAACGAAGGCGAAAAGGAAGGTAACGGTGGAGAAACACGCAGCGGCATTCCGGCATAGGTGTTTCGGAGCGACCAGATGTGCCGAGGAAATCGAACAGGTCGTTCGCTCTATGGCCCGCTCTGTCTATCTGAATGGCTACATGGCTGCCAAAAGTGGGATGTGCGGGATGTGGTCTCTACTCCTCTCTTCACCCCCCGACCGATTCGAGGCCTGCTTGGGTTGGGCGCCACTTATACGCCACAATTATGCTCGACTTTCCCCTCCAAGCCCAATGCGACGCTCTCTTCCCTGCTACTGCACAGTGCACTACCCAGGTTCGAGCTACTGCACACACCGCCGTGCACATCGCGATCCCCTTGCCTTAGCAAGAGCATAACCGCTGCAGCAGCCCCGGTCTCCGTTGGTTCCCCGACCGTTTAATTCACAACAGATAATGCTGTCCGTGAGGAATTGCTCAAAGCGGTGGCGTTGAGTGACGACATCGTATTGAGGTCTGTAGGATGTGGAGAACTCGTGCATGGTCCAGAGGGAAACGAGAGATCTGTTCCTGGAGAGGACGACAGCTTGACATGGTTGCTATGCTATTAAGTTTCCTTGCTTTTTTCGCAGTCGTCGGGATCGGATGCGATGCATCGAGTACTTGGGACATACCCACTGCATAACTCGTTACCAAGACGGAATATTTGGAGTTACGTTGGTACCGCAACTCATAACCTATTCCCCTCTTTCTACTAAGGATGGAGGCGTACAGGTGCATCAATGGACGGGCGGTCGCATATCGCACTGCACACAATGAGCTGTCCGCTGTGGATTGACTTTTAAAAACGTCCCAGTCGCATTACGCGTTGTACGGCATTGAGCGGCATACGACATACGAGCAGTGTACACATAATCCTACCCGAGCGTTGCGCGCTCAAACTCCACAAGAGCCACTCTCTACCACTCTCTATGACTCTCACACCAGAACAATCCACTTGAAAAAAGAATTCCAAGTGACTCCCCCCCTTCTCTGGCCTTATCCATCCAATTGCCATCCTATACTCACCCACACGCTCTTCACATGACTAGAGCTCTATGCGACGAGCCCTGTTATCTCGTCTTTCAACGGAAAATGGGCTCCGACCTAGCTTCGATGCGAAATATCGCCGTTCAGCGAATAGCTCGCGCGAACACTACGATCTCGAAGATGCAAGAACGGCCGAGGGAGTGGGGGGGTATGGTGTGCATGAACAGATGGGCCGGGTGATCAGCATCGAGGCCATATGGCCACCGAAACTTCTTTGCAGACCGCCTTGAGGGGTTGAGTGGGACGCGGCCGGAGTTGGAGCGAGGTTGACGGGAGGGGAGAGTTGATTGGGTTAAGGCGCACACATGACTTTGTAGTAGTGCTGAGACGCAATCTCAACGTGACTTTGTCGGAGCAAGCTGAGAGGGCGGCGAGGGGCGAGCTGTCCTCACCGTGTTTTCAAGTGCGGAGTCGGCCGAGCGAGCGCAAGGCTTTGCCCCAGTCTACGTACGCCACCACCGGCCCAACGCGAGACATGGCCAGAGACAGTGAAGATTCCTCGCCCACACGTTCATACAGTCAGTATAGCCGAATTGCGGACACCTCACTCCGTCATCCGGCTGCTGTCACTGTTGACCGGTGCGTGCCATAGCGCCAGATCGCCCGTGGAAGGATTCACAGAGTCTGCATTTTTACAACCAAACTGGGACCGAGTTAATTGGGCTAAGACGCGGCTAGGATTTACAGTACAGCCACGGCGTTTTAGTACAGTAGTGAGATTGAGTACGGCAGGGTCGCATCGTCCGTCCGTCCGCCCCCCACCGCATCTGCGATCGCACCGGCCCCATCTCGCTCGCCTACCCTTGACCTGACCGCTGCTGCCCGCCGCCCGCGCACGTTCACCCACAATGGGCATCAGCATCAGCATCAGCATCAGCATCGATCGACGAACGGCAGAGTGCAGCAGCGGCAGCGGCAGCGATCACGAAGGAAGGAAGGAACAGAACTATGAACATGACAAGCGCTAAACTCTCGAATCATCACGACGCCGGCGTCAAGAATAAGTCGCTAAATATAGCGTGCAGACGCGATCAGACACTTCCTCCGTGGGTGCATATCGCACTTCCTTCCGCGCAGGCACGACATGGAAACCTCACTCCTCCATCCATTCCCACACCAGCTCTAGCTTTTTCCCTTCCGTGATGGATGTACTCGTAAAGTGCGTGCAGTGCAGACGCTTCCCTCTGTGCAGGCGATCCGCACATAACTGGGTTTAGCCCCGAGTATCCCTGGCCCGCCGCCCGTCCACTTCAACCGTATACCCTTGTACGTTTGTACTGTACTCCCTCTGCTGCTGCCGGATACCCGCTGCCGCTGATCGCGGGTGGAGGGTACGCAATGGTCCATTTGGGGGGGGGGGTGCGACGATCCGTGCACTGTGCAAGGTGGAAGATACTCCGGTTGATATGGGAAGCGGGCGGGGGTAGGCGAGAAGAGACAAGATGGGGGGGTTGGACAGAGTTGAGTTGAGTCCCACACAGTGCAACGCGGTATGTCATCATAGACAGAGGGCGGGCGGGCCTATCATCGCGTTCCGCAGAGATGCGCTGGGAGGATGCGGTGGCACTTTGGTGTGTAATTACCATCGCACACAGCTCGCTGGGAGTGGACGGCGCGGGATGGGAAAGTGAAGGTGGTGATACTGTACTCTACTGTACCACCACTTCCCATCCCATCGCATCCGACCCTCACTCAGTCAGCGCAGGTCCCAGTAAGCATATTCCCCTCTCCACCGGCTATACCCCCCCCCCCCCCCCCCCCCCAACACCATCAAAAAGAACCATCCCCCATCATCCCATCCGCCCTACCCCATTGGCCCAAGCTCACCCCCGTCCCTTCCCTCCCCCGACTCCGCACCGCACGAGCCCCAGATCGGGGCTAGCGCCTAATCGCCGGGAGACATCGATTGGTGACGGTCGCTCCCGGCGCCTAGGGGACTAATGCACGCTATGGGGTTGCTAATGCGGGATCCCTGCGGTGAAGGGGAACTGTCACAGTGATGGGACGATTGGCGGGGGGGGGGAGGGGGGAATCACGCGCGGGTGATGGGGGTGGTTGGGGGGGGTTGGGGGGGGTTTCTTCGTGCTGTGCTGTGTTGTGATGGGCTGTGGTAGCAACTCACTACTGGTACGCTCACTGGTGCTGACCGCCTCCCTCTGGCCTGGCTGACCCGCTGACTCGCTGCTAGGGGAGATTGCAGGTGTGACGGGCGAGCGTTGTGAACGCCTCGTTCTATTCTTCACTAAGACGCTAGGAGGGACTGTTTTGCCCGCCCCGTCCACCGCGCCGCCGCTGCCAGATGAATGCACATTTCGTGCGTGAGTGGTGAGGAAGGGTTCCCCACCTGACGTGTGCGTGGAATGGGTGGATTTGCTGGGCGGCGTATGGGAGGTCGAGGATCGGGGGATGTTGGCGATCACGGGCGAGGAGTGAGGCAGATTGTGCTTTTCTGTTCTTTCAGCTGTGTGTGTTGATTTCCTTCGATCCCGTGCTAGGGAGGAATATGGTGTTAGTTGGCTGGGTCGCGAGATAATGATGAGGCCGCCTTGATGGGGAGCTGGGCAGCGGACGGACACTCACTCCTCATCTGGAATGATACGCGAGGGGGGGTGGGATACTTGATGGAAGCTTATATGTGTGGTATTCTGGGTTTGGTTTGGTGGAGGACATGTACTCGATGTACTCGATATGCCCACATTGGTTGGTTTGCTCACTTACCAAAGTTTGCATTGCTTGCCTCGATGATCGATGTCAGGATGGATGGGATGGGCCCTGCCGTGCTATCGTTATCGAAGCGGGCCTTGGTGGTGATAGTCCTTGACAGGACTTGCTTGACATGCATCCATGCATCCACTCTTCTTCTTTCCTGCACTCTTCTGGTCGAGCTAGCATCGGTCGGGGGAATAGCAAATCCTGCCGGGCAAGATGTGAAGAAAGAGCCTAGTCAGACCACCATCAATACCCGTGCTCATGCACTCCCTCCATATTTTACGCACACAGCGCAGTAGCGTCGGGGATCGACAAGAACCTTTTTTTGGAGTCCTCTTAGAGAACCCTTCTCTTCCTGTCCCCCCTGCTGTCTCTCACTGGTCGTCGTCCACTCACAGCACGGACAAGCTTATTGTCTCTCGCTCACCCTTCCCTTGCTGCTTGTCAATACTTGGTGACAGGGAAGGCGCATGAGGGCGGCTGCTCAGCGAAAATAGCTATTGGGCGCAACCCATCTGTTGGTCTGACTGGCTGGAGAGGACAGGCCACCTTTCCCTCGCTGCACCTCACGACCCCTCAATACCTCGTCGTTCACCAGACAGCTGTGAGCATGGGGGGATCATGAGACTAGTGAATCTTGGCTTGGAGAAACGAACAGAAGAGGGAAAGAATCGACGGGGCCCTGGTTGATGTGCATCACTCTCCACCACTCTCAGTCGAGTATTCAGCTGCGAGGGTTGGATCACTGCAGACAAACATACATAGACACACAGACATACGCACTTCCCCTAGCCAACTCACACTCACACTCTCACATTTTACACGCCCACCACCTTTTCTCACCCACACCACACCCACCACACCACCAACACGCCCACATACAACATATGCAACCCATATAGATCACCGCTACCAATATGGATTCATCCACTCATTGCCCTCTATTCTTCGCCTAGTCACCTATTCAGAGTGTTTTTTTCCCACTAGGCCGTGTTGGTGAGGGCCAAAAATATCCACGACCAACTCCAGCACACAACCATCCTATTCGAAGGATGTAAAGATGTAAAAATAGAATGAGGTCTTTTGGAGGGCCTCACTCGACCTTCTTGGTCGATATATAGACCACACAACACCACGAACTCCATTTTGACCAAAGTCAGACCGTTGTGTGCTATTCTTCTCGAACCTCTCCCTCCACCTCCACCTCTTCTCTCTCCCGACTTTCAACTATTACTACTCCTTCATTTTATAATTTATATTATTCGACCCAAAGCCAAGCTGGACTTCGCTTTGATACCTATCATTCATTTTCGACGCATTACAACTAATTTTCCTCGGTCTCGCCAATATCCTATCATCCCCTGTTCGCCGACTCTCGCACTCTCGCACTATAGAGCTCGCGTCCCGAAGTGGCTTGCCCGACCTTCACCCCAAGTCACACCCCCCTCTTTGCACCCCCACACACACTTCGCACTACGGACGACTGGCGCGCACGTACCTTGCAACCATAAACACCACACCCTACGCTTATACCCTTTAATACCAGCCATGTCTCTCACCTCGAGCTCCATGAGCAGATCGAATCCCACCACAATGGCCGTGGCACAACCAAAGCCCAAGCCGGCTTCCAAGGCCAGCAGCACTCAGCAGAACAAGTTAAAGGCACAGATGCACAGGAGATCTCGCACAGGTTTGTCCGCGCTGTTTACTATGATACTGGCCAATTTTTCCTTCTGAGCTCGTGTCGCTTATGATAAATATGCACGTGTACTAACTAGACTCCCCCGCCATTAGGATGCTACACCTGCAGGTTACGAAGGAAGAAGTGCGACGAGGGCAGCCCGTGCTGCTCGGCGTGCAAGAACCTCGGTCTTGAGTGCAATTACAAACGGCCAATGTGGTGGAGCAATGGCGACTCGCGCCGCCACCAGAAGGACACCATCAAGATGATCATCAAGCGCAAGAAGCTTTCCGAGAAGACGTCGCAAATCCTGCCACCAGGCGCAGACACCCCACCAGGACTCTCGCACTCCCTGCCCACATCGGCGACCTACTCGGACTCGATTGATCGCACACGCTCCGGCTCGGCTGACTCCACCTTCTCGCTTGATTTCAACTTCGACGTCGCGCCGGGCATCGCAAACTACGACTCATACAATGCGCAGATGCACTCGTCGCATTCGCAGTATGCGCCTCTATACTCTGAGTTCGCCCCGTACGAGGTCGGTGTCAAGACCGAGCGCGAGGTACTTATGGAGGATGGCCTGACAAGGCGAGAATCGACTGTGTCGACATTCAGCACTTTCCACACACCCCAAGAGTACCACCCATCGCAAGACGCCTCGCTATCTTCCTACAAGGGCGAGGGCGAGTACTTCGACGACATGTACTTTGAGCGCCGCGCATCAATGCCAGAGGAGCTCACCGCGAACTTCTTCGACTCCCCGGATGTCCTCTCGGCCCCGAGTCACCCGCTTCTGCCTGACCTCGAGCAAAGCGACGAGTCACTGCTTGGCCACTTCATCCAGAACGTGCTTCCGTCAATCTTCCCCGTCCTTGAGGCCAATGTCGGCGTCCCAACGCTCTCGGACCTGATCCTTCCTGCGCTCGAGACCAACAAGAGCTACCTGCACTGCGCCCTCAACATCTCGGCACAGCACTACAAGTCCACGGTGACCGCCCCCGACAACAGCGATGCGATCGACGCCGATATCATGCGACACCGCCAGGCAGGTATCCGCGAGCTATGCGCATCAATCGGGCGCAACGAGCCGACCGAGCAGATCCTCGATACGACATTAGGCATGATCTTCCTCCAATGCGCCGTCGGCCGCGTCGACGAGGCCCTCCCAGACGTCTCATGGCACCAGCACTTCCACGCCGCCAGCGACCTCGTCCACAAGCTCGGGCTGCCTGAGCAGGTGACCTCGAACGCCTCCGCGCCCTTCAACATGACACTCATGTCCTGGATCGACATCCTCGGCGCCGCCCTCGTCGGCCGCTCCCCAACCTTCGCAGACACCTACCGCGAGAAGAACTTCAGCTCCGCCAGCCTCGGCCTCCGCGAGCTAACCGGCTGCGACGACCGCGTCATGTTCCTCATCTCCGAGATCGCGTGTCTCGAGGGCCTCAAGAACAGCGGTATGGGCATGGACGTCCTGTGCTCCTACATCACCACCCTCGGCGAGCACATCACAGCTACAGAGAACAATAACAGCATGGCCCTCAAGAACCCATTCGATCACAACGGCGCAATCGACTCGGACCAGCTCAGCGTCAATATCACGGCCGCCTTCCGCATCGCTGCGCGCATCTACTTGTGCTCTCTCGTGCCCGGCTTCTCGCCCGCGCAGGAAAGTTGCATTAGGCTTGTGGATAACCTGACGCGCGTCTTGGCGTACATCCCCGCTGGCGCGCATGGCTTCGATAAGAGCATGGTCTGGGTTTACCTCATGGGCGGCGCGGTGAGCACTGCCGGGTCGAGCTTCCGCGCTTTCTTCGACGGGCGCGTTGCCGATCTGGGCGGTGCGGCGGACTGCGGGAGCTTTGGCCGCGTGGCGTGCCTGCTGCGCGAGGTGTGGAAGCAAGCGGATGCGCGGCCGGAGGGGGTCGTGGAGTGGAGAGATGTTATGCAGAGTAAGGGCTGGGACTTCTTGTTGATCTAGAAGGTCTATTTTTCCCTGTGGGAAAGACAGCTACTTGTTCTATTGTTTTCTTTTTTCTTTTTTCTATCTGGGGACGGGTTTTGGAGGCGGCTGGATTTGGGAAGGATGGACTGGACAGGGACAGGAATGGGAGGAAACAACATCAGCTCGGGCAGCGGGACCTTCGCGGCCTTTGCCATCTTCACTATACCGCTACACACACTACTTCTTCTTCAATTTTTTTGGGGGTTCTTTGGATTTTGGTACATATGCATAGCAGGCAGGCATACCCTCTACATGGCGCAATATAGGAGTTTTATTTTTTTTTGGGGGGGGGGAAGGGGGTAGTTGAGCACAGCTCCTACGGTGGGGATTATTGGGGATTAGATAGGATAGGATAGTCAATCAAACCTCCCCTTTGGGGGAGCGAATAAAATAACTTAAAAGCTATAGAGAGATTCGATGCTTGATTTTGAGTGATCTGATGGGAGTTGGGGTTTGAATTGAATGATGCGAGTACATGAGGAGATTTCTTCCTGTTTCACTACACGCACCGCACATGAGGATATCGAGTGCTGACACAACGGCCTCGCATCTGCCGCCTCCTACTCGGTGGTCAGAACAAAGACGGCGCTGCCCCCCCTTCGTAGCGCTACTAGTATGTACCCCTATCGCCTTCGGTATTTTTCGTGTAATATAAGAAATCTCTGATCATAGAAAGCCCATACCGATCGATCTCGATTGTAGCAAACTTAAACTCCTCTCTTGTCCAGCCTCTCGTGCCAGCCTTCGGCCCTAAATGTTCTCCCTCTCGTCGACAAGAATCGAAAATCAATGATGATTGGATTGTCATCACCATCCCCGCTCATTAGGGTATTATCTGGGTTAGTATCACAATGAATAAGACCCAGTCCATGAAGATGTTGAATCCCATCTTGAATACCACATAAACAGACATGGACATCAAAATCATCCAGGCAGCCCTTTACCACCCTCCCCAAAAGAGTCTCACCGTACTTAACAAAGCAAAGCCCCGCGATTCTCCCACCATCGACTACACAGCCAAGATACGCAGCGATATTCGGGTGCGGATGGACCCGTAGAATCTCGCATGTTTTACTTTCCTGCCTTCCTCTACAGTCTGCGAGTGCATCGCACCTGCCATGCCCACATAGCGAAAGTATCATATGGCAGGCACGAACACCGATCGTGTCTGCCATATCCCATTAACTTCGAATTATTCCCCCCTTCTTCCTCAATTCACCCCCCAACTCACCTCCCTTCAACGACGCAACATTTCCAACGCAAACCAACATCCCACCAACACCGCCCCCACGCCTGCGCCTCCGCTAGCCGCCCAACCGACATGCGACCTGCGGCCGCGCGCTAAAAATGTAACTATGTGCATACAACACCGACGTCGTCTAGCTCAGCTTGCGTTTTATAGGAGGTGTTGTTGAGGGCGGTGTTGGAGAAAGGAGTCTATGGGAATTTAATTCGGGGATGTGTATAGTTGCCTGTTGGTAGATTTTGGTGATTTTATATTTATTTTATGATGATAAATTTTGGGTGATAATATATAACAATTTTTATTAATTAACATAAACAGACAAATTTACCAAGAGAGGTTATAATATAATAAAATGACTCCTCATAATATTGAACCATTGTTTTGCACATGAGTAGAGATTGTTTTATTTAATGTTAAGGAGCACCTAGTAATGGCCTGCCTGTTACCGAGGAATCGCTCAATATTCCAACCCTGTTCATAGAAGAACATTGGTAAAAACCCCTTTCGGATCCCACTCCTTCTTCAAAGCCGTCAACTTCTCCAATCTACCCTCCCCAGGGAAACGACTCTCAATCGGCGTCTCCCTCGACGAATTCTGGAACGTCTCCACCTCCCCCACCTCATACCTCTCCGTCACAATCCTCAACGCCTCAACCTGCCACTCCCACGCCGCGTCGTACGACTTCTCCTCCGAATACCAACACACCGCCTCAATCCACGCCGCCACCGCCCTATGCCCATACGCACTCTCCTCCCACCTCCCCGCCTCTCCCTTCCCAACGTACATCAAACACGCCATTGATCTTGCTGCTTGCGCGCCCTCTTTCTCAACGAACGACTCGTACGCCTTCACCTCCGCCTCCCACACCGCCGGTTCGCCCGGCACCCTCGGCACCCCCGCAATAGTATGTCTCTTGAACCCTCCCGTCACACAGAACGGATCAAAGTCATTATTGATATTCGCATACGAGACGCGTTTCTCCCCCCACACGAACGGCCCCAGCGCCTTGATAGCCGCAAAATGCGCATTGGCCTCCGCGCTGCTACCGAAGAAGATGAGCGAGGCGAGAACGATCGTGGATCCATCGCCATGCGGCGATTTGGTAATAACCATGGCGCCCGCGGCGCGGGGTTCGGGGGAGGCGGCGAGAGGTGCGAGGGCGCTGACCAGTTCGCCAATGCGGGCGGCGGGGAAGGGCGCGGCGGTTTTCCAAATGGTGCCGTCGGGGGAGTTGAGGACGGAGAGGGGGGAGGCGCGGAAGGTGAGGGAGGTTATGAGACCGAAGTAGGTGCCGGCTCCTTTGATGGCGTAGAGGAGCTCGGGGTGAGAGGTGGAGGAGACGGTGATGAGGTCGCCGGTGGCGGTGACAAGGCGCGCGGAGAGGATGGCGTCGGAGGTTTGGCCTAGGAGGCCGGAGAAGATGGTGAGGCCGCCGTTGACGGCTGGGCGGGGGTTAGCTTTGTGCTACGGAATAGGATGGGGAGACCGTAAGTGCACGAACCTTGAGCAACGCTGCCGACTGTGTTCGCCGTGCCAAATGGAGCGCACAAGCCCGCCTGAAAGAGCGGAGCAACAGCATCTTTAATCTGTGAACCTCCGCTAACAGTCACTGTTCCTGCCTCCTTATCAACAACAACAGCGTTGAAAGGAGTGAGGTCAATAATGATGCCCTCCGCGCCAATTGTCGACCAAGGGCTGTGGCCACCGGATTTAGGGATAAATTCCACGCTGTGGGCAACACACAGCTTAACCTGCGACTATATTAGAATTCCCCAATCGTGGATCTGCTAAGATGGATAGACAAACAGTCTCTTGGACATCGGCTTCGGTGGCGACGGAGACGATGGCTGCTGGGGTCTTCTTCCAAATGTTGCTCCATCGCTCATTTAACGCGTTAAACTCCTCATCTTGCTCGGTCACGATTTTGGCATTTGAGCTAAGCTTCGGAGCTAGGTCTTCGACCACATTCTTTGCGGCGGCATTTAGTCCGTCAGCTGTGTTTGTAGTTCCCGACATTGAGGCTGATTTTCTATCAAAAACGTCAGTTTCAAAACTCTATTAACGTAGGCAAAGGTGATATTCTCACAAGTCTAGATTTTCAAAGTAATTTCTTAGCAACACAGACACAAAACAGAGTCTCGAAAAACAAAGTGATAACGGGCATGCCTACTTATAGCTTGTAGGAGTGATCATCACAGGCTAGCGCTCAATTATAAGGGGTAAGTCTGATGTAAGCTGATCCTCCGTCCCTTTTCAATCGCCGGATTTTAACATCGCCGCGCCCAAGCTATTTGGGCGAGTAACCGATCGAATATAACCTTGACCGGCCGATATATAACATCCGGTCGCCGTCTTGACCGGTGTTTATTGCTCCACTCGACCCCATATTAGTCTTGGTCGGAACGTCCGGCGAACAGAACGTTCGTTATGAACTCCACGATATTTGGTCCAAATTTATGTCAAGCTGATGATGGTGCGGATGGAATTAGCATTGCATATGAACATATGCTCCATTGGTTAGGTTTCCGAGCTGTCAACGCAATGAGAGATGGTTATTGGTATAGAGCTTCTCAGCTCTGACATAAGCGCACTAGATACCCTCTACGATCCACTTATAACCAGCATGCACGGACGTCGAGAAAGGCTTGGTAGGGACTATGTTTCGTGGGGTGATTATTGTGCAATTGCTATCTCCAAAATCGTTCGAAATACCAGCCATGCCCACATCAGTTTATTCGCCTACTCGAGTAATCTGGCAATGGTGACATAATTACTTTTCCCACTAAGTTACAGCTATATACCAAGACTTATAGTCCATGAAACCCCTGTCTTCTCTACGACCTGTCTCCGGACGGCGGGCTTGGAGTATTTTCCGGATAGTGCAGAGTAAGTGGTCTGGCAAGGAAGTGAGTTGATATTGAGCCATTTGTCTAAAACGGAGTCTTGTCGTCTTCTCGATCTCTATAGCGCCAACGCAGACGCCGTGAGGACTGCCAACGCCAGCAAACTTCCGCGAACCCCGAATCTAGCGCTGTCGCCCGTATCCGTAGGCGCAGGGGAGCTAGAGGTGGTGGTGCCCTTGTTGATCGGCGACGTACAAGTTTTACCCTGGCCCCCGGTGTGAACCACGCCATCGACTTTCTTTAAAAATGCTGCACAATCAAGCTTTCCCGTTGTGTAGATATCGAGACTCAACGCCTTATTCAAAGCCGGGAACTCAATGCTGAGAGGATGTATTAGCCTTGATGATCCGAGGAGGATGGTTCGGACGGCACTCACGCATCAATATTGCCAGTCAGACTTATATTACGGGCATAAGACAAGCTCGGGAAGGAAAGCTTGATGGCTGGTCCATCTGACAGATCGAATATCAGGCTCTCCGTGACATTCTTGAGCTTTGGAACGTTCAAACTTGAGAGCGAAGACACATGGGAGATCATGAAGCTCGATGCGACGTTCTCGAGGTCTGGCAGGTCGAGGCTAGTAATATTGCTGGAGTATACGGCACCGAGGTATTCTGGTGAATTGGGTACAATGCTGCCATTGACGGTTATGCTAGACGCTTCGGCCATCCCAGGTATCGCCAACGGCCCTATGATGTTCCCATCGACGAAGATCTTGTACGGGTGTGGTGTGCAATTGGCTGGAATAGCTTCCTTTGTGCTATTGACTTGTACGACCTCGCCATCGCAACTGTAAGTAAGTCCTGCACAACCGGCGAGAGTATCTGCATTTGAGCTGTCAAAGGATAGGTTGTTACTCTTGCAGTCAGTCGCTGTGTATCCATGAATTAGCGTTGGAATATGAGAATGGGGTAAATCAGTGGCACCTACGAAGGTTACCGATTGCGGCAGCAAGGCTCACGATAGAGGCACTGACAAGATGGCCGGAGAGTTTCATTTTCATAATTCGTAAGTAGTGAATCTGTTACTTACTTTTGTTTGGGGAGCTTTCCGTCTTTATAAGCCATCTTAATCTCGTAAAGATGACCGAGATAATTAAAGGACCTCGCCCTCTTTATACCCCGTATTTATCTCGTATAGATGACCGAGATGATGGGAAACTCGTACTTTGACGACGCTATTTGGAATTTACAACATATTGTTCTTATTTACATAGCAGCTTACTGCGAGCTATCAAAATTAAGCGCCAACTACCCCTGGTTGTCATGTTCGTCTTACAATTTCGAAGCCGCATCACTCGGGGCTTCCCCAAAGCTGATCCTACTGTTCATCCTAACCCTCTCCTTCAGACTTCCCGACCCCTGAGCTTTCCAATCGCTGGGCCCAGCTAACCAACGCTTTGCCACCTCCTTGGCAACCTCATCTCCGTCTCTTCTCGCATCGATCTCCAGCAACACAGCCCCTACAACTCTCGCCAGTTCAAGCAGCACGTCCCTTCCATCAATAATCAACTCTTCCTCGCTCTTCTCCCTCACATTCACAGCCCATTGCTCCCACCTGCTTTGAATATTAAACCCGACCTTGGCGCCACCGATCCATCTAGCCAGGGCCTCTAGCACCTCGTTGCCATTACGCCCCTTCAAGATCTTCACCAAATCCCAGCTCAGAGTCTCTGTCGTACCCTCCCAGATACTCAGCACATTAGAGTCCCGGTAAATTTTAGCCACATTCAAATCCATCTCCTCATTCTCCAAAT
Organism: Pseudogymnoascus sp. 03VT05; assembly: GCA_001662645.1. Lineage (NCBI taxonomy): Eukaryota > Fungi > Ascomycota > Leotiomycetes > Thelebolales > Thelebolaceae > Pseudogymnoascus > Pseudogymnoascus sp. 03VT05. The sequence continues at coordinate 143,066 of KV459392.1, read as the reverse complement.
ACCCCACCCCACCCAACCCCTCAACGCACTCCTGCAATCCAGCAATGCAAGCCTTAGCACTTCCAGCCTTCAGCACCGGCGTCAACACCCTCAGCAACTTCATCACATCCTTCGCATTCGGAACCAGCGCCGCGTCAACTCCCTTCCCATAGCTGCCCGACCCCTGTTCCGAGATTCCGAGCAACAAAACCGTAAAGAACGAAAGATGCATCCACCCCCGATACTCCACCTCATCCCTCGCCATCACGGCAATATGACTCGGCATATCAATCAGTCTCCTTCCCCCAGCGACCTTCCTTACTCTCGCAAATGCCCGCTTAATTGCCAGCCCGCGTCCCCACGCCCCGACCGCCGTCACCGAATTATGCACGCGCGTGATATTCAAGATCGTTGAGATCTCACGGATACCGTTGCCTGCCTCGCCCATCAGATGCGCGCGCATGTCCTTGACCACCAGCTCCGCCGTAGGTAGCGACTTCGTGCCTAGCTTGTTCTTCAGTCGCTGGATCGTCACGCCGTTGAGCTCCGTCTCTGCGCCGTCAGTGGTGCGCCGCATCGGCGCGAAGAAGGTGCTTAATTTTCCCTCCGGGGTGCGCGCAAGAAGGATCGTCATCTGGGCATCGGTGGCGCTGCTGAACCATTTGAAGCCGTTGATGGACCAGGAGCCGAGGGGGCTGCCGTCAATGGACTTGGCGGAGATGGGAGACGCAGCGGGCGTGGCGAGCGTCTCGGTGAAGGAGACGTCGGATCCGCCGGGGCGCTCGGTCATCCATTGCCCGGATGTCCAGGCTTTGGAGGGGGTGCGCGATGTGAGACGTGTGTAGGCGGATTGGAGGATGGGGCGGAGTTCAGGGGAGAGGGTTGGTGATTCCATTTGCCGCGATAGGAACCTTGCGGCGCCATCGGTCATGGCGGAGGGGCATGTTACGGAGGAATTGGAGGCGGTCCAAAGGTGGTATCTGTATTGAGTGTCAGTTCTAGGCCGTCACGAGACAAGGGAAGTCGTCAGTCACTGACTTGATAAATTGGTGGACTCGGCTGAATTCCTTGTGCTTGTTCTCGAAGGGGATTGCCACTATCCCCTCCTCAATGCCCAAGTTTTGGAGATTTCTCCATCCCTCACTTGTGATCAGCTCATCCCGCCTCTTTCCAAACGTGTCCCATGTCTTCAGATATGGAAGATTCTTCTCCGAATCCGCGACCCAATCGAGGACCTTTCTGGACAGAACCACATCCCCGAAGCGGTTAAGGTCGGGATATATTTCTTGCTGGACTTCGGATGGGAGATACACTGTAGATGTTATCATTAATTGCGTTATTCTAGTGCTGACAGGCAGTTTGTGTGAAACATACATGCTAGCACACGCTGCAGGGCTCGGTCATCCTGCAGTTGGTTTGGAACGATTGGGCGTTCTTGGAAGAACCCTGCAGTGGAGCTGGAGGGCGTAGGTGCTGGCTTTCTGGACATTATAAGGATATTTTGATAAACTTGATATATAAATAGCTGATTTAATATAAGTAGAGCAAGTGTAAATGCTGGTATTATTTGACCCAAGAAGCTGGATGGATCTTCGTGATAGTTTCCCCAGGAATCTACCCCACATTTCTCATGTGGCGACTGTGCCTCGGCACACGGGTACTCCACAGCCTCGCCTTACCAACGACGTCAGGCACAGGAAACTCACAATATGTCACAAGAATACCAGGACAGAGGAATTATGAAAGATCCGCAAAATTGAATTAGATATCGTAAATGTCATATCCTGTATATACTATAGGTTTACACGCCCCTACATCAAACTACTCCTTCCGCCAACCTCAGTGGGGCCCTGCCCATTAGGCATCTCCCCGTTCCTCCCTACAACAAACTCCCTATAGATCTTCTCCAATCTCCCTCTCTCGTCCCTGCTGATACTTGCTCTCGTACCCTCCAACGCCTTCACAATGTGCTTCCACCCGATCATCACCTCCTTATGCTCCTTCTCCTCTGGCTCGCCATCAGCCTTGTCCTTCCCAATATCTCCTCGCTGCGCCAACTTCTGCTTCTTCTTGGCAAGTTTAAGTGCATCGAGTTTAGCAGTGATAGCTGCTTGCTCCGCGAGCGCCTTGGAGCGATTCGAGCCTGCGGTGGCACGAGCTTCGACCTCCGCCTCGTTCTCTGCTTCTCCGTAGCGGAATTGGATAAAGGATTTCGCAGATGTGGGCGATACGCTCGTTTTCGCACCACGCTTATTGTTTGCTTTGCTTGGAGTGGTGTGATCTTGGTCACCGAGGACGTCGTGAATAGCCTCCAACTGCGCGTTCGACACCAGGGCTTGTAGATCAGCGCCTGAGTATCCTTCCGTGCGATGTGCGATCTCACGGAGTCCGCCTTCAGGCCCGTCAATGACCTCGTTGGAGAGCTTCAATTTCTTTCCAAGGGCGCGGAGAATATCGACACGATCGTCGTATGTTGGTAAATCGCAGATCAGAGACTTGTCCAAACGACCTGGACGCAACAAGGCGGGGTCGATCAGGTCAGGCCTGGAAGTGGCCGCAAGAACGTACACTCCAGACAAGCCCTCTGCACCATCCATCTGCGTCAGCAGCTGGTTGACCACGCGGTCTGTAACTCCCGTAGAATCGTGGCCACGCTTTGGTGCAATGGAATCGAACTCGTCAAAGAAGAGGACGCAGGGCCTTGCTGCTTCAGCGCGATCAAACAGGTCGCGGACGGACTTTTCGGAAGCACCAATGTACTTGTTAAGAATCTCAGGACCCTTGACACTGATGAAGTTGAGGCCGCATTCGCCTGCCACTGCACTTGCGAGCATCGTCTTGCCACATCCTGGATATCCATAAAGGAGGAGACCGGAACGGAGTCGAAGAGGGCACTGCGCAAAAATCGTGGCGTAAGTGGTTGGGTACTGAAGGGTTTCGAGCAAGATCTTGCGTGTCTCGTGGAGACCACCAATAGAGTCGAAAGTAGTTGTAGAGGTTTGTAGAGTCACGTTACGAAGGGAAGCCGGAGTAAATCCCTTCAGCGCGCTCTGGAAGTCCACTTTGCCCAATTGGATTGTGGACGACGTTTCCGAAACCGATCGGATAAGTGCATCGTTCCGTGCCCGTGATACGAGTAAGACAAGATCACCAGGCATGTATCCGTCTGTCTGGCCTGCAAGGTCTAAAAAGTCGACTTCGCGACCAAGGACAAACCCTTCAGTGTTCTCAGAAGCCAACCCCGACTTTTTAGACGACGAGGCGACGGCCATCCAACCGCCAGCGTCTTCTTCGTCTGTCTCGCCATCAGCAGTAGGCGGCCGACTACCAGTATTTTCATCGTCATCGCAGTCCTTTGTGCTGTCCACAATATTTTGGTTGACAACCATCTCCATGACTCTCCGCCTTCCTTCCTTGTCTGGCGCCTTCAAGCTAAGAATTTCTCTCACCACATGTCCGCCAACAATAACGTTATTAAGGGTCTCTTTTGCTTGGGCAGTTGCTAACAAAACAACTCCAGTGTTTTGGCCGCAGTATTGCTTCACAATCGAGCAGATAATCTCGCTGATCTGTTTGCTACGACCGTTCTCGCTGCCTACTTCTAGCTCAGTTTCTGCAGGGCACAGTCTGTCTAAGTCATCCAGAATGACTAAAGACTGGCCTCCAAGGCGCGCACCCCAGCCCGCATCCATAAAGACACGGGTAAGAGTCTCCTTAATCGTAGCCACGCGGGTTTCATCTGTAACCAATTTCCGGCAGGGGAAATAAGTTGTATGGAACAAATTTTCGCCTTGTAGTTTGTGCGCCAGTAGCTGCGCGACAGAGCTTTTACCAGCACCGAGTCCTCCGGTAAGGAGTACTCCCGATAAATGAGTAAGGTGAGATTGTAGTTGGGACTGTAGAGCATCAATACCAACTAATTGAGGAGCTTCCGCCGGTAGGGGCTCTCCAATGACATCGCTCCCAGAAAGAGATCCCGGCTGTGGTATCGGATTTTGGATATCGATCGAAAACTTGCGCTCAGATCCGATAATCCACCCCCATGGCTGGCTTCCTGCCTCTCCCGGTTGCACCGATGGGTCAAAACGTATTAATCCACCCTCCCACGACGAGGACCTCGTAAGGTCCGTATGTGGGGGCAAGACTAACCTATCTGTGAGAGGCCCATCAAGAAGACCCCCCCCGGGAACTAGCCTGCCATAAGCGTTGAGGATGCGTTTTGCAGCCTCTTCCCGCTCAGCTTTGGACTCTCCTCCGAATCTGATACCGTCAGATCGTTTGGTTTTGGGTGAAATAAATGGGTAAATCATCAGTTTTTGAGTGGAGCTGTTTTGTTCGGACCCTGATTCTCTGCGGATATGCTGTGGAAGCGGCATCTGCTGGGGTGCTGGCTCAATCTTGACCAGACCCCCCACAAACCCAGCACAACCCAGTGATGCGCACAGTGTAGATGATAACGCAATATGGCGACTATCCGGCGGATCGTCCCATTCGGCCAGTTTGGCAACAACTTTATGTGTGGGTTTCCCTGCTTCACCAGCTGCCTCGGCATCTTGCTGCTGCTTCTGAGGATCCACTGGTGCGTCGAGGCCAGCGGGTTTAATCACCGTAACGCAGACGTAGGAGACTCCGCGCAAGTTCTTGCTCTGTATAACCTCTCTATCCACCCAGACAGTTAAGGTCTGGGGGTTTTGCTTTTCGTTTTCTTGGAACCAATCATCGCATTGGCTTCTATCGAGGCCGCGGAATAACATCGAAGGCCGCGCTTCCGCCTCTCTCTCGGCCTTTTGTCGAGCAGTGCTTGCGCCACTCCTCCCGCCTCCGCTTCTTCTGGATGCTCCGGCACTACTGCGGTTTTCTCTGCTAGTGGCGCGAGTTGAAGATCTAGCCTTAGGAGCCACAAAGACTTCTGCATCTGGCGCAATCTTCGCAAAGGGCGAAGTTGATGGTAGCGCAGGATTAAGTCCTGTAACTATGATATTTGCGGTCGAGGTTGGAGAGAGATGTACCGTGAGGGCCTGCGGTTTCGTTGGTTGACCATTGGCCGAGACATAGGTTGGATTGGGTAGTGCCCTTATTTGAGACAGAAAGTTCAGTTCGAGGAATGTAGCATGGAGTTCTATAATCTCCCAATCGGCTGAAGTCAGAGGCTCTATGTTTACTGTGTGAGAGAGCGGAGGGTCGAGGTGAAGGCTTGCTGTGACTTTCTGCCCATCTGACAAGCCGAGAGTTTGGCCGAACGTTGCGTCTATCTCGACGAGTGGTATTTCTTGCTCTCGACCCGAGGAATTGCCTCGTGTCCCACTTATGCCGTCTTTGCTGACTATTGGCGCAAGCTTCCGCCTGCTCGGCATACCTGTCCACCCAACATATATCGATTTCTGTGTCGGTTCCGCCTTGTCGCTGGCGCCGGATGGCGGGGGCGTTTCCTTGTAGCTAAGTTCGACAATGACATTTTGCGCGACCTTGGGCTGTTAGCATGGCGCATTGATAAAGAAGGTAAATAATCTCACAGTATTGGTATTAACAAGTAGGGACTCCAAAGAGGACGGCAGATTGACCAAACAGTTCTTGAGGTGAACTAATGACAGCTCGGCAGGCACCGCCTGGCCACTGCCTCTTTTTGGCGCCATGGAAATAAATATATTACAAATATAAAGCCGAAATCATAGAGACATGTAATGCAACCAAAGATCTGTCTTGCGCGAAACAAATATATCCGTTTGTCAGAAGAAAGAGTCTGTCTTGTAAATCTCACGATGTCGCAGTTTGAGGGACTCCAGCCCGTGCCGACAATCCATCTCTCGAACAACCGAGGCCGACCAATTTGGGCGCTAGCGTACCCCGAGATTGACCATTCCTCTTTGGGACGGCGCGTTAAGTAGTTTTCAACGACGCGACATGGGGGTTCACTTTACGCGTCGCGCTTGAAGATCAAAGCTTCGCCAAATCCAACCTCGACTCCTTGCGACCAGCCCCTCTAAATAACTTCGATTGTGCCAACTCAACATCCTCCGCATAATTATACCATCACCAATACACTCCGCACCCACCTTCTAATTACATACTGCTCCGCAACACCATCATAGCCAAGCAGAGCGCCTACAGAACAACTACGGAACAACAAAGCTCTCAGCGCAATGGCGCTCCTAACCTACCGCAAGGATGTCGACTATCCAAAGCAACAGAGTATGTTAACATGTGTTTGGATATGTGGCGTATATACTAACAAAGTATAAGGCGAGTTTGAAGGCTTTTTGGAGTCTTTCAAATCGGCAACACATGAAATCGAGAATGCCGCATTAAGCATGCGCATCGACGACGGCGATACTAGCGACGAATATGACTTCGCTGATAGCGATGAGGAGGCAGCTGAGCGCCGGCATGCTGATAAACAGCAACCCCAGAAATTTGCAAACAAGTACATGGATTTGTTGCAGAAGGTTGCAAATAGGAAGGCGCATGAGATCACGATAGACCTCGACGACCTCGCACAGTACGAGAAGTCTTTAGAAGATGACGATATCTTCTCGGATCTGGTCAAATCGATTGAAATGAACACCCACCATTACATCGAGATCATGTCAAGGGCCGTCGACAAGGTGATGCCAGAGCCAACGGAGGAGATCAACTACAAAGACAACGTTCTCGACATTATCATGTCGCAGAGATCTCAAAGGAACGCGGAGAATCGATACAACGAGGAGAATATGGACGACCCATCCGTCCTGCCAGCGCCTTATCCCGCGGAGTTGACTCGAAGATACACCCTTAACTTCAAGCCAAGGACAGCCAATGAACTCACTCGCTCTAGAGCTCTCGCAGTCCGCGAAGTTAAAGGGGAGCATCTCGGCCACCTCATCACAGTTCGCGGCATCGCAACAAGGGTATCTGACGTCAAGCCCTCCATCCGAGTTAGCGCATATACCTGTGGTATTTGTGGCTGCGAAGTCTTCCAACCCGTTACCACGAAGTCCTACGGACCTTTGACTGAATGCCCATCAGAGGACTGCAAAGTCAACAATGCCAAAGGAAACCTATTCTCTTCCATGCGAGCTTCCAAATTTGTCCCTTTCCAGGAAGTCAAAATCCAAGAAGTCCCAGATCAAGTTCCAGTTGGACATATCCCAAGACAACTGACCATTCTGTGCCACGGAGCACTTGTACGCCAGATCAGCCCAGGAGACCTTATCGACTGTGGTGGAATCTTTCTGCCGACCCCATACACGGGCTTTAAAGCGATGAGAGCTGGTCTGTTAACAGACACATATCTAGAGGCACAGCACGTTATCCAACACAAAAAGGCATACGAGCACATGACAAGTGACCCGAAAATCTTCAAGCGACTTGATTCGTACGGTGCGTCAGGGCAGATGTATGAGTACTTGGCCAAATCTATTGCGCCTGAAATTTTTGGTCATCTTGATGTCAAGAAGGCTCTGCTGCTATTGCTGGTTGGGGGTGTGACGAAATCGATGGGCGATGGAATGAGAATTCGTGGCGATATCAACATTTGCCTCATGGGCGATCCTGGTGTGGCTAAATCTCAACTTCTCAAATATATCACCAAGGTTGCTCCTCGTGGTGTCTATACCACAGGTCGTGGTTCGAGTGGTGTTGGTCTCACTGCCGCTGTCATGAGAGACCCAGTCACCGATGAAATGGTTCTCGAAGGCGGTGCCCTTGTCCTAGCTGATAATGGCGTCTGCTGTATCGATGAGTTCGATAAGATGGACGACACCGACCGCACTGCCATTCACGAAGTTATGGAGCAACAGACCATTTCTATCTCGAAGGCCGGCATCTCAACAACCCTCAACGCTCGCACCTCTATTCTTGCCGCGGCCAATCCCCAATACGGCCGCTACAATCCTCGCATTAGCCCGGTTGAGAACATCAACCTACCTGCCGCGCTGCTGTCCCGTTTTGACGTACTTTTCCTGATTCTGGACAAGCCAACTCGGGAGAACGATGCTATGTTGGCTAAGCACGTCACGTATGTGCACATGCACAACAAGCACCCAGAAACGGATGGCATCGTCTTGTCGCAGGATGAAGTTCGCCAATACGTGGCGAAAGCACGCTCATTCCGCCCCGTCATTACCAACAAGGTTTCTGAGTACATGGTTCGCGCCTACGTCGACATGCGCGCACAGCAAGCTCGCGATGAGAAGACTGCAAAGCAGTTCACACACACCTCTGCCCGTACACTGCTGGGTGTCGTCCGTCTATCGCAAGCTCTGGCACGATTGCGATTCGACAATGAAGTTATTTTGCCAGATGTCGATGAAGCCTTGAGGCTTATCGATGCGTCAAAGCAGAGTCTCTACGATGAGCAAACAAACCGCGGACGTGATGGCACACCGAGCAGTAAAATCTACAATCTCATTCTCGCCCTAGCCGAGGCAGGCACTTGTGATGTTGACGATGGATCGGATAGCGGCGAGCTCAGCATCAGAAAGGTGCAGGAGAGAGTTATTGCCAAGGGATTCACAATTGACCAGTTCCAGCAGGCGATTGATGAGTACACACAGCTTGATGTAAGCCCTCCTTCCCAACTGAGTTACCCGTATTATACTAATGAATACTACAGATTTGGCAAACTTCCGGTAATGGTACTAGACTGGCGTTCCTTCAGAATGTGGACAAGGATGCTGATGTCGAGGACATGTTCTAATTTAAAAGGGGGGAAGTTCTTGCATGTTCTATATGTAGACTTGTGCATTGGAGTGCTGGCGTTTCATGGGATGGTATACAGTGTGTTCAAGTTAGGAGAGCGCAGGGTAGATGTTTACGAATTCAAAGCTAAATTTCCTCAATGCTTTCCTATTACTGAGAGATAGCCGCCGCCGCCGCCGCCGCCGATGCTATTCTGGGTTGCATGCACCTAACAAGGCTGCATTCATCTGCGGCAAGTTGCGGCTCGATTTCTTAGCTTCACAGGGCTGCAGTAATAGTCAATCCCATTCACTTCAGATGCCCAGAGAAGTTATCAAAGTTACATGTTTTGTATTCGACGTTGGCCGTGTCCACTGCTAGCCATCAATCAAACTAAAGCCGAACCTTTTCTTCCCACCCAGCCAACGCCAACATTCCCAAACGCCGAACAATGCCCCACAACTACTTTTCTGGCCCTTATTTCCCCCCAACCTTTCTGCCCTTACGCTCGTTCGCTCTCTGGAGACGCTCATTCCTCTTGACCTTCTCCTTACGGTCTCTCCTTCCATCACCCGCTTGAGTCGTGCCCTCCTTCCTCTCACGCTCCTTCTTCATATCAACCTCCACGATCCAGTCGTTCTCGCCGGCCTTGTTGGCTCCCTTGTAACCCCATTTAGGCACCCACTCCCCGGTCGCCTCATCGTACTGCATCTTCTGGCGCACATCGGCAGTCTTAGCCTTAATACCCTTCTTGCGAGCGAAGCGCTCCCAGGTGGTCTCGGCCTTTGGCGGTGGAAGAGGCTTTGCAGAGAGTTAGCGGTATGTACTATGCGCGGCAGGGAATTGGAGGAGGCTTACCTTTTCACGCGGAAGGTGCGTACTCGGGGTTGGGAGGGTGAGGAGGACGCCAGCTGGCGCAGAAGTAATGGGACATGTGCCCAAGAGCTGATTGATGAGTGCCTGCGCACCATCTCTTGCTGTGGCACTCAGATCATCCTCGATGTTCTCACTGTTCAGCTCCAGCGGGTTCGGGTCGTTTGCGAGGAGGTATCCCAGATCAAAAGTATACGGCGTAGGCTTATCAACGACGACCGGTAACCGTGTGCGTTCCTGAACTTCAGCCATTTCGAATTATCGTTTCGTTGTGGTTGAAAGGAAATTCGTAAATGGTGGTAATCGTTATCGGCGCAAAAAGTTCGAGCGAGACAGAGTTTCCTTGTCGCGCGAGCAAGGATGCCGCAACTTTTTAGCGGCCGCATTTTAGCGCCCTTTTTCAAAAGTGTACTGCACCACCCGAATGCACCTCGAAATACAACCCAACTTTCGAAAAAGCCCCCCATCAATCCCACCCAGAGCTCGCCAATCCCACGCATTGGCGATGGCCTCGACGAATTGCTGGAAGTGCCTCATCAGGCCTTCCGCCTCAGCATCTCCATATGCCCTCTCCAATGCCCAACGGGTACTCGCCTTCTCGACCACGACCGCCGTCCTCGCCGTCGCTCGCCCACCGGCAAACTCAAAACAGAAGCCGAAGGTGCCTAACATGAAGGCGAAGGGTGCCGCGCGGTCACTGAGGGTTAAGAGGAAGGCCCCCGTGAAGGTCGGACGCCCTCCTGCTCCCGGAGAGAGAAAGGCGATGCGGAAGCGAATTGTCCTGAGCAACACCAATGCGCTGGAAGTTCAGGGACTCCAGGAGCTGAGCCCGGAGACAATGGCGGATGCCGCGATGGTGGGCAAGGTGGTGTCAATCCCCGGGCCGGTCATCGATCAATTGAGAGTCGTGGAGGCGTTCAAGAAGAACCAGTCGTGGGACCTGTTCCGAACACCAAGCATCCTCGTCCGAGACGAGACAGTCACCCTCTCCAAGAAACTAGCCGACGCCGCCGCAGCAAAGAAAACCGCATCCATAATCCTCTCCGGCATACGCGCAACAGGAAAGAGCATGCTCCTCCTCCAAGCCATGGCCACAGCCTTCACCAAAGGCTGGATCGTCATCAGCATCCCCGATGGTTCGTCCCCCCCGCCCCCCCTTCCCCTTTTGCACCGAACCTCTCACTAACCCCCCCTCCAGCCAGAGAACTCGCCACAGCCGTAACAGCCTACACCCCCATCCCCGGCACTTCCCCCCTCCAATTCTCCCAAAACGTCTACACCGCGACCCTCCTCTCCCAAATCTTCAAAGCCAACGAAGCCGTCCTCTCCGCCCACACCATGAAGCTGACACACAGCCTCCCCATCCCCATCCCACCCAACACCACCCTCGCCCGCCTCGCCGAGCTAGGTTCCCGCGATCCCGAAGCCGCGTGGCCTGTTTTCCAGGCGCTGTGGAAGGAGATCACGGCAGATGGGTTCGCGCCTATCCTGCTCGCTGCGGATGGGTTGAATCATATGATGGCTCTGTCGTCGTATCGGGCGCCTGATTTTAGTCAGGTGCATGCCCATGATTTGGTGCTGATTAAGCACTTTGTTGACCACATCTCCGGGGCGAAGACTCTGCCGAATGGTGGTGCGGTGGTGGCTGCTACGACTTCCGGGAATGTCCCCAAGACGGAGGCGATGAATTTGGCGTTCCAGCAGATCCAAGAGAAGGCTGCTGGGGAACAAGTTACGATGCCGTCGCCGTGGGTGCAGATGGATGGACGAGTGATGGAGAGTCTAAAGAACGTGGATCTTACGACATTGAAGGGGCTGACGAAGGCGGAGGCCAGGGGACTGATGGAGTACTGGGCTGCAAGTGGGGTGATGAGACAGGCGGTTGATGAGAGGACTGTTACGGAGAAGTGGGCGTTGGCGGGTAATGGGGTTGTTGGGGAGATTGCGAGGGGGGCGCTGAAGATGCGTATTGTAGCGTAGAAAGGGGAGCATGGAAGGGGATGGGAGATGGGATGTATTTTGGTGTAAATTAGAAACCTGTATTGTAAATGTTAAGACGCCGATTTTCTCTACTGGGATATGGATTCTACGTGTAGCTAAAACAAGCACTGTGTGACAAGTTCTATTGAAATTGTATGCACAGAGAGGCTGTTCAGGGGGAGGCATCACAAACAGCATTCACCAAATCATCAAATCACCAAATCAATCCCGAAAAAAAGCCACAAATCTCAAAATCTCAATCCTTCGTTACTTCATCGCCCGGCCGCTCGGCCGCTCATATCACGCCAACCAACGCATCCATCGTCATAAAAACAGCCTCCCCCTCGCCGCTCTGCTTCTGAATATCGTACAAATGCCAAAAAAAAACCCAACCCCCCACCTCCGCCATTGATCCTTCATACGGGGCTAAAAAATGCTCACATAGCACCGCGTACCCCAATTTTCTGCTCCAAAGAAAAATATATGTCTCGTTGTGTGTGCCCGATCTCCAAAAAGCAATCCCCTAACCACGGACTCGAGATTTTTTGCACTCGGTGTCTGGCTGTGGGATTTATATATCCTCTACCCCTCCGCGTCACCCCTCCTCTCTCTCGGTAAGTAAAGGAAATCTCCTCTCCTCCAGCCCAACCAGCCAACCCTATCAAACTATGAAGTAATGCGAGTAAAACCAAAGAAGAATGCAACAAGATCCAAGAATTCAAGAGCGCAACCGCGAGAACAAAAAAAAAGCATAACGACGACTCGTGCATCTTGCCAGGAAATGAAACGCTCAAGAACGGGTATTCAAAAACGTCAAATGCCGAAGAAAAAGACGGGCTATAAGCAGCGATGTGGTGGGAGTAAAAGATGTTGTTGTTGTCTGTAAAAAATGCGGATTGGGACGACGTCGTAGTAGTGCTGGTAACGGCAGATAGACACTATGAAAGTGAAGGGTTAAGAATAATTTTCCGATGCCTCGTCGGTTTACCACAGTGCCCGTGGCTGCAGCTAGCTTTGGCAGAAATCGACCAGTGCCTAGGAAGAGTCCAACGCCGAGCCAGGCATATACATTGGCGACATCGGCTGGATCGGCAGCAGCATCTCCCTCCCGCCGCCAAGACCTCGCTGATCAGCAGCACTCAGGGAGCTCCCACCATTCGTCGTCCCCGACGCCGGCGTCTCTCTCGCATACTGGTATCCAGGCCTCTCATTCTTCGCAGGCGCGGTAGTCGTCGACGTCTTTGCAGGCTGTTCCTGGTTCCCCATGTTGCTCTGGGCGGGTCTCTGCTGGTTCCCGCGGTTGAGGCTAGATGGGTTACTGCTATCGGACGAGGACACATTCCTATCCTCAATAGCGGTACTCGTTCTCCCATCATCAACGGGCTTTGTCCCATTCGCCTCCTCGCGCCATCTCGCCTCCTTCTCCAACCACACTGCTTCGGTGTTACACCCCTTCCAGCAGTCGCGCCATTTCACGACGAGGAAGCGGAAGCAGTAGGAGTCCATTCTCATGCATGGCAGGAAGCATACTGTGAGGTTTTGGTAGTTCATCTTGTTTGCTTCTCTGTGCTCGAGGACGAGACTGAGGTGGCATGTGATGGCGAAGAGGAGGTAGTAGTTGTAGGGTGGTAAGTTGGATAATTCGTCGATGAGAACCTGGGGCACGTCTTCGCAGTTGGGCGATTCTTTTGATACCCGCTCTTGGGCGTCCTTAGGGAAGAGCTCGTCTGGCAACTCGCGGAGCCAAGACTTAAGCATCGAGCCGACAATGTTGATATCGTATAAATCTGTTTGCGCGAATAGGTCCACATCAAGGTCTACTGACATTAGCTTTATCTCTCGCAACGATGAATGCCATCTTTCTTACCTTCATCAAATTTCCGCTGCCATTTCCGAATCTGAGGTCCACTGCCAGGCACTCTGTATAGCCCCTCCGCATCCGTCCCTCTATAATTCAAATAATCAATAGCCCTCCAAGGAAACGACGGCATCCAGAACTCCGTCTTATCCCTCGACGTCTCCAGCTGCTTCGATATGCGCGAAACCCTCGTCTGCTCTATCAGCGGCAGATTCAGCACCTTCAACACATAATGCTCATCATCAATCGGCCCCTCCTTCTCATTCGTGCTACCGCTGCGTGCCGATTTGCCGAAGAAATTCCTGCCAAACGACGACGCGGCCTTCGTCCCGGCGCCCTTGAGGCTGTTCATGAGCGACGTGCCGCCGTTGTCCCGCGACATTGATATGGAGGGCGTGCCGCGGTGCGTGTCCTTTGGCTCCCGTCTCACCTCTGGTCTTTGTCCAGACGGCTGGCGGTCCGCAGAGCGATTGCGCGAGTTGGAGTTCTTGATCAGCTCTCTAAAGGTTCGGTCGTTGTCGGCACGGAGCGGAGCGGTGCGTAGTCCTTCCAGTACTTGTTGGCGTTCTTGGTCGTTTGGAGACAGCGTCGATGATTCTCCTGGACTCATGGGTTCTGAGTCATTCCGTATCGAGCTTGTTCTTCGTAGTAGGTTGAAGCCTTTGGGCTTGGGTCGTCTGCTAGCAGAGTTGTAGTTTGCTTGGGCACCGGCGCCTATAGTATCGACCGGGGTCGAGTCGGCGTACGTATTTAGTTGTGGTTCTGATCGGGAAGGGGTAGCGACAGGTCGTCGTGTGGTGGATCTGTCTTCCCTAGGCACTGTTTGAAGCAAAAAACGTAAGCATGATAATCGGGATTAGAAACGAAAGATGAGATCATACTATTATTGGGTGCGTCCGAGCTTGCGACAACCCCCGGGCCGCCTTGGTGGACACTGTCCTTAGATATCGTCCTATCCCTTGTTGCGGGCCTCTTGGCCTCGGCTTGCTGCAGGCGGTTCGACGACTTGGACGCCTTCATGTTTGCGAAGAAGCCGGTCCTCTGCGGCGATGTCGACGGGGTGTACGCGCGTTGTCCCTCTGGTATTGTTGATCCGTCGGGGGGCTGCTGGTTGTTCGCCAACGAATCCTGGTGTGGGGAGGGAGGAATACGAGCTGATTGCGGAAATTGATGTTGCTCGGGAGCTTGCATCTCTGATAAGTTTTCGGGATTATCTGCAAGGCTGGGTTTCTTACTGAAGCGGAACGATCGCGGCGTCCCTGGCGACTTGACGCTGTGGGCCGATTGGGGAGGTTCGTTGATCGCGCTGGCGCCGCTGTCATTGCTCGTCGCCGTTGAGTTGAAAACGAGCGGAGTCGGTTTCCGAACCATGGTCCCTGCTAATGGCTCAGGAGATGGCCGATCCGATTCGCACTGTGCCGCAGAGTGCTGCAGCCAACCTTGACCCAAAGACCAGGCGCGTGAGTCGTGTCAAGGTCGGTCTGTCGGTCGTGGGCGGGCGGGTGTGTTCACCGCTGTGGAATGGGTAACTCGCCAAAGACGGCAACTATGGGGTTGCGACCTTTGAGAGCAACGGTAGCGGTGTTGCTGTTTCGTCGACAGCTTTTTGTTCAGGAATTATGAATTTCCCGGGTCACGAATAATACACCAAGAATCTTTTGATAAGACACAAGAGTACATTCCAAACGGGCAGTGTCCCGAAACAAAACGTGGAGGCGTATCACAGTGCTTTCGTCAAGATGGACCGTGGGCTGAGCGTGTACGGGGTGAAGTATCCTTGTCAGAGGGGCGGAGGACAGGGGATCGTCCTACTTAAATGACTTAGACGCCGTTTGCGCAAAACGGGGGGTTATGGTAATGTAGGATTATTGTCGTTATTTGTGAGTAGTGAGCAAAAAGAAGCCCGAAGCCTGTTGCAGGGTAGATATGTATGAGTATGTATGAGTATGGATGGTGCTGTATGGTGCTGTATGGTGCTGTATGGGATGATGCAGTCAGTATGCTGGTTGTCGCGGTGGTGGTGTGGTTTTGCGAGGCTGAGTCGCCCTTGAGCCCTTGTCGCTGGCGCTGGAGATGCGGAGCAGTACAGTAGTGGACAACCTACCCAATTGAAGGATATTATCCGACTTGCTTTGTTGTTTCAACAATACCGAACTGCAGCATGCGTGTATGCGTGCGTACTATAGAGAAAGGTAAAAGAAAGTGCTGATTTAGCACATGGGAACGCCGCAGATAATTAATCCCCCTTTTTAAAACAAAGCCGCCAAAGAAGCATCATCTAATAACTCTTGAGTAGCTATACCCCTATTCTCAGATCACCAAGGTACTCAAAATATAGTACGATATAGTACGATTATAGTGTACTCGGTCTACGTAAGATCCGTTAACAAAAGAGCACGCGTAATGCAGCTGTAGCGGGCGGATACTGGCTTTGTTTTTTGGTCCCTGGCCGACTGACCCTTGACACGACGCGCCCATTAATCGAGCAGTAGTCAGGAACCGCCCATACTTCTGAAACGACCCACTGTTCGGCCCGCCTATTGGCTTACTCGTGGGCACCATGCTGGTGGTCACGTGAAGTATGATGATGATGCAGCTCGACGATTATTGTGGAGGTGCGGAGTAGAGTACATGCAGTTCTCACAATACCTCGGCGACAAGTAAATATCAGACAGACATTTGATATTAGCTCCAAAGGGGTATAATAAACCATCCACACCATCTCCTCTCCATCTCCCATCTATCTTACACCACATTAAATAACACCTACAGCTGCTCAATCCCCTTCACCAACGCATCCATTTCCCCCTCCCCAATCCCCTCTCCCACAACCCTCCCCAACAACCCCGCCAGCCCACCCACAAGCTTCCTCCTATTCTCCTCCTCCATCCTCCTACTCTTCTCCTTAGCCACCTCCAACACCCCCTTCGGGATCCGCGCTAGCCGCGCAACATTAAGCCCATAACTCCTATGCGCCACGCCCTCGCCAATCTGGAACAAGAACGTGATATCCTCATCCCCAACCCGCCCTTGCTCCGTAAACTTCATATGCACATTCCTCAACTCTCCAGCCCCAAAAGCGCGCGCCACACCTGCAAGAGTCTGGTAATGCGTGATGAAGAGAGTCAGACACTTCAGGTCGCGGACAACGTAGTCTAGCACAGCCTGGGCAATCGCCACACCATCATGCGTGCTGGTGCCTCGTCCGAGCTCATCCAATATCACTAACGACCTAGGAGTAGCCTGCTTCAGAATATCAGCCGTCTCAGACAGCTCCACCATGAACGTACTCTCCCCCGCCAACATATTATCAAAGGCGCCCATGCGTGTGAACACCGCATCCAGCATCCCGAGCCGCGCCGACTCGGCAGGGACGTACGACCCTATCTGCGCCATGATGCATATCAACGCCACGTGTCTGACGTACGAGGATTTACCGCCCATATTGGGGCCGGTGATGAGAAGTGCACGTGTTCCGTCAGCTGACAAAGATGTATCGTTTGGAACGTAAGAGTCGAGAAGGAGTTGTTCAGCCATCGGGTGACGCCCGCCTACCACGGCGATTTCTGTGTCACCAGTATATTCAGGTTTCACGTAACCCGGCTGGGAGGCCACGGTTGCTAGTGAGAGTAGACAGTCGAGAGTTGCGAGGGACGCCACACAATCACGGAAAGCTTGGTAATGGGCTGCGATACCAGAAAGCAGATTCGAGAAGGCAGCATCGCATGCAGCTGCAAGGGCTTCTTTATGCTGATCTCGCTCGCGAATCATCTTGATGACCTCCGGCGTGTGAAACCTGGAAAGCTTTTTCGTGCCACTAACTTTCACCCACGATGCCGGAACGTGCTTCAAGTTCGTGTTATCCACTTCAATGAGGAACTCGATACCAGCCGAGGTAACGTAGCGGACGTTCGTTTTCTTGATTTTTGCTGCAGCAATGGGACGGTGCTCGTCGAGATCGTGCTCAACTGATGCAATACCAAGTTTATGGTCGCCAATGTCCTCCGTCTCTTCACTTTCGAGGAAGAAGGCGTATTTATCATCGCTGCGAGCAGCTTCGGCGTTGATCTTCTCAAGGAAATCCGTAATAGCGTCGCCTATGGTAGGCAATGCTGCCACAGCGTCATTTAACAGACTTGATTTGAATCCTGCATCCGCGGGTGATTTGACATGAGCAAATTCGTTTGAAATCCGTTGCATAGTTTGTAGCACCGTAAAAAGCTCCGGCCTCGTGCATTTTCCATAGTATATCCGAATTAGACTTCGTTCAAGATCCGATTTAACTTTCATAAGAAGTGACTTCAGCTTGTCAACTTGCGCAGCTTGGTTGCCATCCTTCAGCTCCTCGACCGCGGCAACGCGCTCTTCGAGCCTTTCCTTATCAATAAGCGGCCTGCCTACCCACTTGCGGAGAAGTCGTTTTCCAAACCTAGTTTGAGTCTTGTCCAGGGTCCAAAACAAGCTACCCTTCTCCGCGTGATCCGTTTGATTATGATATATTTCGAGACTGGTAAGAGTATTGCCGTTCAACAGCATATTCGACCTCGCGCCAAACGACTGGAAGTACTTCGTCAAGTCAAACACATGCTCGAGGCCATATTCGGACATATGCTTTATCATCGAGGACAAGCAGATTGTGACAGACTCTGGGAGTTTCAAAACTTTGTCGAGCAGATTTGTTGATCTTTCATCAGTAGAATTGCCATGGGCTTTGATATTCCGAGCATAGAATTGAGCTACATGGGCATAACTCTCAGCAGCAATTGTTTTCTCTTTTCCCACCCGCTCAATGCGAATCTTGTCACCAAAGACATTCGTACTTGAGCTGGAGAGATGTTGCACGAGCTTCTCAGTGGCCTTTGTAAGCTCGCCGACAATCAAAAATTCGCAGGGGGAAATGTGCAGCAGTCGGGTCTCGATTTCGCTGCGCATAAATCCATCCTCGAAGCTATCGTAGATAACGTCGCCAGTTCCAGGTTGTACTGCCAATATGCCAACATCGATCTTCTCATCCGTACCCCAGCCTTTCGACTTGGCCTCTGTGATGCAAAGCAAATATCCCGTAGCGGGAGCTCCACCAGGCGTCCCAGCTGTAGCTTCACCCAAACCCTCAGTATCATCGATATATGTGCCTTTCGTATAGAGATTCGTAAGTTTTCTTACGAAAGGGGTGTTGCGGTTGTCGCCGGCCTTCTTCAATGCTGCCGTTTCGATTTGTCTCACAACTCCAACCTTATGCCCAGCAGCAACAAGTCTCTTCGCGTGAACCGGGAGCCTGTGGACCGGGATACTCGCTGAGGCAAAGCGATCCAGATGTGCCTCGGACGGGTGCTCATCGAACCTGTATTTCCCAGGGATGCACACGATACCAAGCTCTTTTGCAGCGACCCTGGCGTCCTCTCCAAAGAACTTGAACTTGTATCCCACCTCCACAATCAGTATCGCATCCAGATGCTTCCTCTTGATATCAAGAAATTGTATTTCCATCGGCGTAAGTTTGCTCTTGGTCCCCTTCCTCGCCCCTTTAGCTGGAGGGGTTGGTTCTTCGTCTTCACCAGCCTCTGCATCTTCATCATCCAGTGCCGCGGTCTCTTCCGTAATCTGCCAGTTCCTCCTCTTAATATGTGCCATACTATCAGGGTGGCCCAGCTTCTTCACGAATTTATCATGAAGCCGTTGTTTCTGCCTCTGCACTGCTTCTTCCTCTGGCTCTGCCGTCTCAAAAGCTTCTTGTGATTGCGTGCCATTGTATAGGTATTTTTCAGTCCGGCCAGATAATGTCGGCTTATTTTCTGGTTGTCTTGGAGATTTGTTCGGTGCATTGCCCTCAAAGAAGCTGCTCTGGGTTTCATTGCCGCTGCTTTTCGTTCGTTTGGCTGCCCGATCAGTTCCCACATTCACCGCATCCGCATCCTCATCCAAGGGACTCTTTCTTTTTGTGGCGGCTGATACAACTCTTCGGGTTGGCGCTACAATGTCTTCCTCGCTATCTGCGTCACCCAGACCATTTAAGACAGGCGTTGCAGATGACGGAGTTGACTGGGTCGCCTGGACCGCAGACCCCTGTTTCTGGCTAAGCCCATTGACGGTCGACTTGGGCGTAAAAAAACTGGCAATTGATCGTTGCTTTGCGGCTGCTTTCCCATTCGGTGGCGCCATTTTCCTGTCTTGTTGACACAAGGCGTGGAATAATGATGTCGGTGATGTTTCTGGGGGCGCGTTCGGTGGACGCGTGCCGCGTAAAGAGGCTACGGCACGGCAGAAAGGCAATATGCGCAACTCAGTCTTATTCAATGACGACCGTCCCCCATGACTCTGACTGCCTTCACAGTAACATGAATACTACAGTTCTGTACAGTTCTGTAGTCTCCGTATTCTTTTCTATTATTCATACTTAAGTAGTTGCGAACTTTCTGCTTTTACCTCAAGAGGTAACTTACTAGTGCGTGCAGGAGATATCTTGCTCCTCATTGATTGCAGTTATCACAGCGGGTGGCATTGGGAAAGGTTTAATAGAGTGTTTGAACCAGCCATACCTGACGCAAAATTGCAACAGAAGAAGCCAGAGTCAAATATTCGAATGATAATGGCGATGTGTATTGTGTTAAAAATAGACTAACTACCGATGGATCAGCTCCCACAGGAAAGCTCGATGTCGAAAAAGAGCATTGTAAAGCTACATGAATAAACCCTAAGCACTTTTAAGCAATATTGAACACGCCATCTTGGCATAATCTTAGCAATCGATGTGGTGATCCTCAAGCGGGTCTTAATGCTGTCAGCCCAAAAGTGATACATGGAGTTTGCCAGCGATAAATCATCGGGGATGATGTAGTAAAGTTCCGTGTCTGATATTGAAACAGGCAAAGCAACAGCGTCCATTACATTGCGTATGAGAACCCCTTGTTCGTGAATTGATTCTGGCGTCTGGTAGAATTGGGTTCCCTAAAAGGGCCGGGTATCATGGCAGGCTTAAAGTCCCCAGTGAAGCCAGACTGTAGCTGCTTAAAGTCTCCATGGAATGCTGGAGGCTCGCCAAATCCGAATGAGTATGAGTAGGGGTTGTAAATGAGAGGATTCGCTGTATGGTCGTGAAAAGCGTGCGGTGGATAGACATTTCCAGGGGCACTGGCAGCACCAGATCTCCTGTTCAGATAATCGGGCTGCATGTTTTCTTTGCCTCCAAATCTCATCGCCAGCGGAGATTGGATTACGCGTGGGGAAGTGTGCACAATCATGTTTGAAGACACATTCTCAAGCGGAAGGCCGTGAGAAAAGTCAAATCTAATCCATATTAATCATCTTTCACTACGGAGTTTAAACATTGGCCTTCATACCTGTGGTCCTCAAGTGGGCTTTCGGTCCGTCCTTTATGGCCGTTAGCTGCAATAATGGTCACTATTATAAACAGAGTCTTACCAGGGCTAGCCTCCACAGCATCTTTGAAGACGCTCATTTGACGTTTCTTGCCCATAGTTTCAACTGTTAGCCTGAATTCTTCCTCCTCGTCGTTACTTGGAGTAAACAGGTTGCTGCTTGTATCTCCCATGACATTGTGCTTTGGCACTTTTTCACTCAGTGCTGTATCAGCAGACACAGGCGGAACTACAGCCACAGCTGCAGCCTTTCGCTTTGCGGCAGGACGCTTTTGTTTGCCGCCCTTGGTGACGTTTTTGGAATCAGGGATGCTGGGCTTGGGAATATCCGATGATGCCTTCGACTTTCGCGCACGACGCTTCTTTGGAGATGGCGCCTTTTCACTCTTTACCTATGTTTGGTTAGTTCTCTCTTCATAGTAGTCTCTCAACGAACCTATAGCTTACAGGGCTACCTTCCACCGATGAATCATATATGTCTCTAATCCTCTGGAGCTCCCCTTGGGTGTTATAAATAATCTCGTTCGGTTCAACCTCACGGGATGTTGTTCTCATTTGTGCAAGGATGGACCCATCCTTTCTCTGATTGCGCATCCGCTTCATTTCAGCTGTAGCGGAATCAAACAGATCCATACCAGGCCAATAAACCCCTTTGAGTTTGCTGTTGTCGCTATCTGCATCAGCCTGGAACTCAGCTCGCTTTACCTGAGCAGACGAGCTTGATATGTGTTAGTAATATCAAATCTAAGTATCGGAAAGGGGGGTTACAAACGCTCTGAAAAGGGTTTGGGTACCCGGACTGTCATCCTGGGTAAAGTTGGGGACAAAGCGTCTCATTGTTGGAGTAGCGTAAGCATCAATTTTGCCCCAACTGTTGGAGGGTACTGAATCAGATGGTGTGTCCAAGAGCGCCGGCGAAGTGGACCATAAATGCATGCGTGGAACGGGAGCTTTGTAGGCAGGTGTGGCCATGAGTTGGTTGATTGATGAGTCCGCGTCTTCAAGCTTGCTCTCATTTGTCTCACTCTCACTTTTATTCTCTTTGATCAGCTGCACCAAGCAGTTAGCCCAACCGCCGTCATAGTTTGCCAATTGCAGATATCAGTACGCACAGGTTTCTGGAAGCTTCTCATTCGCTTCACAGTATTCTTCTGCTCTTTGGTTGCAAGGCGTTCGGCCAGCAACTCCTCAAGACTGTTTTCCGCATACCAAGCATCGTAGGCGTCGAGTTGACTCCTGGCTTCGGGCTCCGCTTGACAACGAATTTGTAGTTTGAATCTGCAGGACAGGTGACCCTTCGACGATATGTGGGTGAGCAAGTGCGAAATGTCAGAGAACTGAGGGTTCTTCGGACAGAGGCTACAGTTCAGGGGAACTGCAGCATTTCTTGGTGGTTTAGACATATTTTGTTCGCCTATGGCTTGAACTATTAGCTTATGAATAAAGGCTTTGTAGTCTAGCTTGAGCCGAAATAGTATTTTTCTGACCATGGCATTGTATGCCTCAGCCATAGAATCATCATTGCTCGATGGACGTTTGTGGTCAAGCATTGAAGAATAATATCAAGGTTGGATGTCCAACTGGCCCAAAAAGAGCTCAATGTTCGACTTTAATTGCAATAGGCCATAAGGCTGTTGCTGTACCAAGCAGGGGAGGAGGTACTCACGACTGATATCAAGTATAAGGCTTTTGTCGTGTGTTGTGCTGATCAGGCCAACTACTGCAGCAAATGAAGCAAGAGAGTCCTTGATTGTTGGTGAGCCTTCATGTATACACTGAAATGCTCACTGACGCAAGCCAATGAATGATTTTGTGAAAGAAAGAGAAGGTGTGAAGGCGAAAGAAGCAGAGGATGTAATATGCTGCTCTCAGAAAGATGGTCACACGGAAGGAGGTGACTTGGGGAAGGTGCGTCTGGCCTACATGCGTTTTGGGACTATGACGGAACACATAGTTAACGTTGCAGGCCAACGAAGAAGAAGAGTCTATGAGGATACAAATGTTGGAAAATGAAGGTAGTAAACGGAATAAACGGAATACACTGAAATGCATACTTGAACCTGGGTATAGCCTGAAGGTAATACCATTCGACCACTGCACATGTCCAGATCAAATACGACTAGTACATAAAGTGAGAATAATAGGCCGGAAGGAAACGTCTTTTACTTCTCCGTGTACACTACTGGAGAGATAACATATTGCCACCAGGCCATGACGCCATTCCCATTGAAACTCCGTCAAGAGGTCTTCCTGCCTAGTATCTTGTCTGTCACCTTCCTTGGCATACAGCTGCAAATGTGTTAGTCAATGCGTCGCATTTACATCAGGAACCAACTTACTATATCGGATCAACTTCAGCCAAGCCAGGGTATCCTAGCAAGCTTAATCCCGCGACCCCGAATACCGTATGAAAGACATCCACCATATCTCCAGGTCTATCCGCCAAACCCCCTCGCTCTGAGTCCTGGCATTTCAAAATAAACGTTTCCAGCTTCTTCCCATCGATATAATTCAAGGAGCCAAGCATTGCCAAACTACTCGCCACCCACCAACTGTAGCAAACATCTTCAAGTTTCTCTGGGCGCCCATTGAGACCTCCCCCCTCAGTCTGCCTCTCAGAGAGCCAGCCAGATAACTCAACCTTCTTTACAGTATCCAATTTTCCTGCTATCGAGAGCGCGCCGAGACATGCAAAGATCTGGCCGGAATGGGATTCTGCGCCGGGACTGACTCCATATCCTCCATCAAAGTTTTGGCACTTCTTGATGTACCCGACAGCTTTGTCGACATCCGCGAGGTGTAATAATCCAAGCAGAGAGAGCCCAATAAAGCCGCAGCAGATAAATCTTGTATCGCACTCGCCCCATTCATCGCCAGCGAACGTTCCGGTCTCTTTGTTTTGTAGATTTGCAATCCATTCGCCCAGTTTTTGCTTGCCTGGACCTCTTTTATCGAGTTCGTCTAAAGCGTCCACAGTCGCTAGAGTCTGTATGGCGCTGCAGGTGTATAGCATATGCGCATCGTGTCGTGGAGCTGCTCCGAATCCACCGTCTGGTTTTTGACAAGAGAACACGAAGTCGATTGTTTCCGACCGTGGAAGAGCATCGGGTCGGTTTAGAAGATGAAGGGCAGTGAGGCCCCAATAGACTCCGTTGAGACGTAGGTGCTCAGTATAATGGTATTCTAGCTCATCTTTGCGCTTCAGGGAGTCAGTAACCGGTCAGTGCTTTTATGAAGGAGGCATGAAATATATCGAGGAACATGGAGGAGATAGGAGAGCGAGCTTACGGTGTCCAAACTTTGGATGTATTTGACATGGGCTTCGGCTGCGAGACTAAGTTCCTCGGGAAGCTGAGATGAGTCTCCACCTCTGCCTGGACCAGAGACTAAAGACATTGCTCAAGTTATAACAGATCAGTGAACGGGCTGAAGGGATATAAAGGTCGTTAAATGGGGTACCTAAATGTGAACTGTGAGGCCGAGGCTGCAGCCGCGTCGCTAGCGCGGGGTAGAGAGCTCCACTTTTGGCCAATCACCGCACGGGTAGGCCACCCCCACGAACGTCGGTGCGTGTTCCGGCTGGTATTCGAGCTGTCGTTTTCCCATATCAAAACAGAACTGAGCAGACAGTCGGCGATGTGCCGTCAAAGATGTTTAAGAGAGCATAGTGCCGACTAGTTTTTCTGTCATCAACCTGAAAACTGTGTGTTTACATGTAAACTTGGAGCATCATTTGCATTTAGCTGTATGCGTTCTTGTTCCGGGGAGTTTACAGAATATACTTAAGCAGTGTGTCAGCGTGGTAGCAAACTTTCGACGAGAAAGTCAGTTGGGTGGTGAGTAAGAATGGCAAAAACAGTTTGCATTATTGGTAAGTATGGCCTGCAACCGATCATACATAGGTGAACTAGACACTGACCCTCCATAGGCGCGGGCCCAGGGGGGATAGCAGCTGCCAGGGCATTTATGTACCCTAAGGGAGCTTTCAAAGTTACAGTTTTTGAACAGTTGTCCAGGATTGGGGGTCTTTGGCCTAGTAATGCTACTGACAAAGGCTTAATTAACCCGTCCATGTCGACAAACCTGAGCAAGTATACTGTCTGCTTCAGTGACAAAACGTGGCCAGAGAACGAGCCTTCCCGCCCAAGCCCTCTGTTTCCCAAGGCCAGCGATGTAGGGCAATATCTCCGACAATATGTTGAGAAGTACCTGAAGAACCCATCGGTTGAGATCAAGACAAGCTGCCGCGTTGAGGAGGCCAGTATGGTTGAGGATGATGCCTCCAAACCAATAAAATGGAGGATACGAGTGCAAAAGCTGGATACTGATGACAAGGGACCTGAAAATGCTTCAGCCGACTCTAATGCCAATGTTGCTGAAACCGAGGAGCACTTTTTTGACCATGTCATAGTATCTTCGGGATTCTTTGGCAAGCCAATAATCCCAAAGGCTTTTACGCAGAAAGAAGGCGTGCCCATTCCGATCATTCACAGTTCAGAGTTTTCAAACCTCAAGGAATTGCTGAAAGACAATAAGAGGGCCCCGGGGAAGATTCTGGTTGTGGGCGGGTCAATGTCTGGTGCTGAAACGTCTGCGACAATTGCAGCCCAGATTTCGTCTGAGATTCATTCTCCTGGGAAATCAGACATTGAGTCTATAGAGAAGTACACCCTCCACCATGTAACGAGCAAGCCGTTTTGGACAGTGCCGTTCTTCTTGCCTTTGAATATGCAGGTTGATAATGAGAACCACGATGGCAAGGTAAGCACTGTGTCGATCGTTTTCGAGTATATATGCTAATTGTACTAGGTCATGAATCCGGCGCCAGAGTTTTTACCCCTCGATATGGTTATGTTCAACCTAAGCAGTCGGTCTCCCGAGGAACGCTTGAAAAACAGATCTGGCATCGTAGGCCCAGAGGCAGCGCAGAAGTCACATGCTGCCTTCAAATTATTCAATGGTGGTGAAGCAGCCGCCCATGCCTTCTTACCCGGAGATAAGGAGACAGATGCCCCCTGGCTAGGAATCAGCGATACTTACTCTTCGTTCGCTCAGTCCGGCGCAATCAAAACAACACGGGGACGAGTGAAATCCCTTGCTGACGACAATACATCTGTCATTGTCGAAACGCCCTCGTCAACTGAAACATTTGATAACATCTCTGCAATTATCTTTGCCACAGGCTTTGACAGCTCATCCTCTCTGTCCTTCCTTCCCAAATCAATTCTCTCCACTCTTGGATATGACCCTTCAACTCCAGACTTATCGCTCGCCCTGTCATTACACAGCACAATACACCCCTCGATACCTTCTCTAGGCTTTGTTGGATTCTACCGAGGTCCATACTGGGGCGTTGCGGAGCAGCAAGCAGTTCTTCTGCGCTCCCTTTGGCAACCTGACTCCTCGCCGCCTCCGGCTCTGAGTTCGGCACTTAAAGATGCAGGCTCTATCATTCCTGCGCTGCGACGCTGTTACAAGGAGACTCCGGAGAGACTCACGCAGTTTCCAATGGGTGATTATACCCACATTATGGAATCTCTTCGGGAATTGCAGGGCCATGAGCCAGTTGTAGCCGGCGATAGCTACTGTACGCCTGTCTCACCAGCGCTATATGCAACCGGTTTGCAAGGCCTCGGTGAGGGTGAAAAGTCTACAGAATCTAAAGAAGCCTTACATCTCATACAGCAAGAGATTGACGGAAGCCGAGGTGGAAAGTTCGTGGCCAAGGCAATCTTTCGCTCTCTCCAGGGAAACTGGGTTCTGAACCGTACCATCAAAAGTAATATTTCGACATACCCCTCTGGTTCGTTAGTTGGAACCGCGAGATTTTATCCCAGGCGCCCTACGGCCGAGGGCTTCGCGGCAGAGTATCTGTATGTTGAGGACGGAGACTTCAAGACAGATACCGGGATGCAGTTTAGAGCTACCAGGAGGTACGTCTATAGATACGCTGAGGCCGAGGACAAGTTAAGCGTGTGGTTTGTGAAAACGGACAACAAGACAGTTGACTATTTGTTCCATGAGCTGCAGATGATATGCCCTCATCCAACAGCTGATGAACAGAAGAGCAGCACTCCACATGGGGTCGACGAGCAAAATTCGAAGGAATTAGTACCGCCAAGGGACAGGAGATGGAAGGCAACATCTCATCATCTTTGCATTGACGATACCTATGACCCAGAGTATGAATTCGCATTCCAGGGAGTGGAGGTAGCTAAATGGAGCGTGGGGTATCACGTGAGAGGACCCCATAAAGACTATTGGATTGGGAGCGTTTTTACGCGGTAACCCTCTAGATTCATTACGGGTAGAATATTCTAGATCGACGCACGGCGTACTGTACGTGATAGATATTATGCTTTCCTAAACTGGGAAATGATGAAGTGTGCTGCTTCACGTGGGGTGTGGGCCGTGGGCCCTGACAGTTGACAGTTCTGCAACTCGTACCCTTTTCATTGATGTATAGACACCATGTACCACGCACGGACCAACTCGCATAATTTCTCTTCATCTCAGCCAAACAATCTTGGCCCTCGTCTTCCTTCCGGAACATATGCGCGCAAATTGGTGTTAGTTATAGCGTCCCTTGTGTCTTATGTCATACTGCCCATACGAGAGCCGAATGAATCCTACCCATACCAACTCCGGATAATCAAACACTTTTGAACTTCTTACTCTTCCTCAACCAACTCTACATTCTCTTGTTGTCGCTCTTTTGTTAATATCACCATCGCTTCCTCTTTCTTGTATCTTGACACCTCACTGCCCCGCTGATCGCTGATCGACGAAACTGCTCGAAAACGTCACCTGAGAGGTTAAATTGCGAAGCGAACTCGATCGCTCCGCCCCAGAGATTGAACCTGACGATCACGACGGAAGGCAACTCTTCACATCCAACAGACTCCAAAGGCAATCGCGACCCAACGATCGATCGCTAAATCGACTTCAAAGGGCAGCGACTACGCCAGCGCCTAACGGCCGGACCGTACCCGTCGTTATCGATACCGGAAACGTCGGCTGCGAACGAAGTACTTTGACCGCCGGATCGAGACCAACAGCCCCATCGATCGGAGAACGGAAATAATCACCAGCGGCGTCGCAAATCATAATACCTCACCTGCGCGCTGCGTATATATCTCATCCAGCAATCAAATCACGATGTCGAATCTTTTACGGGCATTGTTCCTCCTCGCCCTTCCCCTCGCTACCCTTCAAACCTACGTGAAGCCAGGGACCAACCTCGATATCGTACCATTCAACACACTGCCACTATGTGCCCAAAGCTGCGGTAAGCTCTATGACGTGGCATACTCTTGTATTCCCCCAGCGACGCCCTCGCCGGACACCAAATGCTTCTGCAAAGATGCTCGTACGACCTCGGTGGGACAGGCTGGCTCTGCCAACGTGTGCGCCGCTGCTTGCCCTGTCGCAGCCGATCTGACAGCTATTCAGACATGGTACAACGGGCTATGCGCATCGCGTGGCACGACACCAACTACAGATACCGGGGCGACTACCACTGGAAGCACAGGCGCGGGGTCGACAGAGACTGGAACCCCGGGAGGTTCGACTGGAACTGATAGTAGCACAGTCACGACCCCCAAAAAGAAGACTTGGTGAGTAGTCCTATTTCATACGTATTAATCGACAATACCTCTGGTAACATAGACTAATTTGAACTAGGATCGAGGCTCACTATCAATATGTCATCATGATTGTCATCATCGTTGTCGCTATTGTCGGTGGCTGGATCGCAGCAGCGTTCTTCCGTCGCAGGTATCTGCGCAAGCGCGAGCTGAACTACGAGATGAGGCCGCCGACTGCGCCTTGGGCTACAGGCCATTCTGGGCCTGGAGGTCCTTACGGCGCTGGCGGTTTTGGAGAGAGTGGGGCAGGCAAGGAAGCCGCAATGATGACAACGCCCATGACAGCCGCGCAGGTGAAGAAGGAGAAGAAGAAGTGGTTTGTAAGTGAGAGGACGTGAGGTGGTGTGGGATCATCTATGGGTCTTGTATGGGTCTTGTATGGGTCAGATTGAAAGGAGTTGCTGGGCACACTTGTAACCGGAGCACAAAGCAAGGGAGTGTGATGGGTGAAGGGAGCACTTGGAACAGTGGCAGGCGTTTTGGGATGGAGCCAGGGTGCATATATTGGCTGTATTGAACGGTGCAAACTTTGGGGAAACAACCCATTGGAGAGAGTGGGTTGATGTGGAATACTTGTGGGTGGAGTTGTATTAACGAGTTTCTGTCAGGAATATACCTCATTTTTAAATCTTACTAAAGATAGTATAGGAGGGCCTAGTTTATATTGTATGGTGTTATAATGGGTGCGTGGGTCAAATTTAAGTCAACAACGTCTGTCATTTTTCGTGAGTACCTCAGCTGGTTCTTGACGCTTCCAGTCCCTGGTCCCTTGTGCTTCAACTGGTGATCCCACACCTGATTGAATATTCCCAATATGTACAGTGGTTCTCACGATTTCCATACCATACGCGAGACGATAAAGCGAAGTTGGGTCTATGTTTCTGTTTTCTTTTCAACACAAGCGCAATGCTGGTGAAGTAATTTCATTTCACTTTCTCTCTTCCACATTTAGTATGTGAACCCGGATCGATATTGAAGTCATCAACTTACATTATATTTCTTCACCTCAGATATACGACCACACAAGCTCACCATGATGCTCATCGCCCTCTCTTTGGCCAAAGGGCCTATTGCTGGTCAAAGGGAACCGATTCCTTCGTCCATTCTTGCAAATCTCGTACTTTCGAGAAGCATATTGGAGCAAGTGCACTGGTGGTGAGGCAAGTGCTATCCGGAGGTTGAAAACTCCGTCCTTGCTAGAATTCTCGTCACCGATTGCCGTCTTCTCACCGATAGGATCCTCTGGCCAAGGCAGCTATATAATGAGCTCTACTCAACTTGGGGCTTTGCTTTATTCTTATTTTTTTGAATGTGAACTTCTGAGTTCAAAATATCTATTGACTCTCATTCATTCCTATCCACCTACTACTGCCAGGTGAGTGAAAAGCATATATATTCCGGCTGATATTTCCCTACTGAAGCTGACTTCACCGCAAGAATGGCGCCTTGCGAACAATTCCCTGGGGATGTTCTGCCTGCGCTCGTGGCAGACTCAGAACAACATGAGCACGATGCTATCGCTCAAGATGCGGCCGCTGTAGACTCCATGGCTGAATTCACCGACATTCCAGTAATGATTGAGTCGTTGGATGAGATGTTGGCAGGAGAAAGTGAAATCTCAACTACCAAGCACGAGCCATACGACCACCAGTTTCCCGTGGAGGTATTTCCACAGGCATATCCCACGCCTGAGCTGGACCCTGTTGCAGTGGTATGGATTCACAAAAAGCAAAGCCATGGATACTTGCTGATAGTTAACAGGAGAATGCCCGCTTGGAATATGAAAAGTACATGGAAGAAATCAGGGACAAGCCCTCACCCACTCCTCGCATTGAGCGCGTCAATGAGCCCGACTACTTCATCGGAAAAGGTGTGGTCACCGGCGTCAGCTATCATCTCAATAAGACCCCCCGAGAGACTCGGCTCCGGCAACCCAGAAATGGACAACTTCACAATTCATACGTTCCCGACTACAGTGCCAACAAAACCATCTGGGGAACACGGGAGGGGCGGTTAAATGCTATTGATCATCAAAATGCCATCCTCAATCCTCGCGGCAGACTCTCGGAATATTTCGTTTGGGGGATTGCATACAACCCGCCAGATGAACTGTCCCAGGGACACAGAGCTGTCCACATCGGCGTCCCGATGGGAACTTCTCTGAAGAGCATTCTTGACAACATCAACACGGGACCGATTTACTCTGCCACCCTTTGCAACACAGCTTCAATCACGGGAGGATTGACTGCGTTTATTATTTTTGTTGACGAATCCGGAGCCAGTCAGTTGAAATCCAACTTGGCCAGCGAATCTGTCAAACCAGTCCACATCACTTCCCATCCCACATGGCCGATGAATGCTGCAATGCTGAAGCAAATCAAACAGGGTAGGACGCGCTGCCTGTCAATCAGAGGTCTTCCATCAGCATTCTCCACTGGGGATGTCTTCGACATGATCGTTTCACCCGGATACAGCCAAGTGAAAGAATTGTTCGAGGTCCAGCGTGACGCCCAGGAATGCTTCTTTGTGGAGTTTTCGTCCATAGCTGCGGCAGACAAAGTGTACAGGTTGATGAGCGCACACTACAGAGGCAGCGAAGTTGCCGTCAGCTTTGCGGCTGACCCATGCTCCCTTCCTTTCCCCGTTCCATTCGGTGCCACACCAGATGTCTCTCTGGCAACTCTTACGCACGCATCCTCTTTTAGAAGCGAAGACAGCGAATCCACTGACGATAAGGCGGCTCTTATTGCCAAATATGGCCTACCCCCAAAGCTTCGTCTTCCAAGGGCCTTGCCTGAAGTTCGGAAACAGAACATTAAGGCTGTCGCTGAGAACCCTTCCCTCACAGGCACTCCACAACCTCTCAGTGAAAATACGCCACATACATCAAGTGCCAGAGTCGATGCAAAGCAATACATGGCAGCTGCGGCATTGATGCAGATTCATGGAGAAGATGCCTCACTCGCTGCTCAACAAACCAAAGCAGACCCCGAGACTGTCAGGGATTACTCTGATCTTGTCCCAACTTTTGAATATCATGGAACTGAGACTGGGTTCAATTGGGCTGATGAGATGATCGAGGAGGCTGCCGGGGAAGGATACAGCAATACTCAAGCGCTCGATATTTTGGCACAGCAGGCTCTGAGTGGGAAGGTATATTGAAGTCTGCCAAGTCTTAGGAGGTGATCGGTATATTTCTCTGCTTGGAAGGTGGGATCGCAATGACATCTGGTGACTGTTTTGATGCGACTGCAAGTGTTTGGCATGGAA
This sequence comes from Pseudogymnoascus sp. 03VT05, assembly GCA_001662645.1. Lineage (NCBI taxonomy): Eukaryota > Fungi > Ascomycota > Leotiomycetes > Thelebolales > Thelebolaceae > Pseudogymnoascus > Pseudogymnoascus sp. 03VT05. The sequence goes on along the minus strand of KV459392.1, from coordinate 111,426 downwards.
CTCGGAAACTATTCAAGTGAAGCCTGGAAGCTACTTGAAAATGGTTCAAATCAACCAGTCGTCTACCACTCCTTCCGGTCTTTTATAAAGCTTGTTCTACTCTCAACGAGACCATCATGACAATCAGCTTGGATTTTTATTCATGGAATTCCTACAAAGGGAGTTATTTACGGTAGTTGGGAAGTTAGAGGGGCTTGGAGAGAGATTATAATATCTACGAAATTGATGAGCAACGATGGGAGGATGGATAATGGAGATTGTATTACTAGACAGGGCGCAACCAGACTTTCTTTTATGCAATACAATTAACCTGACTTTTGGCTTTGATTGAGGATGAAGCAAATTTCAATGTTTGTATTATGAACTTGAGTGATAATAACTTTATGATTTTATCCAGTATTTTATATTTGAAGTAAATTAAAGAACACGAAGTTCAACAAATTTTAATCCAAGAAAATACGCATGTCTTAAATATACAATCGTCAGAAAGAATAAATAATAACGACGCGATTCACTTATTCGACAGCCATTGATCTTCAAATTAGACATCATTGTTATGAGAATGGCGTTCGTTTAGTTTGGGGGATGATAAGATTAGATTAGATAAGATCTTTTCATGTCACGTCCCTGACCCAAACGGCCTTCCCGGCACGTGCTTCTAGACATCAACACCTGGACATATATCTCAAACCCACCATTTCCTTTGCCGTATCATCACTGTTTTATACCCAAGCAACAGGGAGAGAGCGAATAAATCGCTCTGTTTTTAAGCCATGGCTATTGATCCTCCGGAGCAGCCATGGGACGAGAAGACGGAGAGGAAATTTGAAGGGTAAATTGGGACAGCCTACCACCACCTCTGGAGTAAATAGGCGGGATACTGACATGATGGTGTAGGAAGGCGTATAGCGAGTACTTTGATCCGTGCCAGGATTTGGCTACGAGGAGTTTGAAGTGTTTGCACCGGAATGGCGGGCAAAGGGAAATGTGCTCGGATTACTTCCAGTAAGTCAGAGGCACATTCAGCCATGCTCGCACGTGGTTGCGGCAGAGTGAAGCAAAGAACTGGAACTTTTACTAATTGATGTATAGGGCGTATCGAGACTGCAAAAAGCAATGGGTAGGGAGCCTATTTTCCATTGACCAAGTGTGTGGCCCACTGACGTTTGTAGCTTGCGGACCGGAAAGAAGCAAAGAGGAAGAATGCCAAACCCTGGTTTGGCTCAAATGACAAGCCTGAAGAACCTTCAAAATAGGCAGGGTATTACCAAGCGTGGAGAATTTGTATGATACGAGTAAAGGCGGAGCGGCGTGTCGTTAAAGCCAGGACCTAGCGGACACAGCACATCTATTTGTACATTATAAGCTCATCACTGAATGGCCTATTACTATTTTTATTCCAAAACACCGAATAATAGTTCTATATGTTCAACTAAGGGAGGAAACAGGTGGACTGGGTGCAACCGACAAGGGTGGCTGGCTTGTGCACAGTGCGAGGCTGCGTGGAACCGGGAGAAACTTGCGGACCACATGGAACTCGTTGTCAGACTCGGCATTGACTAGTTACGTTGAGATCAGGAACGACGAAAGAAGACAGCTCATTAAGAAACTACGGAGAAATTCGACGAACGTCTGGCACAGGGCCTTGGGTCCTGACCAATGAGGTATAAACCCGGCGCGGCTGGGGACCATGGGAGACCAATTTTCCGCCGCAGGTTTGCTGTTTATCACATATAACTCACCAACATCCCCTTGATTCACAGAGTTCAAATTTTATGCACGGCATCATGGCACCTGATCTTTCGGAATTATGGCAAAGCATGATAAAAAAAATTGCTCAAGAAGCTAAAATATTCACTGCCAACAATACGACACTTTCGGATTGGAGGCTAGCGCTACACGCCATTACTTTGGAAAAATATTGACCTTTTCGACTGCTAACGGACAGAAAGCAACTTGAAAGGTACCATCACACTTAGGTCAGAGTTGGGACACTCCACGTAACCCACTTGGCCTGGTCAAAGTTCTGGTCGGACTTCGAGACAGCAGTGTTGGTGCTTTGGTCAAACAGGAACTTCTGGACAAACGCAGTCAAGTCCGCTTGTTGAGAAGATGGGAAAGCGCAATGGCTGTGCTCAGAAGTTTCAGAGAAACCCATATTGTCGGCAACACCGAGAGCTTGGTAGATCAGCTGGCCAGTCTTCATGCAACCAGTTGTGGCCATAGGACCAAGCCAGTCAATGTTGTTCTCAATGACGAATAGACCGCGGGGAGCGACTAGACCTGCCAGCATGTGGTGGTCAAATGGCATGGTAGGGATAGTGTTGACGTAAGAGTTGAAGTTGGGAGAGAACCACACATTCTCGCCGACAATCTCGTGGGCGGTCTGGATGTTGCCACCAGCCGCGAAGACAGAGTCAGAGATTCTCCAGCAAGCTGCACCACCGGAGCCCGACTCTTGCGGGATGGTCAGGGCAATGCGGGGCTCCAAAGCACCGACGATGAATGCACCCTTGCCATTGCGGGAGCATCCAGAAACACCAAGCTTCTTGATGTTGATGCGTGCTGCAGTCGCTTGAGTCTCGAGAACGTCGATAAGACGGCTGACACCCCATGCCCATGCTGTGGTGGCTCCGGCACTGTGGCCTGCACCGTAAATGGTATAGAACTTTCCTTGCCCACGACTGCTCCCGCTGGCCTGTGCGGCGATATCGTCGTTGCCAAAGTTGATGACGGCGACGCCCGCTGGGGTTGGGATGCTAAGGCCACCAATGGCAATGATGGCCGGGTATGGAGCAGTTCCCGAAGATGGGTAGGTAATCGAGGCAGTGAAAGAAATCGACTTTCCTCCCTCGCTGACATTGATGGTCAAGGTTGAACCGGAGAAGGATCCGGTCACCGAGGATGGCTTTGGTGGGAGAGTACCAAGCTCATACTTCTGGAAGAGCTGCTTAATTTCGTCCTGGCGGCACGTCCACTGGGCCTTGGTGGTGATCCGGGAGCCGCTGAGGGGCGTGAACGGATCGTTAAGCGTCGCAACGGATGGAGGGCTGATGCTGCCGGGGATCATGGGGCAAGTGGATGGGGTTCCGCCGGTCGCTGTTGTAGTCTCACTTACGGGCAGAGTCGCCGGTGGGTTGGTACTAGCAGGTGGCGTAGTTGCCGGCGGAGTGGTTGCCGGCGGAGTAGTAACGGGATTATCATTGCCACCTGGAAGACATTGAGAGTACCAGGCATTCGAGAAGGTGCAAGTGGTTCCCGAAACGCAAGTTGTTGGCCCTGTCCATCCTGTTCCGCCACCTTACTGTCGTTAGGTAAGTTCGTCCCAATGAAGTGGGAAGAGAACTAACATTGTCCCCATACAGCTTGTTGTGCGACGGCCGGGCCCGCAAGCAAAAGAGCTGGAAGCACGCGCATCTTGATCTATTGACGACGGCAGTAAACAAATCAACTAGAAGCACTGTCTCGACAAGAGCTGGTAGTTTTGTGGTTGACTCCGACTCTTTTATACAACAAATGATTCGCCAAGCCCCGTCGGACCGCTGATATTAGCCTCGATGTCCCACCTGATGCGATTGAAAGAGCCGAATAAAAGGGCCTGAGCACTTTGGATCATGTGCATTGCCATTGGCATAGAGGCCTTCTCATAAAGCTATAGTTTAATCGTTAAGGGATCGACAAGAACACTGGCTAAATCTAGGCAATGCCACGCGATATAATATATGAGGTATTCTCGAAGCGGACAAGGAGGAGTCCATATTTTTAGGGATCGGTGACATATGCCGACTATCTTTAGGCGGGAGCTTCTGGAGTATTAAAGTCTAACACATCATCGTTTCGATTTAGCTGCGGCCCATCGAGCAAGATGTTTAGCTCCAGTAGGTCCTATTCATGATAGTCTGTAAAACTAACCCAACGACAACTTTCAATTGACAGCAGAGTAAGATGTTCGTTCAATATGAGCTTGTTTACGGTCCAGCGGCAAATAGTCTTGGCCATCAGTCTGAATATCAACCTGTAAATAAATAGGCAGTTTTCGGCTGACAACATTGGCACTGATCGCCTTGCTGCCCCTTATCGGCTCTCAGTTGTTAAAGTTCTCATTGGCATTACCGAATCTGACAGCATGGATACAAGGTTTACCCCCGCATGGCATTAGAAAGGCTTAAGTCGGGTTCATAATAGCCTAAGTCCGTGTTGTCTTCCTTGCATGGATGCATATTGTTGTTTTCGTCCCGTTTAGCCAAACCGGGATATAACCCGAGTCGACGCCATGGGAAACCCTGTTTGAGCAACACAGATGCTCAGAACGAGCGTAACTCGATGGAATTTTTATTCTCCGGAGCTAAGTTGTTCTCGAATAAGTTATTTTACATAACAAATCTAAAGCCACCTTTCTGCCAAGACCAGCATTTACTTTTTGGGATAGAACCGGGTAGCAGCTTTTACACTACAAGCGCTATGTCACGGGCATCCGGACATGGGTAATATGTTGAGAGGCATAGTACTATAAAAAGCACCTTCTTCATGTGGCAGAGCAATTTATGTGATAATCGGCGTCGATTTTAGTTTTAAGCCACAGCGTACTCGTAGCATACCCCGCATTTTTATTCGATTATGCTGTGGGCTTTGTTGCATCATATGATTCTTCGCAGCACTTGTTACGCTTCATTCATACCTTATGAAATTTAGGCTTTCCAAGAAGGCCCTTGTATACCCAGACTTTGCGGGGAAAAGAGGAGGCTTTCATCACAAGGTGTCAAGAAGCCCCTTGAAGAACACAGGTTGACACATGCAATGAGATTCGTCTATAGTTCATCGGCAAAGCTAAAAGTTTGTAAAAGACAGCAAATATGCTTGACACGCACACAATATTATAGCAGTATATTGATCCCGCCACGCCGGCGAGGCTGTGCACTCTATATAAGAAATATAACACTCCATCGCCTTTAAACCTCAACCCTACGAGAATATAGAGAGCGGGATAGAGTCTGCCAACGCGCGATAACCCTCAACACCGAGATGTAGGAAGTCATCAAAGTTATACCGCACCTGCATTACATTCGGATGCTTTGGGTCTCGAACAACCTTGTCGAAGTCCAGCACCGCATCGAACACCTTATTCTCGCGGATCCACTTGTTCACGCGCTGCCTCGTCTTCTCTCTCTCCGCGTCCCATAAAGGCTGGAACTGGTCGGCTGGATGGTTGAACGGCGTGATAGTGGCGATGAATACCTTGATCCCCGCTGCGTGGATCCGCTCTGCCATCTGCTGGTATGCCCAGATCAATCGGTCTGACGTCTCAAGCTGCTCAGCGACGGAGGTCGTCGAATTGCCCGTCCCGATATCATTGATTCCCTCGTAAATCATAGCATACTTGACGTTCGGTTGCGCCAGCACGTCGCGGTCAATACGGCCAAGCGCATTAGGCCCAAGACCGTCGTGAAGCACACGGTTGCCACCAGCTGCCTCGTTGGCGATGCCGATATGTGCTGTGCATCGGTCCTTCAGGAGGCGGAGAGAGAGCTGATCAGCCCAGCGGTTGTTGCCGTTGGTGGTGCTGCCGCGGCCGTCGGTGATGCTGTCGCCAATGATGGCGAAGGTGCTACCGAGGGAGTCGTCGACTTCCAGGGCGCTCAAAAAGTACCAATGCTCAGAGCTTGCAACGGAAGCATCAGTCAGGTTGGCAGCGGTGACATGGTTGCCACGCGAGTACCAACTTGTGACACGGCTCCCGGGGTGGGAGGTGATGCTTGTTCCGGCTTGGCCGGCCGCCGTGTAATAGGTGACTGCAATGTCTTGCCTGGCCTTGACCTCAAAGTTAATTGGGTCGGAGACCACTTGAGCACCATTGGGAATGATGATCGAGGTCTTGCCGCTAAATGTGACCTTCTGCAGAGTCCGAGTATGAATCGCTCGGGTGCCTGCTGGTCCATCAGGGAGGGCAATCGTCACAGCATCGATTGGCAAGTCCGTGGCGCCAAATACATTCGTGAACCTGAGACGGATGGTTTTTCCGGGAATTGAAACTTGGAATGTCGCGCGAACGGTCGAGTCAACGAAAACAGAGTCAGGCTGGGTCTAAAAAAGGGGTTAGAAGGCACGACTGCTATATATTGAGACACATACGTATGGAGCAGGAGGAAGATTGCCAACTTCTGTAAGTTGTGGCATAGTAGCCCAGGTATCTACCCAATGGGCATTTTTGCTCTCGTGCGCTGGATGGCCAACCGTCGGAGCAGTCACAACTTGCTGGACGAAGGTTGCCGCAAGCGCTACAAAGGCAAACGCTGAACGCATCTTGAGTTTTCAAACTACGTAGAGCTCCTTGATCTTCTTCCGTGGTCCGAAGTATAGCTAACGATCACCTTCATGATCAATTGCGCCGAGACTTCATCTTATATGGGCCATGGTTCTGGCGTCAGCACTGACGTCTGCCGATTTTGCCATACAAGTCTCATTTCGTTGTTAACTAAACTAACATAGGCTTCGGATAAAAGGCAAAAGGAGCTATATTGTATCCTATTAGCAGCCGCATGTAACGCAATATGGACTGAGGGGTTCGGAACAGGAACAACTATTGATGATCATGCTGCGTATTCAGGCTGTTGTTCTCATGGTCGAGACTACAAGTGAGGAGTTATATTAAAGTTCGGTGTCGGTGACATCGGCTAACTCCACCCGGCAGTTTACCAGTACGACTTACCCCACTTCCCCACCCTTACCCCAGGTTAAGCGTCACTGGTAGGTTTCCCCTGAAGCAATTGTATTCTCATGAGGGGTCGATATGTGCACATTTTTGACTTCATTTCATTTTCATTAATTTAGCTGCTCTGGAGTGGCTGGTATATATGCAACTAAAGCCTTACTGGCACCCTCCATGCAATACTGGACGACTTCGACCTTGTCTCCTTCTGGCGCAAGCTTCGCAATTTGTCGCAAATCGGATGTTCTCGGCAAGAATAAGGCACATTCCGTCCACTTGCACATCTCGTGGATCTGCTTGGCGGAGTACGGCTGCATGGTATCGAGATTGAAGATCTCGTCGCCCCGATAGCCTGGGCCGCCCCAAGGTGGGCTGGCGAAGATGGTGGACTTCTTGAAATCAATATTCCCCTTAGAAACATAGTCAAAGCAATCGCCGTTGACCCAAGTAATCTTGTCCGCAACGCCGTATATTGCTGCATTATTTTTGGCACAAGCAATAACAGAAGGATTCTTCTCTATTGCAATGACATTCTCCCAGCGTCCTGACCGAGCGAAGGCAATCGAATTCCCCCCTGCACCAGCAAAGATGTCGATTATTGCAGTTTTTGAAGGGTCTATCGCAGCTGCCATGTCTGAAGCTACCTGGACGGCAACTGGCTCCGGAGTTATCCCAAACCATGCGTCGTCCGTCATGTATACCCCCTCATCGTATAATGAGAATATGCTGTATCGCTGTTGCCAATATTTTTGGAGGTCCCAAGGCACTTCTGCTAAGCTTTCATAGTGATGGCACTCATCTGTAAGCCCATACTCATCAACGTAGCTCTTTTGTAGATCATCCATCTCAGGTTGACATTGATTGGTTGAGTCCGCCATTGGTTGCAATATGAGTATTAGAAGGTGGTATTTGGTGGGTCTCCTTCAAGGTAATGAAGGGTCGTTCAAAATACGCAATTCTGTCTCTGGTAAATGACGGAATAACTTCTGATATAACGTCCGCAAAATCTCTTTCTAAGCCTTCAGCCAAGTTCTTAATTGGAACACGTGCTGCAGCGTATGACTTTGCGATGCTAATATCACTTCTTTCAATCGCTTTTGTGAGGTCGATAATAAGTGGTTTGGCTCTTTTCCAGTTGTGCGCGTTTCTGATCTTCTGCTCTCTCGATGGGGCGAGTAGCTTAAATGTTGGCTGGGAGATGTTGACAGGCACCTCTTTTACCCTGGCAGTTTTCTTACCCCGGGAAGTGGGAACGGGCTCTGATGGTAGAACTGGCTTCTCCAAATTATCGACAAAGTTCTTAAAAGATTCCTCAGAACTTAGTGTATCGTTGGTATTTCCTCCGATTAATACTTCAGCGCTCTTCTGGTTATTGGTCTGACAGAGCTCAGCGTATAACTCCGTGGATGTTTTCTCTGTATGCGATGCTAATGCTTCGGTGAGATTTTGCAGTGCCTGCTTAAGGGCGACTTTGTTTTCAGTGGCGTTGTGTAAATCTTGAGCACATGCATGGAGCTCCTTCAAGGCTTGTATCCTTTTCTCTACCAATTTCGGGTCGCGGTTGATTGCGTCCAGTCTATCCTTTTGGCTCTTTCGTCTCTCAAATCTGATTTTGATTCTGTTTTGCTTCTTGGCTTTAGATGCTAAGGTTTTGGGTTTTTTCGGAGCTTTCGCAGCCTGTTCCGCTTCGCGTTGCTTGCGTAGTTGCTTTGTCGTGAGCTTTTTCTCGGTTGATCGTACGTCGTTCAGTTCAATGTCTTCAGAAGCATCAGCAGCAACTGGGGCCGGCGTAAAAAGTGGTTGTTTGCGATGTTCTCCGTTGAGGTTCAGATCAGAAAATAGGCCGTATAGTTGATGTTCGTTGTCCCTCTGTGAAAAAAAGTTGGAAGAGTTCGCCAGTGGACGGCCGAACGATTGAAACGTCTGCGGGTTGGACGCCATTAGACCCAATGAGGCTCTGGCCGTAATAAGAAAGTATTTCTTGGAGCTCACTGTCTTAATAACCCTTGCCAATATTTGTCGCACAGTTATGTCGACGGGTCGATTCGTGTGAAGCCAAGTTTAGTTTTGGCGGTGGCAGCCCCGCGCTTAGATTTCGAGGGACTCTGCAAAAGTCAAAGAAGTGGATGCGAGTAGAAGCTGAAGTAAGTAGGTTAGAGCGTAGCGGTGAAATATATCACAGTTTGTCGCCAAGCAGTTCCACGATTTGCTTGCCCAGCTTCTTTGTAAAATATAAAAATTATCCTCATGACAAGTTGACAGGGCTGAGGTTATTTAGCGTGGTGGGCACAAGGCTGCGCGCCAAGCCTTGAAGTTGTAAATTTAGCCAATGACGAAACATGATACAGTACGTACCTGGTTGCGAGTGAGGCCAGAGCTCCATAAACCATAAACACCACCAGCTACACGTCTCCATCTCTGAAGCCACTGACAAAAGATTGCTGAATCCCAACATCTCTATATAATACAATCGCATGCGGCTGGAGTCAAGATGTTTAACGCTCTAAACCGCTTTATATCAAGGCTCGATTCCGACGCGCCAGCCCAGACGTCCACCTACAATGCATTTGGCTTCCAGGTCCTACGGAATAAGAATGCCGACCTTCCAATTGAGCCTTGGTTTGATTTTATAGTTGGGATCAATGGGCGCATGATTGTATGGTTTCACTCAAAAAGTCCAGTAGACAGTCTCTAATAAAGAATTAGGAGGACTCAGATCCCAGTCTATTCGCCCAAGAAGTACGCAACTGCGCTGGAGGCACCGTCACTCTTGGACTCTGGAGCGCAAAGGTAGCACCTCTCTTCCCCCTCATCCATGGCTCCCATAAGCTCAACTAACGCGTTATTACTTGCCAGGGCCAACGAACACGCACCTTGCATGTCCCCATCCCTGCAGACAACCCCACCCTAGGCATATCCCTCCAACACGCGCCCCTCTCTACCGTCGCAACAATCTGGCACATCCTCGACGTCCCCGCCAACTCACCCGCCGACCTCGCCGGCCTCCTCCCCTACAGCGACTATATCCTCGGCACCCCCGAGGGAATCCTGCACGGCGAAGCCGGCCTCGGAGAGTTGGTAGAGGACCACATCGGCCGCCCCCTCAGGCTATACGTGTACAACAACGAATACGATGTCACGCGCGAAGTCACCATCCAACCGAGCCGAGACTGGGGTGGAGAGGGTGCGTTAGGATGTGTGCTTGGATATGGTGCTCTGCATCGCATACCGGCGCCATTGAGCGAACCCGTCGCCGAACCAGGGTCGACGCTCTTCGATGGCGAGCCAGCGCGATTCTCGAACGAGGAGTCAAGGGCAGCTGCTCTGTCTGCCACCGGCGCCGTACCTACCACAACCGCTCCTTCTGAGTTCCTCATTCCCGCACAGTTGCCTGGGGTAGCTCCACCGCCTGCAGCTTCATCAGACAAGGCGCATAGGAAACACGGGCGGGGACATGATAAAACGGTACAAGCGAAAGGAGGAAAGCTGGATGATTATTTTATGGAGGGCGAGCAAAAGAGTAGAGAGTTAGACTACGTGCCGAGTGCGAAATCTACCAGCACACCGCCGCCCCCGCCGCCTAAGAGTGGAGGTCCTCCGAAGGCCACGCCAGGCCCGCCTAAAGGAGGACCGCCTCCAGGAGGGCCCCCAAAGGCTGGGGAGTCGAAGGCTGAGGAGATGAAGGAAACTGAGAAAGAGGAAAAGGAAGATAAACCGGTTGCTAATTAGATATCATCTTGGGAGCTATTTAGTGCAAATCGATACCCATTACGTTCATATGGGCATTACTTTGTTGTTCGGATTTGTGACTGTACTTGCAGTTGAACTGTATTTTGAATTATCTATCTATTTACACGTAATATAAGTCCCAGTAAGCTTTCCTGGTGTGGGATTTCCCTACAACGCCTTTACAACCGCGCTCTCATCAAACAAATCATCTAACACCTGCCTCCTACACTCCTCCCACTCTATACCTCCCATCTCATACACTGTCTCAAACGCCCAGATACTAAGTTGGCTGAAAAATGGCCTCAGCACTTTCGCAACTAACTCGTCCCTCCTCTCTAGGTTAACGCCTCGCGTCTCTACCCGGCCAGGACCAATAAGGGGCCGTCGCATAGATTTATCTTTTGTGTCCTCGGGATCCACGCTTGTGCTCTCAAAGGCACCGGAAAGCGTGGCGGAGCCAAGTTCCTCAGCTAGCTGGTCTATCAATGCCGCTGGCTGATAGCCTGACGAGCTAGGTCTATAGACGGCATCAATGGTATCCGTGATAAAAAGCCACTCGTGCAATTGGAAATCGTCTGGAGCAATACACAGCAGCAAATCGAGCAGTTTACATGCTTGCAGGATACTGAAGTTGTTCCAGGTGTCTGCCGGCCCACTATGGTCGGGCGCGACCACCGATGAGATTGCAGCTTCTAGCTCGGCGTTGACAGTAGGCCACATAAACGCAAGATGAATTGGGCTGGTCTTCAGGACCAGAACGCGGAGAAGAATGTATATCTCTGCTCGAGTAGTTGAAGAGGGCGACGAAGTGGTGGTGGCAGTGAGGAGCTCAACGATCTTGTCGTTGATATCAGCGAGGGCCGATACGAAAGTATCATCAGGGACTGCGAGGATAATTGTGGCAATGCGGCGAAGATTGAGTTGTGTCTTTCGATCGGCTTCAAGGCGGGCACTGGTAGCACCGACCCCAAAGACAATACCGGCCGTTGTGGGCGGAGTAATGCGAGAAAGGAGCTCTGGCATGCGCTCTTTGTCGGTGATTGCCCATTGGCGGATAAGGGCCATCCAGTGGCTCTCGTACAGGCTTGGTGGATTCGCAAAGAATCGAGGGTCGTTGAATGCGTCTCCTAAATCTTTCTTCCATACCTTTTGGGTGTTTGCCAGTCGTGAGAGCTGGTACAGCGAAGTCAATAGGCTTACTGAAACGTTTTCAGGGTATGCTTTGGACCGAATTGTCGGCCCAATAACACTAGTCGATATCGTATTGGCCGCAACTAAGACTCTTTCGGGTTCAACCAAAATCTTAGGTAGATTTGGAATAATGGTGGCGAGGATTTCAACGACGTCTTCGGCTCTGCGCTTTAATTTGGACGAAGATGAGACTTCAGATTGTTTTTCAGCGGGCGGTTGCTGCGAAGTACTCATCGAATAACCTATTGGGTTAGTCGTGAATGTCGCAGTTAAAAGTCTTAAGAATAGATCCTATATAAACATTAGTATGCGTATGGTTGATGGAGAGGTTAGTACTACTTACTGCGAGGTCCTTCCGCATTTTCCGCTGCTCCCCAAAGTTGGTATTATCCACCTTCTCACCAAGAACGGAGGTAAACTCAAGAAGTCCAGGTAGAATTTGACGATGCGGGAATGGATTCGCAAGGATATCTTTCAAAAATGTCATGCAATCCGTCCAGATCTCGTCCATAGCATCATCTTCCACAGAGCTGGTATAGTCAACCAGGAACACGACAAGTTCCGTGTCAAGTAATGTGGACGTTAACGTGGACTTTCGTGATACATCTAATACACCCGGGTTGGTACGACTGTATATAGCATCGAATATTGCTGGTATGGTATGTTTGGGCCTACTGCCATCAAGGACGTGAAGCAGGTGGAAAGCCGCAGTGTACTGAGTGTTACTCGAGGTTGAAGCCTTCTGCCAAATTTCGATGACGGTCTCCAGGCACTCCAACGGCTCGGCGTGGAAAAGATGCTCGAGCAATCTTCTCGCGCGATTTCGCATCCGCAGAGAGGTATAGCCAAAAGATGCCATGGAGTCGGCGTCTGGACTAAAATCATCTCTGCCCCGTCCACCCCAGGACCAAATCTTGAAACAGATTCTGACAGCATCTTGAAACGACAGAAGAACGGTAAGCCTACTGTTGGCTGTCTGAGTTCTTGAATGGTGCGTTTCCGTTGCGAAAACTCCAGAAACCATATTGCCGAAGAAACCTTGAGGCTGGTCTGGACTTTTGGCTGCCGGAGCTCGAGCCTCGTCTTTGAGTAACCGCTCATGACCGCGAGCAAGGACTAGCTCTAGTCCGTTGAGAAATGATATCAGAGTAGCTTCGGGTGCCGAGTTGGCTTTTATGCTGCCATCGTACCCTTGGAATGTTTTCCGTAGAGACTCAAATGTCTGGGAGATTTGGCTGCAAAATGTTTCGACCAAGGGGATGAGCACCTGGAATATTGTGTCTGAATATAGATTTATGCATTCGGAAAGAAACACAATCCAATTATCTAAAACGGGGCGGCTATTCGGCGATACGAATGCTGCTTGCAAACACTCAAGCAATGCACTTGGCGGCGGAGGTCGGCTCTCGGACAACATTTCAGTATGAGCAACTGCTTCCGATGAAACAGCACCGCGATTCGACTCTGGTGATAGTGGGCGGTGCTCAAGCTTCGGCGACATAGGCGGGCTGATGGGCGATTCTTTCTTGAGTTTTAAGGAGGCCAAAACAACATCCAACAGCGAAGCCTGTAGGAAAGGATCTGGATCTGCTAACGATCGTTGCAATTTGCTAATCAGATCAACTTCTAGGTTGAGATCGGTGAGATTTGAAGAGAATGGATTCGCCAGAATCTGATGTAGAACTGCCAATGCCGCCTGGTGTAGCTGGCTAATAGAAGGATCAATCTGAGGCTCTTCCGGGTTATGCGTGCAATTTATTGCTCGCAAACACACTTCTAGAAAAAACTCTTGGAGCGGAATATCATCTTCATGGGACCCTGTAACGCGTTAAAACATGCTAGAAGGTCTGTTGGGATATAATTACCAATTGAATGAGTAGCTTCGTCACTCTTTGGAATTGAAACTTTGCTGTTGGCAAGAGTTCCCCAGGTGCTTATTGTGGACCAACGCAAGATATTCAGGAAAGTCCGCAGGTAATAGAGGCAGTTGTCGATATCATCATCTGTAGTATAGTGCATTGTGGACTTTTCGGTGCTTGCGTTGCTTTGGGTTTCCACCGGCTGTAGGAATTTAAAGCGAGCAAACTTTGAGACAAATAACTGGAATATCCTATTGGAATAGAGTTAGTAGATTATTAGGCCATACAATCATTATTACTTACTTCTCAATTCTAGGAAGATTCTGAATCCAAATCCTTACAGATGTAAAAAGCTGAGTCCTCTCGTCCGAAAGGGCATCGAGCAAAAGGAAAAGCGGCCGGCTGAGCATTATTTCATAGTCACCAGTACTTGGTGCTAGTCCCACCGAGTTGCTGTCACTCTTCAAAGGTTTTGATCCTCTACGTTCGATATGGACTGCATTGTCGTGGAGAGTATGGGTCCATAGGACAGCGAACCTGCGACCATTGTCGGCATTTCGGCTTGTAAACGTCCCAGTAACATCATGTTCCACAATCAGGAGACACAAGGAGGCTTCGATTTCACGATTTGCATCTCCTAGGCAAGTTTGAAGGTGCCAAAGGTTTCTCACAGCCTCCACATGGTATTTTGGGCAGGACGGCGAGAGATACGACCATGCAAGACGAACTAGCGGGTCAACCAAATCGGATATCTGCTCCGACTTCAAGTATCGTGGGTATAAGGCCGTAACAATAACAATAATGGACGAGAAAACAGAGAATGGAGGCGGTGTAGATACCGAAAGCTTCTCGTGAATTGCAGAAAGGAGTTCTGTAACATCTAAACTCTTGGCAACAGGAGCTGTTGTGATGAGTGCCACGAGAAGCCGAACTTTGACGGCGACATCAGCACTTGATGTCGCAATGCTCAAGCTTCGGCTAGTTAGTCTGACAGCTTCGCGGAGGAGCAACTCAGAGACCTCTTGCGCGGAAAATGGCGGCGGAGAAACGTCGAGGTTGCCTTGGTCATGGACATAGAAGTGGCGTACTTTGTCCATAATGGATTTGTTGTCGATGGATGGAGTAGACTGTTCGGTGGATATGGCTGAGTCAAAAGCCCTTTCTGGTATTAGACCTATCAAGTCCAGAACAATATTTGTCGCAAATGTTTTCACTTCAACGGAATCGATTTCCTTTGAAGCAGTCTCGTCCAGCATCGCCAGAAGAGTCAAGGCGGTGACCGGGGCATGGACCAAAAGCATCTCCTCTTCTCTCACATTAAAGTTCGTGAGAATAAACCTCACGAGAGTAAGCTTGTCGAGTTTCGCCTCATTCGATGCCTTGTTCGAACCCACAGTCCCAGCAATCAGTCCTGTAATTTCGCTCCATATTAGACCGCTTTCTACCCCATCGAAGAAGACACTAGCGCTTCGTAGAACTTCATTGAAATCTGCTGCTGAAGCACTTTGTGATTGATATCTCCTTACACTACCAACGACAGGTAGAAATACTTCTGGTACAACGAGCCCTCCTATTTCCCATCGATCCATTAATGATAAACAGATTTTGAAAGGGCGGGCTCTTTCCGCTGGTGCGAGATGATCTCGAGCAATCATCTTTAAGATGGCTTGTGTTAAAGGCTGCAGGCCAAATTCTTCGAAATAGCTTGTCCTTGTCGCACTTATGGACATTGAACGATCATGGGCGTTTCCAGAAGTCAGATCCGGTCCGCTTTCTACTTCTGTGCCTGCGACAGGCTCAGGCCCCAAGAGCCAGCTCCATAAGCGCCTATTTAAGCTCATATCTCGGCGAGCTACTACGCCAGAGGCGGCTGTCATAAGAAGCTCCAAGTCATCGGCTTTGACTCGGCTTTGAAAGACAGTGGCATGCAAAGGTAGATGGGTAACCAACAAGTCGAGGTACCCGCGCTGTATGAGCAGTTGCTCATCCTTTAGCCCTGCTGCAAAGCACCGCAGAAGGAGGCCAGGCTCGGGGGTGGTAATTATCTCTGTCCCATTGGCTGCTCCTTGATCAAGATTGGGCACCGAACCTCTTCGTGACCGAGTCTCAAGTTTTGGCAGGCTTCGGACAAGATATGCCAGAGCACCTAGCCTGCGATTCGCTCCAGTAATCGACGCCAGGAAAAAGCATTGCCAGAAGTATTCATCTCCGGTGGTATTTTCGTGGCCATCTTGGCTACCCTTTGGTCGCACAGCTTTCTTAAAGTCATTAAGCAGCTTTAGTGTCTGGTCAAAGTCTTCGCTTGTCTCCTCTTCAAGCCCTGGGAGAAGGGCCAGTATAATAGCTTTGAGTGCTGGGCGCAACGATAACGGATCAAGCGGTACAAGGTGGGTCTTGAGGAGGTCGAGGAATGGTGACCGCACCGTCAGGGACGCGAATGATAGCGTCGATGACAGCCCAGGCAGATATAGCGACAGGTCTCTTGATAATGAATCCGTGCCAATTGTTGAGAATATGTAGTTGTATACTTCGATGGCCTTCTGGTGCACCCCCGAGGGTAGCGTTGGGTTGAGGCATTGGGCTAGTCTCCGAGCGACAATTCCCTTGGAGGGAATAACGGTAATGTTCGACGGACGAGCTTGCAACGTCTGTATCGTATTGTCAGTTTATGTATAATTCGGAGGTTTTGAGAAGCCAAACCTTCAATAGCCTTCCCAAGAACGAGATGTAGTCCGCCCATTCCTGTAACTGGCTATCAAATAATGCCAGTGACCTGTCGACGCCGGTAGCGTACCTCCGAAAGGTTTTGTCTTTGCTAAGAGCTTCTTCTATTGATAAACGTCAGCTCCGATTTGTATGCATCCCTCGTGCTATAGACGTTACCTTCACCCCGCCATTTCCTAGAAATCGGCGATGCTCTGCCTGAATTCGTTGGCGAGGATGTCTGATGGCGCCCTGGAGCGGGGTCAAGAGCCATTTCGAAAAGAATTACGTTGAGATCTTTCCGGCATGCTACAGCTTATACGCAAACAGTTTTCGAGATTCGCGCAGCTGAATATTTCCTGAACGAAGAGCGCCGAAGTGGCGAAGTGGTCGTGGCCTGAATACAGATCTCGCGGCAAGTTCCACCTTACCCCTGTGGAACGCTATTTGGAGCCTCTGACGTGAACGCGGCACGGCAACGTGGGATAATCCCTGGCAAGTGCCATGATACAGTACGGCGCCAAAAGTCTCCGTACGGGTCAATGCTCAAATTGCAGTAAACGACTGTCTTTTTGTGTGGGAAAAGCACAGACCCGTACGGAGACTTTTGGCGCCGTACTGTAGCTGTTCCCACCCCACATTTTGGGGCACATGGAATCAACCACCAAAGAACTCGACGCGCCAACATCTTACTCTCTCCTTACGTTACTCACGCCTTCAATCATTGGACAGTCTAGAGGGCAGAATAATGGGATTGTTTTGCCGAATACAATGGAAGATGAAGCAGCAGCTTCCACTGCTCTGAACGAGACCGATAGCAATGGAGGGGAAGCTAAGACAGAGCCGGCTCCGTCTGGCCCCATAGTCGATGGCAACGATGGCCCCAAAGAGACCCCGCCTCAGCTACCGCCTCGTCCGAGCCAGGTCGATTCACTGGAGCGACCTTCGACACCGCTCTCTGCGAGACCCAAGCCCCGAGCTCAACCAACTACTGCGATATCCTCGATAGACATCCAGACACTGTCATTTCCGGACGGCAGCAGAGGCACCTTCTCATCAACAGATAACACGGCATCTCCATCCGCGGCGGGAACATCTGTTTTGGATTATAGCCACAGAAGGGATTCTCAAAGCAGGAATGAGGCAGATGATAATGCAAGCTTGCAAACCTTCACCGGAACAACACATACAGGAGGCGGAGACCTAGAAAGCCTACTAGGAGGACCCAACGCACAAAGTGCAGCATGGAAAATGCTAGCTGGCCAAGCAGAGACGGTCAATCCGTTTGAGACGATTGAGCACTTGGAAAATGATAAACTGGCCGTATTCGAGCAAGAATTCGATGAAATACATGACGTCGACAGCGAAATGTGCAACGAGGAGCAACTGCTGGAACAATTTAAGTCGAAGCTCAAGCATTATATGATATTTTCATCGGCTGGAAAGCCCATATATAGCAGACACGGCGATGTCAACCTGATCAATGGCTATATCGGTGTCATTCAAACGATTATATCATTCTATGAAGAGTCAAAGGACCCTCTTCAATCTTTCACTGCCGGCGACACCAAGTTTGTCGTTTCCGCTCAAGGCCCTCTCTATTCCGTTGCCATTAGCAGTCTGGGTGAGAGCGAAGCGCAACTTCGCATCCAGCTCGACGCTCTGTATATGCAAATCCTATCCACCCTTACCCTCCCACGTCTCACCCAGATCTTCACAAACCGCCCTTCTACCGACCTGCGCCGACCTCTCGAAGGCACAGATGTCCTCCTCTCCTCCCTCGCCGACACTTTCACCAAAGGCTCCGCATCAACCCTCCTATCAGCCCTAGAGTGTCTCAAGATCCGCAAATCCCAACGCCATGTCATCAACAACACCCTCCTCAAGACTCGCACTGACAACCTTCTCTACGGTCTCATTGTCGCTGGTGGCCGCCTAGTCAGTGTCGTGCGTCCAAAACGCCACTCTCTGCACCCAAGCGACCTACAGCTCATTTTCAACATGCTCTTCGAAGCGAAGAGCATCCGCTCCGGAGGCGGCGAAAACTGGATCCCCCTCTGTCTCCCGGGCTTCAACAACACCGGCTACGTCTACATGTACGTCTCCTTTCTGGACGCTGACGACGACGCCGATGACACCACCACGGAAAGCACCAACACCCGCGATGACGCCGTCGCCGTCCTCCTCATTAGCACAGACAAGGAGAGTTTCTACGAGCTCAAGCAGATGCGCGACGCCGTCGTCGCACAGCTCCGTAAAAACGGCAGCTTAGATATCATCAAGAACGCCGTTCGCGCCGGCCGCCCAAGCACCACCGATATCGTGTCTGGGACACAGCTGCGGCATTTTCTGTACAAGAGCCGCGCAAACGTACAGTTCACCACCAGTAGCTATGCTCCGCATTTCAATAGCCTAATCTCGCATCGCCGGTATGCCTTCCCCTCCTACCCCTAACCTAACTACCCCCTCAGCAGACACCAACTAACAACTCCTCCAGCCTCCTCTCCCTCTACCAATCCCTCCACGCCTCCTCGCACGCACGCACCTCACACACTAAAGTCCTGCACTGCGTCTCCAAGACCTCCATCGCGCTCGCTTGGGCCACCCCCGTCTTCGAGTTCTACTGCGTAGCGGGCCCGAATTGTGCGAGGGGCGCGTTGTTGCAGGGCGCTAGTCGGGTGGTCCAGTGGGTTAAGAGGGAGGAAGAGAGGTTGTTTATTATTGGTGGGGCGGTGTTTTGATTGCCCTGCGAGCCAAGGGGCAGGAAGGAGGGGACAGGGGTTGTATGGTTGGGGAGTTGGGGAGTTGGTGTGGCTTTTTGTGGCGTTGTGGAGGATTTGTCAAATTCGACGTCTCTTGAGGTGTGCGCGGATTTTGAATTCTCATATTCGAGCATCACTGCAAATTTTGGACCCGTCGAGGGGATTAGGTTGATAATATAACCAGCTAGTTGGCAAGTTTATATTGTTCAAAATCAAATACAATCTATTATATAAAATAATCGGGTATTAATCCACAAACCGTCATGCGCGCTTACTCGCTGCCCTAAATCCAAGAAGCTGGAGCAATGGAGGAACAGCTGCCGCGACACAGTCTGCGCACGCTCTCTCCCGCTAAACATAAAAATCAAAGAATCGTCTATGACACGACAACAGCCTTTCCAAACTGCGGGGCATTGATCAAGATACCAGTCAAGCATCCCGAAATAATACCAGTGCAAGGCAAGGTGATGATCCAGCCAAAGTAAATCCAAGCAATCATGCGCCAGTTAATAGCCCTCCACGTACCAGCGCAGAGACCAACACCGACAGTCGCACCCGAGATACACTGGGTGGTAGAGATGGGGAGAGCGAGACGCGTGGCCATGACGACGGTGATGGCGGAGCCCAGCTCCATGGAGAAACCGCGCGAGGGAGAGTGGAGAGTAATGCGGTTACCGAGCTGGCGCATCATGTTGTAGCCGTAGAACCAGAGTCCGATGGAGAGAGCAGCGCCGCAGTAGGCGAGCACCCAGATGGGGACGTCGGAGGACTTCTTGAGTTCGTACTTGCTGCTGATCCAAATTGTATACACAGTCGCGAGAGGGCCAACGGCGCTGGGGTGTGTTAGTTTGGGTTTTCTTGGCCGGGGGGGTAAGGAATGTTGGAAGAACTTACTTGGCAACATCGTTGGCACCGTGGGCGAAAGAGGCGGTGCAGGCAGTGAGAACTTGGAGGAAGGAGTAGGTGTGCTCGGCCTTGTTATCGTAGTGGGTTGCGGCGTCGTGGACAGACTTCAGATCACCGACAAGGGCCGACGACTTCTTAGACTGGTGGGATACAACATCCATATCAACACCCCTGAAAAGAAGTTTCTTAGCGATCTGGAAGGGGTTCTTCTTTGGCTTCTCCTCAGCATCGACTTCAGTGGGAGAGTCAATGTTCTTCTGGATGCTGCCAGTCTTGCTGCCGTTCTTCTCGACGTCCTCAGGGGAATCGGGGCCAGGGACGACAGATCCTTCGGTCTGGGCTTGTCCGTACTCGAAGGTCTTGTAGTAGTCGGTGACGATCTCGTGGTCCTCTGGCTTTGGGGGCACGGGGCCACGCTTGAGGAGGAGAGGGCCAAAGAAGAGGTGGTACCACTTGAGCTCCCAATCATCCCTGATGAGAAGGCGGTAAAGGTAAGGGAGGAGGAAAATGACGGTGAGAAGCGCAACTCCACCGCCAACTCCAAAGATAGAGCCAAGAATAAGAGCAGTGCTGGGGTTCTTGATAGTAGTGGCGCCCTTCCAGACGATAAGCACTGTGACTAGTTAGCATCCGTTGCCGAATTTAGGTTGCATGATGAACTTACTAGTCAAGATAGCAGTTGTGAAGCCGAAGTAGATAGGCACCATGAAGAAGGCAGCCCTGACTGGGTTCTCGCGCTTCAGGACACCATACTTGGTGATGGTGAAGATAATGGCTCCGAAAATTCCAGAAAGTCCAGGGGCGATGGCCCAGGCGGCGAAAACCTGAGCAACACCCTTCCAGCCCCAGGTCACGTTCTTTGCTCCCACCGTTGCGATACCCATTCCAATAACACCACCCATGATGGAGTGAGTCGATGAGACGGGCATACCAAGACGGGTAGCAACGGACAGGTAAATCGAGGAGCCGACAAGGGCACAGGTCATTCCGACCATGAGAACCGCTGGGTCCTTTTCGAAGAAGGAGATGTCCACAATCTTGGTGCGAATGGTGTCCGCAACACGACCTCCAACACCGATAGCACCTGCGAATTCCATAACTGTAGCCAAGCACATGGCCTGCCTTAGGGTCACAGACCGCGACGAGACAGACGTAGCCCAAGAGTTGGCGACATCATTGGCTCCTATCATCGAACATTAGTATCACATTGGAAAGAAGATTGCTGGTGGCGGGCAGGGCAGCATACCGATCATGAAGGCATCGAGGAAGCCAAAGATCATCGCAATAGCGAAGATATAGTCGAATTGGTGAAGCATGGCGGCGGTTGGGCTGTGTACAGCTTCTATGAGGGAAAGTCTCTATGAAGCGGCCTCGGAGGTGAGGGTGTCGGCGTTTGTTGTGAGGTTGGACGATTATTTTGGGAGAGGATGAGCGAAGCATACTTATATGTGATACCTATGGCATTAGGACCAACAATCCCAACCCAAGGGTATGGACTAGGGTGGAGAAAAGGGGGGTAGGAGGGAGACATTTTTTTCGAGCTGTAATAGATACCATAGTAGTACTCGAGTACATAATATGGTAGTGCATCATGCAGGTGTACACTACTGAATACAGTAGTGGCAAAGCCAGGATCGATCATGTGGATCCCGCGTAACAAGATCCATCCACCAGTACGAATTTAGGTTGACAGACAAAATTGCTGTAGGTGGAAAGGCACCTGTGCGGAACATATGATAGCCAAGGCTAACCTCAACCCGGGTAGACCTGCACATGGGGCGGCATGGGGCGGCATGGGGCGGCATGAGGCGGGGAGCATGATACTACAGTGGAGGCGTAATATGGGTGCAATGTAGGCGCAATAGAGAAATGATAGTCGAACATTTGATGGAGGGGATTGCTCGGCTGGGGATAATCAGTGGATCATGGTCAGACCCAGCCTGGTCGAGTATGACCCAAGAGCGTCTGCCAAGTCGCTTTTGCTGTATAGATAGTACGGGTATGGTAATGACAAGCTGAGAAAGATACATGGGGTTTAATCGAATTACTCGAGTGCCACCTTCCAAGGAGTCGCTTAAATATGAGATTTCGTGCAGAAGGGCCTAACATCAACACAATAGTTCCAAAACAGATGGTGTGAAGACAATATTGTTAGTGGTATTAGTGGAAGTATTGGGGGAGGATTGTAGTTGACTTGACAAACAACGCCCCATCCGTGGAACGTAGCGTGATACTTTTAGAAAGAACGATGATGTATACTAACACTACGTACGCCGCGCTGATGATGTACCTTGCAGTCCCCTAGTCCTATCAAGCCCAAGAGATCGTAGGATGGTCTAGAAAAGGTAAGAAAGAATCAGGGAAAGAACGCTCTAAGAAGCAGTATTTGTTGCAGGCCATCGATGCCAAGTTGAGTTTGGGTGCTTGGCACAAATTGGCAACGTGTGATAGAAGCTGATGATCCCACGTGTAGCATTAGAGTGTGTTGGTGTTCCTCAGCTTTCGGTGTATATACGGAGAATCTCGAGTAGTTTTGTTGGAATTGGAAGCTCATTTTCAATACGAAGGAAACTGTTAGTTAATGGGCGGCAATTGTTGTGGAGAATATGAGAAATTCTTTTGGCGGGAGGTGAGAGAGATGCGTGAGATGATGATGTAGCTTAGTGATTTGACACCGCGGGGCCATTATGACCAATGACCCTTTGCATCTGCAATTACATACTTGCTTCTTGTGACGCCTAACTGAGACACTGTACGATCGAGAGTCGGCGAGCAGGCAAGGCTATGGATTCGGAATCCCGAAGTGCATGGTCATAGTCAAGTTCAGGGTCCCCTTGTGCCACCTCCAAAAAGCTACAGACATCGGCATCACCTTGCCGTTTAACCCAGCCAAAAACAGACGTAAACATGCGCCCCAAGATCTTCCCTCGACGTCGTGGGGGTAGTCACACCCGCACCGCGTCCCGTTAGCTCAAATTAGGCGCCAAGCGACGCCAAGCGCCAAGACAGAGTTTCTACCGCCACTAGCCCAGGGCCTATACGCGACACTGCGGCTAGGGCCCACGTGTGTGCGTGCTCGACGCTCGTTGGCTGCTTTTCAACGACATCTCTCTACACTTGTGGCTATCGGTGGCTGATGCAACGATTTCATCATGTCTCTATCTCTCTCATCTTGATGCGACGCGTAACTCTCGTCTACAAACTCAATACGGCATCCCCTCCATTTGGCGACTATTAGCGACTACTATTTGCTGATTCGGAGAGCGAGTGTCAACCTCGTGGGGTAGGTGACATCCTAACCCTTCTGGAATCAATAGAAGGAACGGCCCTTGTTTGGGGGGCCAGAGCGATGTCCACAGGATACCCTGCACGTGCCCATCGTGCATGTTCTGGAAAGGAACGTTGGTTCCCCAGCGGATGGCGATGACCGATATAATTCGCCCAGGCGGATATGCGGATATGCTGTTGTGCTTGGAAATTCTTGTACGCCGGTCAATACCTATGGTTCCCCCATGGAAGCGAGAGGCAGGGTGCTGGGGGTTTCGTGTAAGACGGGATGATAAGATCTCGAAGTGATAGGCGACTCCGCATATATAAATATGGTGCTTTGCACGTGGTTGACAGAAACAGTCAACCCTGGGATGAGTTTGTGAGATAGTGGCAATTATGCCCACAGCCTTTAATCACCCTTGTTGATGTCAGGCTAGTCTAATCAAACTTTTCTTCTTGGCCATGTGCGAGGAGGCAAACACAACAGAGGCAACTTCTTCTCATAAGTGTATTGGAGTTGATTTAAAGAAATGCAACGCATTAGAGAGTTTCTTCCCTGCCAACAGTTGTGTTGAAGCTGGCCGGGTGAGCCCCTCGTTTCCCAGCTATGTTCAAGGAGCAAGCTGTGTTAAAGGGGCAATCACGGTGTGGGAGAGGTTCCCTCCCTTTTTTCAGTATCATTTAGCCAGCCTAGTCAAAAGGATTTGTTCCCAGCCGTGTGCGGGGAGCAACCACACCACTCGTCTCTATGTGGAAGTTGGTCTAAACAACCCTTTGTTTCCCCGCTGTGCTCGAGGAGCAACTACAACAAGAGAGGAATCTGGCGGCTTTCGCGGTTACGGTTTTCCTTAAGCTCACACAGCATCAGAGAGAATATGCCAGCTGTCGCAGTCATGGCTTTCATTTAACTCACTGGGTGTTGTGGCTTATTGAGTGCCCTTCAAAATACCCCTTTCAAACCTACACTAACCTCTCAAAGTTCCACACCAACACAAGCAACACACCCTTCGAACTCCAAAATACCTCCCACCATAGCCTTCAACGCCATGCCCCAATAAATCCATATCCCTCTACTCCCAAAGCAGCCAACTCTCACCCTCCCATCACCACCCCCACCACCTCCAAACCCACCGTCCAACCCACAAACCCCCTCCCCCCAAAACCACCACCGACACCCCCAAAGCAGCCACAACCCATCTCCGCAACTCAAAAGCATCCACCACCTCCATCCTCAACATCTTCCGCTGCTTCGTATGCCACACCCATTCCTCCCCCTCCCCGCCTTTCCCTTGCCCCCGCGAACCTCCTACATACGCATACGGCGATCCCGGTTTCGGCTTCCATAACAGCGCGATTATAGCTTCTTTCACCCCTGATCCCCATCCCCTAGCGGGGCGGGGTGCGCGGCCTCGTCGTCGAGAGGAGGTGGTGTAGCTGTCGATGAGGAAGAGGGAGAGGAGGAAGGAGAGGAATGTTATGGGGGCTATGACGAGCTAGAGGGGGTTAGCTAGTGTCTTTTTTTTGGAGGGCTATATACCCGCGTGAGTGAAGATTCCTTCTCTTGCTGCTGTCGTGGTGGTGATGAGGTCCGGCGCTTTGTTGTAGGAGGTGAGGAGGGTGGTGATGACATTGTAAACTCGCGCGGATCGCTCAGTTCGTCGCCCTTGTGTTTAGCTAGGCCGGATTTATAGACTGTAGAATTAAATATTATCGCAATTCCTAATTCATTCTCCTGCGACAATTCATTCTTCTTATGAGATCGAGTCTTGGTGTTTATAAAACTTTACCCAGGCAAGGCTGACGTGGTGACGGGGGACTGACTGACGCGTACGTCATGCAAGGCTGTGCATTTGTTGAGAACCCAACCACCCCTCCTGTCTAACTCTGGGAGGGTTTTATTGGAGGAAGGCAGGTAAATTTATTTTAGGAGCAGCTTTTGAAGGGATGTGATATGATGGGATGGAAGAGAGGACAGATGGTTGGGATAGGGGCTTGCGAGACGGTGAACGGCTGGTGCTTGGGGGGATTGACGTTTCGGGGGCGGAGTGGTGAGAACTGGGAAGTACAGTATAGTATGTGTTAGGGTGACAGTATGGGAATTTGTATCATGGGTGAGAATATAGGAATTTAATCTAGCTTTAATTTTAATTTTGATGTGTTGTTGGTGGTTGATAACGTCTTAGGATGATTTATTCGAATATATTCGGTTGGGTCAAAATTTATATATTGCCCATTAAATATTTACCAAGTTAAAAGGCTAAATTCGATATTGACACAGTACCAGGATTATACTGCTAGGCATGATTAACGAATAAAACTATGTTGTCCATTGGTATTATATTTTTAATGCCTGTATATATAGTAACCAAAGGCACGTGTCTGTAAGGAAAGCAGGTCTTTGGGTTCTTATTAACAATGGATATCTCTCCTTGGCGTATGCCTACATTAACAAGAGTATTATCAATGTGTGATTGGACTAATGCGACTGATACCAATAGGTCAACTCTTTGTATTTGGACTAACTTGTACTCATACCGGGCGTTTTTGGGTCTCTTATATTTTTCATTCCAAACCAAAAGAAATAGAATGAGCATCCAGCACAGAACCTGCAAATCACAGCATAGAAGCATGGCCAACAGTAAAGTGCCCACAGAAATGACTCGAGTCCAATTAACCCAATTTTAGCATCGAGATACCTCAGATCTGCGGCCCAACACGGCGCTGCATACCAATATTTCACAAATGGCTTTTAACAACACTGCCCCACTACGTACGTGTATTCAAGATACCCATAACCAGGATGTCCTCCGCTCCAAGGCTCGCCAACTCATCCATCACCGTTGCAATCCTCTTCTTCTCCACCATCGAGCTCACGGCAACCCAGCCTTCCTCCTCAAGTGCGTTGATAGTGGCAGCGCGGCGGCCGGGGGTGACCTTGGTAACGGCGTCCAGGTTCTTCCGCTCGACGTTGTACTGGCACAGCACGTATTGTTTCGCGGCTGGCATGCTAGTTAGGGACTGGCCCTGGAAATGTGTTGAGCAGGGGAAGGGACTTACAAATAACACCCTGTATTCTCGAGGCGATCAGGTCAACCATTGCTTTGTTGGAAGGGTTCTTTGACTTGATCAGGATAGCCTTAGTGGACACAACTGTGTCGATGGCTTCCAGACCAGCTGCCTTCATTGTCTCTCCGGATTCTAGGGCAAGGTTAATGTGGTATTCTGCAAATGGAAGGCAGAAGACATACCAACGAGATCAACAATTCCATCCGCAACACCAAGCGCGCAAGCAGCCTCAACACTACCACTCAACTCAATGATCTTAGTCCTGAGCGGCTTCGGGCCCGGCGCCTCACCATTCGCGGCATCCGCCTCAGCCTCCAACTTAGCAAAGTATTCAGCCGCAAGACTGACAAAGCTCGTGCCAATATTCTTGCCAATCAGATCCGAAGGTGTCCTGTACTTCCCATTAACGGGAACCTGGACCTGCAGCTTGCAAGCCCCGAAATCGAGATCCAGGAGTTGGTCGCAGCCCTTCGGCGTGGCACCCTCCACTGGTGTTGACTTCCCGGACTCAGCCTGGTCACGGGCTATAGCGCGGCGGCGCGCATCGTGCTCGGCGACCTGGTCGAAACCCGTGATACCGAGATCAACCTGGCCTTCGCCGACGAATGTCGGGATATCGGCGGCGGGGAGGAAGACGAGGGCGATGGGGAGGTTCTTGACGAGCGCGATGTCGAGACGGTTTTCGCGGCGGAACTGGATGTCGGCTCCTTCGAGGAGGTTTAGTGCTGTGGCATTGAGACGGCCCTCTGGATGGTGTAAGCAACTAGACAGTGAATATGCGGGGTAAAGGAGCTGCTTACTCTTTGGAACAGCGAAGAGGAGGCGTCCTTCGAGGCTGAGACGAATGAGGTCAGTGTCGTTGCTGATGGAGCCCATGGCGCGCTAAGTTTGGCTTGGCTTTCCTTGACTGTTGAAGCTGGGGATTCACATACTGGTTTACGAGATCCATCGCAGGGAAGAAGAAGAGGAGAGGGGGTGGGGGGTCACCCTCTTTATCGTATCACCACCTGCAGGGTCGTACAATTCACTTTATCCAGTGAATGTCGTGCTGTACAGACAGGGTAGGAGAACTTTGTAAAAAGCTCGCAATTGACTGCTTCTTTGGCGTAAAATTGGTCGTTTGTGCCGGAGGTAAATTGCGTTGTTTGGGGAGATGATAGGATTATAATGAGATATTCCGTCGCGATCTTCTGACTCTGACTCCAATATCTCGAAATTGTATCCCACCAATGATTTACCCCTCCAAAACTCGTGGTACAGGAACCGCCGATTCACGGCCCGCATTTGGAATTCAGCCGCCAAGTAAAACGCTAAGCCAAATCAAGTCATTTTTCGGGTGTACGTTTCGCCGGTCGCAATAGGGTTTCTCGCTTCTGGAGCCCTACAACCGATTCCGAGAATTCTTGACCCAAGCGTAGGAATCATCCGCCGACGACATCGAGCTTTCAAACCCCTCCGAATCCACGACCCGATCACTCATGTACGTTGTGCAGAGCCCGAATTAGCTGCCCGCCGACATGCTGACAGTTTGTAGAATTCGCCAAAATGGATACCTCAAAGGTCCCAGTCAAGCTCGTCAAGGTCACCCGCGTTTTGGGCCGTACCGGTATGCACAATCGAGTAGCCGCAGCGAACGCAATTGCGCGGTAATTTCGGAAGACGAAGTCCTGACAGTTTTCTAGGTTCCCGTGGAGGTGTTACTCAGGTCAGAGTTGAGTTCATGGACGACACCACCCGCAGCATTATCCGCAACGTCAAGGGCCCAGGTACGAATTTCCCGACGCAACATACCACGACAACCCATATGTGGATTTGAGGAAGGAGAGTGCTGACATATTACAATAGTCCGTGAGGATGATATCCTGTGCCTACTCGAGTCCGAGCGTGAGGCAAGAAGGTTGAGATAAGCGTGCCTGGGTGTAGGAAAAGGGTCTTCTTTGGTTGTGCAAGCATTAGCTGCGGGCTGGGTTTCAACCAGATACTGGCTGAGGGGCGTTGAAGCACACAGAAATACAACGATTTCCAAATACCCCAGGCTTGTCCTTCATGTGCGACGAATACTGTGATGATATGCGGCAGAAGGCTATTGGGATAATGGGGACATTTCGCATCGAAGTCGGATCTGCGTCACAACCGACTTGGAGGACACCTAGCTCGCTGCGATGATGGGTTCGCATATCCAGGGAATTCTTGACGTCGACGCTTCCATGTGGTGGCCTGACGAGTTCCCCTCTGCCAAAGTTGCCCATCCGAGCGGCATACTCGTTATTCCCAGCAATCCAGGAAATTACTGTCTCATGCTGCCGGACCTTGTTTCTGTCAGAACCGATTCCCGTTTTGATCAATGTTCCCTCCCTGCCTTTTTGGATGACCTTTGGAGTAAGCGGGCACCGTTGGCTTGATCATAGCTCTCACTTGCCCCCAAGTCCAATGCGCCCTCCATTGCCCATGACCTCGATGCTCCTCAGCCTTTTAAACCTTGCTACATGCAACAGACTTGGTGAATGTTTTGTGCGTTTCGCTTTTGCCGAAACACTGTGAATCTGGGCTGCCTTGCCACCCTTTTAGATGTTGTCGATCTATAGAATCAGCTTATGTAGAATGGCAGTTTTACAGTTCACGCGCGTCTAATGCTCTCTAGCAAATAAATGCACGTCACGTGATTAGACGACAGGGGTGGCATAACTATGTCATAGTCCCAGTCGTTTAAGACCAAGCCAGGTACAATTTCCATGATGTTATAGCGTTCTGAAGACCAACCTTAAAAGGTTATCTCTCTCGACATCCGCCTGACCGAAGAAATATGCGAGAAAGATGAGCATCTCTCTCTTCAGCTCGCTCGAAGGGTGCCAAGATGACGATATCATCAGTCCGAAGGCCAACGAGAAGGATATCTATGTCCAACTCGTCATCTCGATGGCGTTGGGAGTTTCGTCCTTCATAGCATTTTGTGTACGTTTTGGATACCACCGAATATTTTGCGACTCCATATACTGACCATCATGCGTAGCTACTACGTCCGCGATGGAAGAGCCTCTATGCGGCCCGAAAACGACATAGCGATGCAGCAATGGCTCTGCCGGATTTACCGGATACATTTTTCGGCTGGATACCAGTGCTATTCAAAGTGACAGAAGAGCAAGTCCTCGCATCTGCTGGATTAGATGCGTTTGTGGTATGTTGATGTTGGTGTGGGGATAATGAATAGATAGCTGACCAGTATAGTTCCTGTCTTTCTTCAAGATGGCGATAAAATTCCTCGGGGTTGCATTCATCTTGGCAGCAGTGATCATCGCACCGATAAATAAGCACTTTGTTGGACTCGACTTGACTGGAGGGCATAGGAATGACAACGAAACGACTCCAGATGCTTCTAGCTCCCACTACGTATCACAAGGAGTTGTGTACATATACGCGGCCGGGAAAGGCAAAAGCAGGGTCGAAGAGGATGAAAGCTATCTGTGGGCATATCTGGTGTTTACATATGTTTTCACGGGGCTGGCCATCTACTTCCTAATTGCCGAGACTCGAAAAATCATCAAGGTCAGGCAAGACTATCTGGGAAGCCAGTCGACGATAACCGACAAAACCATAAAGATTTCGGGCATTCCAGAAGAATTGAGGTCAGAAGAAAAAATTACAGAGATCTTGGAGAAACTGAAGATAGGCAAAGTGGTGAACGTAACTCTTTGCCGCAATTGGAAATTCCTGGATGACTTGATGGAAGAAAGGGCAGCGACACTCCGAAAGCTCGAAGAAGTCGTTTCTGTTCATCTCAAGAGGCAAAGGGCCCAAAGAAACTTTGAAACCCCAACGGAATATCATGACGATCCTGATCAAGACGAAAATGAAGACCGGGACGAGGGTGATAACTTGTTGGACAACGCCTCCAATGATGTATCATTATATGGCCAGCCACGCCCTACAACTCGGATCCGAAGCGGATTTTGGAACCTGTCAACCAAAAAAGTGGATGCTATTGATTATTACGAGGAGTATGTACGAAGAGTCGACGAGAAGATCAAAGATGCAAGAAAAAAGGAGTATACGGCCACTCCACTAGCCTTTGTTACTATGGATTCTATCCCGGCTGCTCAAATGGCTGTCCAGGCCCTCATCGACCCAACACCTTTGCAATTCCACGCTTCTCTTGCACCGGCACCATCGGACATAGTATGGTCAAACACATACCTATCACGGTCTAGTCGAATGTTAAGGTCTTGGAGCATTACAATCTTCATCCTAATTCTGACAGCCATCTGGCTTATCCCAGTTGCATCATTAGCATCGTTGCTAAACATTTGCTACATCGAAAAGTTTGCTCCCAACCTTGCAAAAGTTTTGTCACGCCATGACATTATCAGAGCTCTTGTGCAAACGGGTCTTCCCACTCTCGTGGTGTCTTTACTCAACGTGGCAGTCCCGTTCTTATACGACTTCCTTGCGAACTACCAAGGTTCAATCTCCCAAAGTGACGTGGAGTTGTCTGTGATATCAAAAAACTTTTTGTTTACATTCTTCAACTTTTTCCTCGTCTTCACAGTCTTTGGAACAGCGAGTAAAATCTGGCCTGTGTTGCAAGACTCTCTTAAGGATGCGACAAAGATCGCATACAATCTGGCGACATCTCTACAAACCCTTGGATTATTCTACACGAACTTTATCATGCTTCAGGGGATTGGCTTGTTCCCGATGCGATTGCTGGAGTTTGGCAGCGTGTCTTTGTATCCTATCATGCGATGGGGAGCCAAAACACCAAGAGATTTTGCAGAACTTGATCAACCACCAGTATTCAAGTATGGATTCTACCTCCCGACATCACTCCTTGTTTTCATTCTATGCGTTGTCTACAGCATACTCCCAGCAGGCTTCCTGGTCCTTTTATTTGGGCTCATTTACTTTGTCCTTGGCTACTTCACGTACAAGTACCAACTTCTTTACGCAATGGACCACCCCCAACATGCAACTGGTGCAGCATGGACTATGATATCTTACCGCATTATGCTGGGTCTCGGCATCTTCCAACTGGCAATGGCGGGAGTGATTGCTCTGAAGCAGGCCTTTACGGCGGCTCTTCTCGTCCTGCCACTTATAATGTTCACCATGTGGTTTAGTTATTTCTACGCCCGAACCTATGAGCCTCTGACGAAATATATTGCATTGCGAAGCATACGACGAGATGACAATGAGGAAGTCAACCTTGCTGATGAATACCTCGGCATGCATCGACCACCTGGACGCATCCGCCGTCGCAGTACTATAGATGAAGATAGGGAACGGGATCAGAAGTTTGTCAACCCAAGTTTGGTTGTACCGTAAGTACCCTTGAACTCCCTGCCCTTTCCACAATTATCCTAACTTGCATTAGATTAGAGAAAATGTGGATTCACCAGAGGCCCAGCGCCGATGGAGGAACACCAAGAACACTGGAGCACGAAGAGAGCACTGCAAGCTCTGTGAGTTTAGGAGATACCCATATATGGCGAGAGAATGGCGACAGCAATGTCTGAGATTAGCGTATACGTATTATTACTATTGGATCCCATTG
This sequence comes from Pseudogymnoascus sp. 03VT05, assembly GCA_001662645.1. Lineage (NCBI taxonomy): Eukaryota > Fungi > Ascomycota > Leotiomycetes > Thelebolales > Thelebolaceae > Pseudogymnoascus > Pseudogymnoascus sp. 03VT05. Next base: position 79,686 of record KV459392.1, on the reverse strand, counting down.
GTATGGGCATAGCGTGGGGCATGGAGTTAGAACGCACCTTCTTAATTTGATCAAGGTCATCGATGCACTTTTAGCGTCAAAGTATGTGAAGTAACCAGTCGCTCTTGCTTGTCTGAGTTTATGAAAGTGCAACTGCAGTGTGATTCTTCAGTCACCTCTGGAAGGCTCATGAACGATTCCAGAATACTTTCAGAGACCGCCACCACATATTCCTACTCCAGCAAGGTGACGTGGGGCCATTCATTACAGTTCATATATCAAATTGATTATCATTATTTTGCTGAGTATACATTGTCTACCGCCCTTCTCCTATGGTCCTCGTCTAGTTCTATTATACTGACACTGCCGCCGATTTTGCCTCTGGGGAGGCAAATCGAGCCACGACTTCTCATATACATCTTTCACGGGGAGTCGCAAAAAGTACGCCTTTGACAAACTATCACCTGCCTCTGGTGGCGGCTCCCCCATCCCCGGTCATCAGCGACCCAAATTCGGATTCAAGGGACACCATGGTCGTCGGGAGAAAGGATCTGCCTGCGTCTTTGTTGGTTGCCGATATGCAACCTTCTGTGGAAGATGGTAAGGCCTAGATAGGCGCCACTATAACACATTTACGGCTAATATGAGTGGCATAGATGTGCGTATTGACATCAATGATTCTGATAATTCATCCGCACAACGTGCGACCTACATGAGCATGGCAGCAAATATCAGACCAAACCCAGATCAACTTCATCACCAGACTTCACCGGCTAGTACGGTCTTCGAGCACCACGGCAGCGATGGAGATCTTTCAAACACCTTGCTGGGGAACGGAACGCTGGCAGATCCGAAAGGGAAGCACAATGCTGATCCCAAAGACTCCTGGCCACAAAGGGGCAAAGCTTTGAGAAGGACGCGGAGGGCTCCCACTCCATTTTCAAGAGCAGAATCTCGAAATCGTGCCAATGATGCATCGATTGAAGTCAATGTTCGGTTCATGAAGAAAAGCCCAACGAGAAGAAGTGCGTTTTATAAAGGCCGATCCAGCTCCCTTGGTGAGTTAGAAGATATTGTTTTGGAACCTTTGGCGCCTGGCCAAATGTGTGCCAGTGTCAACGAAATACTGGAAAGCGACGAAGCCCCAGTTCCCACAACTCGAAAGCCGTCCGCGAGAAGCACATCAGACCAATACAGCATTAGAAGCGAGAAGATTCCATGGGCCACTCGTACCAGAAAGTTGGCCGCCACAAGCGACTCTAAGCCACGCTCTCACGCTGAGAATCTATCCGCTAGAGGAGTCATACAATCCACAAGAAGTGGCCGAACAGCTCATTCAGATGTGGAACGTTTGCCCTCCTCGCCTCAGTCACGGACAAGACACAACGAACCAAAGGGCCCTGTAGAGAATCCGACGACAGCATCGGTTCTTCCGCCAGAAATATTGACCAAGGTTTACAAGCGGCTCTCGCCTTCAGATTTTAACTCTGCCAGGCACTCGTGTAGGTCATGGTTTATCAGTAGTTTGGAGCATTCCTTATTGGAGACAATGCTAAAGCGAAGTGGGTGGTTTGCTAGCATACAGCGGGAGTTGTTCAACAATAAATATCTTGACGATCGCCTTCGCATGTCAGATGAATGGCTTATGAGCAAGCACCTAGCTAAAGAATGTGCTCTTGGGCCAGATTGGCGGGGGAATGGCATACCATCTCTACCAACAGAGCAAAGCCGGACACATCCCAAAGGAGTAGCGAATAAGACACCATTCCGACTCATCTCAAAGCTGGATTTTACCAATATGGGTACCCATTACCCTGGTTCAAGGTCTGAAGCATGTGGCCTGCTATTCGTCGTCAGCACATGTACCAAATTTCTCATGGTGGCACGAGGGTGTATGGTGTTTGTCTATGAACTCAATCGAAGTCATAGAACAGGGAAAGTAGCTGACGATATTGAAAGTGGAGCAATCCGACCAATAACAAGTATAATTTGCCCCAGAAGGGTGCTTGGCTGCAGTATGGATACTTCTTCAAACCGCGATGCAATTGCTATTCTGATGGATGGTCGCATGGGTCTTGTGTGTGCCATAACAGGAAACACGAATCGTCCCGGGCCGACTAGGATGCGAGACTTGAGAAAAATGCAAGAACGATCAGATGTTTTCCCAGTGTCGCGCGGTGGGAGCTGGAGACAGAACATGTCAATTGGGACCTCGCACTCTCTTCGTTCTCATCCAGAGATTTCAAATCAACACCTTCGGGTTTCTGTCCTGGCTCCTGGACAACCTCTGGCAGATAGATATCCAGGCCCTGAGTTAGGAGAGAGATACCTTGGCCGTGATTATTACACATCGGCTGCACAAAGGAGAGTAACTTCTGAACCGCTGATGACGTCTTCCTATCCTATGCCGACGGAGGTATCGCCACTCACGCTTTACACTCTCATATGTTCCCCTGATGACCCTCCAAGATCCATTGCCATATGCCCTCAGCGCCGTTGCGTTGCCTTTGGGTGTTCATCAGGGATTGAGCTGCATTGGATTGATGCGTTGACAGGGGAGGATCTAAACCGTTGGTTCCCACTTACAGCACCTAGCGACCATCTGTACTTTCTTCCTCCTAGGACGGGAGTAGATTCAGCAAAGAAACTTCGCTTAGTGAGTAGCCAAGGCACACCGAGAGAGAGAGCCTCTGTCGGTGAGCGTTTCTCTGGGCACAAAAAGTCCAGCGTATTCTGGGCTCAGGGCGGATTGGATGCTAGCGACATGTTCGCTAATACGGATATTGAATCTGAGTCTCGAGGTCGCATTACAAACGGCAGCGAACATTACCGGGCTGTACCTCTCAGTGATGGCTATCATCTGTTATTCATAGATCCAAACTCTGGCGGTCTCTGCTTGGGAAGTGACGCACCGTTTGGAGGGCCAACTAAATTGTTGAGAAAGCTATGGTTTTCTGGTCCCGTTGGTGAAGGCAGTCCAGTTGCCTATGCAGCAGCCTCTGACCTCCGGTGGGGCGTCCGAGTAGTAGCGGCATATGGACTGGGTAAAGAACAAGCTATCTGGCTTTTCAGTGTCCCTATAGATGTATTCACTGATGGCCATGGAAGAGGAGAGCAACCTCACATCATCAATTCCTTTACTGCCATCAGTAGAGAAACGGCGAGGGGAAACGCAGACTGGATGCCTTGGTGGGGCAATGACGGGGACCACCTCCTGGAATGGCCCACCTTTGGGTATGGTAGCAAGACGAACACGATGTGGCCACTGCAGGTTCGGGGCCAACAGGTTGGCCAGTGTGCAGGACTCGTCGACTTAGCAATTCACACTGGGTCAGGGGTTGGCGTTACTATCTGGGCCTTTACTAGACAAGGAATAGTACTCACTTGGAAGCTTGATAGTGGAACCCCTCATCACGACCATATGCAGAGGTTAGCGGTGCAAGATGGCACTATTAGAGAGATAGATGGCAACGGAGATATCGAAATGTGTGACCGACGTGCGTCACATCCTGGTAGCGATTTCGATGCAACACCCTCTCAACAGGAGCGGTTCGATGGCACGGCATCCGGCCTCTTCCCGGAGGTGACAAGGAGCTCTCGGCGCCGGCGCAACAGCTCGAGCTTAGAGCAAGATGCTGAAGGCCAGGTGTTAATGGATAATCTGCGTAACCACAAATCCCGCGTTGTCATTCAAGATGACCGCGAAGAAGATTGCTTGGAGAGGCGTAATAGGTTTGAGACCGATCATTCATTCGAGGCCGTCGCTATGGCGAATGATGGCGAAGACATCCACTACGGTTATCGGCGTGATTTGGTTGAGAAATTGACGGGAGTGGCTAGGATAGACATCGAGATTAGATAGGAGGGGCAGAAGCAGCTTTTGTCTCTGGTTTGGTATCAGGAAGTTGGTTAAATTGTATAGTTATCAGCAGTTCTATAATCACAGGTTGTGATGCAAAAGGACAAGTCCATAGTTTGATGTCCAGCTCGTGTATTCATATTAGTAATCGCCTTCTTAAAGGGTCCTCTCCTGCATTCGTATCTTCCTTGAATCCACCAAAATACAGATGTTAGTAAATATAGCAAAGTTTGTATAGCAATATAGAGTGTGGGATATCCGTCAGCAGCTTCTCCTCCTGCCGTCCTGAATCACTGGATTGGTCATCAGCATCATCGCACCCATACAATATGACGCGGTTGCATACCAGCTTGGGTGCCTTCTCCGGTACACGTCCCGTCGTACTGATTTCAGCAGTGATCTCCAAGCGCGCATGGCACACCTCAATCAGAAGCTCTGCGAGTGCTCTTCTTGACTTCTCAAGAGCCTTGAGCTGCTTCCAGATGTCGATTTCCGCGGTTTGGCGTTTATGGAGGGCGTGGTTGAGGCGGCGCATTTGCGCTTCTTGGGCGTCCGAGCTAATATAAGTTAATTGCATGCTTTTGCGGATGTTCATATGCAGCAATAGATGGGAAGTAGCAGACAAGGAGTCGCTGCCCAAGGTTGGAGAAGGGTTATATAGAGTAAAAGAAACACGTTGATGGTATATACAGCGAATGGGATTCCTACTTACACTCTTGCTTTGTGAGCATCAATGAATTTCTCAAACCTGTTGTGCGCCTTCTCGACTCTCTGTGTGTACTCTTTCTCGATGGCCTTCAGCTTGGCTTCCTTCTTCCGTTTGCTCTGGGCATATATTAATATGAAAGAATATCATATGTTGATCGTTGGTCTCACAGCTGCAAGGATTTTTTCAGCCCTCCGAACATGGTCGATCGCATCGATACCATCTGGGCTCGTATCTCCGTTGTCGCTAGGAGAAGACATCGCGGTCTCAAAAACTTGGATTCGTAGAGATTGCGGGTGATAACTCGGGAGTTGGAATGTAGCTTTAATAACGACAAACAAGGAAGGAGGAATTTTTGCACACACTCAGAAGAATGAAAGAGACTGTATATACTTGACTTTTACCAGTTGCTATTGAATAATTTTCGAAGCTTCACCTTGATGCATTTGATACCTATTGGGGAGGACGGGAGGATCTTAAATTCGGACGTGGGAAAACTATTTTCCGATCGATCATCCAATCCCCACAATCCTCAAAAGTTTTCCCGATAACAAGAGATAACAACCATTGAAACTTGTTCCTACCGCAATCTTTTCGCTCTGCTGCTTCGCATCGTGTTGGGCTAGGCGTATCTCACTAGACTGCCTATTAACTTTGGCGCTTGGAGTTTGCAAATATTTTTTGCTATTTACTATTAATTCTTGACCTAACCACTACTTCCCCCCAAAGCATCGACAGAAACCACTTCTCTTGCGCCCGCCGCCCATCTTGCGCTTGAGATACTCAGCGAAGTCCCAAGTTCTCCAGTGACACTGGGGCATTGAAGTTTGACATTTTCCACTTCAACCGACGTTCCGTTAGCACAAAATGGGTCTCGCAGAGCCTCGGAAGTAAGTCGCAGAAAAAAAAATCTAGGTTTCTCCATTGCTAACAAATCCAAGGCGCTTAAAGCTTTCCAAGGACCCGAATAACACAACATGGACGAAGGACACCACTGGTTTCGGCCATAAGATTATGAAGTCGCAGGGATGGCAACCTGGCGAGTATCTAGGCATCAAAGATGCCCCTCATGCCGAATTCCACACCGAGGCCAACGCCTCTCACATCCGTGTCGTCCTGAAGGACGATAATCTCGGTATCGGCGCCAAGAAAGGAAGCGGGCTGGAACAAGGCGAGTGCGTCGGATTAGACGTTTTCCAGAACTTGCTTGGCCGTTTGAATGGCAGAGACGAAGATGAGATCGAACGGGAACAGAAGTCCAGGGAGGACTTGAAGAGGGCAATCTACACAGAGAGGAAGTGGGGATCGATCCGATTCGTCAGTGGAGGGTTCCTTATAGGAGACAAGATTCAAGATCTCATTGATGGAGAAGCAGACCGCCTACGTCAACTGGCTGTTGATTCTTCTTCAAGTGGCTCAGACGACTCAAGCGATTCGGGTTCCGACTCTGATTCTGAAACAACCCCGGAACCGGTAGTCGCAAAGGAGAAGAAGTCGAAGAAGTCGAAGAAGTCGAAGAAATCGAGTAAAACGATTGATGTTGAGGTCTCTGAGACGTCAGTTGAGTCTGAAAACGGCAAATCAAAATCTAAGAAGAAGCGGAAGTTAGCTGAGGTGGAGGAAGACGGCGGCGTTTCCATAGTGGAGAAGGTCAAGAAGTCTAAGAAACCTAAGAAGAGCGAGTCAGAAGAAGATGCCTCTGAATCCAAGAGCAAATCCAAGAAAGATAAGAAGGATAAGAAAGACAAGAAGAAGAAGTCTAAGAGCAAATCATCCGAAGATTCCCTGGACTCAGACAGCGCCGCCGCAAAGTCGTCAAAGTCGAAGTCAAAATCGAAGAAATCCAAATCGGAAAAGACCGCATCTTATTCCTCAGATGCTACTCCTGTGGTCGTGGAGATATCATCTCGGCCCATTCTCCTCGGTGGCCGGCATGCGGTTCGGTCAAGAAATATTGCACAGAAGAGGCTTGCAGCGATGAATAGCGCTTCATTGAATGAGGTATGGAAGAACCATCTTTTATTGTCCCATTGATCGATTACTAACTATCCCAGATTTTTATGATAAAGGGATGAACACCTCAGGTTTTGAATATCGTCTCAGCCGCGCTTGATATAGACGGTATTGCATAGCGCTTGAATCAATTGATAGAAAGATACCCGTGGCAATATACTACGTATAGACCCATCTCTGCCCTTCGTTGTTATTTTTGTGATTAAATATGTTGCTATGCTATGGTTCTGCTGAGTAATTTGAAGCTGAATTTCCCCAAGATACTTGAAGTTATCGGAGCCAGTGGTAGGCGTACATCTCTATCATCAAACCAGCATTTCTGTTTTGTCCGTACCCGTCATCTTGCTTTCATCACTGTCATCCTCGGCCTCGTTGAATTCCCCGTCCTGTTGTAGGTCCTCGTTACTCCTATCATTGCTTTCATTCAACTCTTCCTCCACACCCACACTCTCATCATCTGAATCCTGAGCTTCATTCTCGATGCAATCCATCCTCTTCACAAATTCCTCCTGCACCTTCCGCAGATGCTCCATCAACGCCTTCCCCTGCATCACGCTCTCCTGAGCCTGTAAAAGTACTTCTCTCAGACTCAAAACCAGCTTCCGTTTCCGTGCAATCGCAAACGATTTAGAGGATTTCTTCTTCGCCGCTGCCTGCGCTTGTAGGGCCTTCGATACCTTTTCTGCAACCTCAAGGACTAGGGGTGGGAGGTTCACGACTCGGGCTAGAGCGAGACCGTAGTGCTCTTCTTTCACGAAGCCGTTTGCTATTTTGTATAGCATGACCATTTTGTATTCCTGGCTGATGTCGACTTTGAGGTGCATATTGACGACGCCGGCACGCTCGTTCATTATCTGCGCTAGTGATGTGAGTTTGAGGCTACGTTATGGAGCAAGGACAATCATACCGAGTTCTTGGAAATGAGTTGTGAACCAGACGAAAGCTTGAGACTCGACGAGAGCTTCGGAAATACTCAACGCAATCGCCAACCCGTCTCTGGTGCTGGTACCGCGCCCAAGTTCATCAATGATGACCAAACTACCCTTGCCGATATTCCTAAGAAATATTAGTGGAACGGGTCGCCAACTATTTGATGCAAACATACCTAAGGATGAACGCAGTCTCCCTCATCTCGGATGCAAAGGTAGAAACATTAGCTTCGAGACAGTCATCCATTGACACTCTTGCGAACAGCTGATCCACAATGGGAAACGAGGCATACTGCGCCGGCACAAAGCTTCCGATTTGGGCCATAACAGTCATCAGGGCAATTGAACGAATGTACGTGCTCTTCCCGCTCATATTGCACCCGGTAATTATCTGGAATCGCTGTTGCTTGTCCGCATAGACATCATTGGGAATGAACTTCTCAGAATGCGCCTAGCATCTGTCAGCATTGCCCTTTTTATCTCAACAAGCGTCAATACCTCTTCGTGAACTGGATGGCGACCAGATTTAATGGCCAGACACCTCGTAATTTCTGGCTTAACATAATCACTTGTCGTTACCAGTTGAGCGAATGCTGCAAGCATATCAAGCATGGCTATGCTGTCGGACACGCGAAATAGTGGCTGTATTTCTGCACGAACATTGTCAATAAGCTGGGTAACGGTCTTGTCACTCATCAAAACAACTTCTTGGTGAGAATCCTCTATCCTTTGATTCAGCTTGACCAAAAACAATGTCTGGCATTCGATGTAGCCCTTCTTTCTGTAGCAATTGATGAGAATTTCCGGCATTGTCTGCCCTTCCAGATTAGATTCGGGGATCCTGAGATAGTATCTTCTTGCATTATCATATCTGGTCTCCATTTGTATTTCGTATTTCTCTTTCCTGTGTTAGAAGCACGAATATGAGCGCAGTTTAGAATTTCCTACTAACCATTGATGGCGGAAACATGTTGATGCACGTCTTCTGTTGCCTCTTTAAAAGTTTGACGAGCCACATCTAGCAGTCCATTGACACCAGACTATTGAAAATCAGATTTGGCTGTCAGAGTTTATAGTAGCAATACCTTTACTGCATATGTCCTCTGATATCGCAAATCGAGCGGACTGCGCTGGAAAGTCACGTCGTCATTAATTACTTCGCTGATTATTTTCAAAGTCGGAGTAATATTATCCGGCCGGCAAACGCTTCTAATATCAACCAACAGTGGCGATCTCGCGCTTGACAATGCTCCGTATACGGGACCAACACATTGGACGAATGTTTTCAGCATCAGTATGTGGTTGATAGACTGTTCGGAATGCTGAATATCGGGCTGGGTTGGTTGGATGATAAGCTTCACACATTAGCACGGCCCCTGAACAGTGCCGACTGCAACATACATTGGTCAACAGCTTGTCGACGTCGAGAAAAGGTTTAAGGGCTACTAATAGTTAATTAAAAATAAAAATAGAGACAGCTTATGATATGCTTGCCATTTCTCGTGTCAAAAAACATTTCTTCCTTGGATGCCAATTCACCAACAGCTTCATAGCGGTTCTTGAGGATACTCTCTTGCGTTGAGGGCTGTAATATATTGCTTCGAAGCATCCTCGAGCCCATTGGAGTAAACGTCTTATTCAAGAGGCCAAACAGACAGTCCTTTGACTTGACATTGGTAATATTCTGGATAAGTTCAAGAGACTGAATGGTAGAAAGATCAATCATCATAGAGCCCTCAGATGGCTGATACTTGATACGAAGAGAATGGGAGGCAAATGTAAGAGAAAGAGAATGTTCCATATATCGCAGTGACTAGAAAGAAACCACAGATCAGAATGCACACTTCCTCATATTTCAAAAATCATGGCTCGCATACCGCTGCGAGACAACATGTGGCATAAAAATTGCCTCCAGTGGCAACCTTTATGGCCTCGACATCCTCCGGAAAGGCCAGCTGTTGAATGAAATCCATCCCGGCGGGTTCAGACCAATACCTACGGTCAACACAGACAATCCTGGAACCAATGACTCCCTCTTCAATCAAGGAATACATCTTTGACTTCTGATTCGGTGGGCCAGAAGTGGACACCAGGAGAATTTCGGTAGGCTCAAACACCTGAAGCTTCAGTACGGTCCTCACATAGAATTGGTTGTCACATATTTGGCTCATCACAGCTTCTCCAGTGGATACATTCACAAATGCGAGTCCGACGGTGGGGGATACTCCTCGGCTCTCAGTCACAGCGCACACTATGTGCTGTGATAGCCCGCCGCCGATGGATGATGCGGCTCGAGAGCGAGCCCTCGTCGGCGGACGGTTAGTAGCTCGGCTTAGAGTACGCTGTATGCTCTGCCCTTGGGAAATTGAAGTATTATCTCCATCGTGACGATGTGATGTGGTAGTCCGAGTACTGTAGGAGGTGGATGGCCTTGGCGTGCTAGACATTGCACCGTAGATCCCCTATTAGTATTTCTTCAGACGTTACTTCAAATATCAATGTCAATAGAGCAAATTTTTGAATTAAAATGCCAGATTGGCCCTCTATGGTTGGATATATATTAGGGATGGTATGTGGTGGTCGAGGGCCATGAAGTTAACATAGGTGGGGTACAAGGCTACCACAAGGCTGAAAGCACGGACCAAGCACCCAAAATATTTTCGAGCCTCGTCGAGACTTCATGGGACGGCGCTTGAAGGGACTTACTTCATATTCCTGCATATACATCAATTTTTTTCGGCATATATTTTACAAAATGTCGACCGTCTTACCTCCCCCGAGTAAGCGCGCAAGAACGGACGCCTCAGAGAGAGCGGGACAGCAACAAGCCATTGAAGAGATTCCGTCAGATGCGGGGAGCTTGCGGATACAGTTTTTCGACGAGACGACAGGCCTCGCAATCGGCACACCAGTCTTGGTTGCAGTTGCGGATGCAAACCCAAAGAACTTAGAGAATCTTGTCAATGCTCTGCAAGGCCATGTTAGTGTATTCCGACCGCTTGTTTGCGCTGGTGCTAATATATCTCAGGATGAATCCGACCATATCCCTTATCGCTTCACCCTCCCCGTCCCAGAAAGGAAATCCTCCACAAACCTCGTCACCACTGCCTTTCCTACCAACGTCTACAAAACCCTCCTGCTGCCGGGATTAATAACTACCGAAGAGGTACAAAACATCTCCGCCGCGCCACAAGCAGTTTTCAAAGTCAAGCCGGTCTCGCGATGCGCATCCACGATCCCAGGACATGGCGAAGCCATCTTAGCCACGCAATTCTCACCGAGGAGTTCGTCCAGGATGGTTAGCGGTAGTGGAGACAATACAGCAAGGATAATGGACTGCGATACTGGTACTCCCATCCACACGCTGAAGGGCCATACCAGCTGGGTGTTGGCCGTTAGCTGGTCGCCGGACGACTCTAGGATAGCAACTGGTAGTATGGACAACACAGTGCGTTTATGGGACCCGAAGACTGGTGGCGAAATGGGCAAGCCGATGAAGGGCCATTCAAAATGGGTTACTAGTTTAAGTTGGGAGCCATACCATATGCAGAAGCCAGGAGAGCCGAGACTCGCCTCTTCGTCGAAGGATTGCACGGTTAGGGTGTGGTCGACAAACCAGGGGAAGATCGATATGGTGTTCAGCGGACACAAGGGATCGGTGTCGTGCGTGAAGTGGGGAGGAACTGGGTTCATCTACTCGGCATCCCACGATAAGACCATCAAGGTGTGGAACGTCAGCGATGGCACTTTGGCTCACACTTTGAGCTCCCACGCGCATTGGGTCAACCATCTCGCCCTGTCCACAGACTTCGTCCTCCGCACCGCCTACCATGACCACACTGGCAAGATCCCAGAGACCCAGGAAGGCAAGGTTGCCGCAGCGAAAGAGCGGTTCCTCAAGGCAGCCACTATCCAGGGAGAGGTTGTTGAACGCCTGGTCTCCGCCTCGGACGACTTCACCATGTTCCTCTGGGAACCCTCCAAGGGGACGAAACATATCGCTAGACTCATGGGACATCAGAAACAAGTGAACCATGTGACCTTCTCGCCGGATGGGTTGCTCATCGCTTCGAGTGCTTTCGACAACTCCACGAAGCTCTGGAACGCACGTGATGGAAAGTTCATCAACACGCTTAGGGGCCATGTTGGGCCAGTGTATCAGTGTGCCTTTAGCCCGGATTCGAGACTGCTGGTAACCGGCAGCAAAGACACAACGCTGAAGTGCTGGGACATGAGGACGCACAAGCTCGCAGTTGGTACGTACCCCGCCGAGCAACTGTTGCCGCGGACAAAATAGCCCCGCACGACCCCTCATCACCCCTCACCCAGTATCATAACCCCAACGTACCAAGACTTAGCTAATACAACGTTCTAGATTTGCCTGGCCATCAAGACGAAGTGTACTCGGTCGACTGGAGCCCAGATGGGAAAATGGTCTGTAGTGGAGGAAAAGACAAGGCCATCAGGACCTGGAGGCACTGAGAATAGTAATGAACAGGGCGTTGCGCAATTGAATCCGCCCGACAGATGAAATCCCATGACATGCCCGTCGATGGAAGGGAAGGCCCTATGACCTGGCTGTTCTCAAGCCATCCTAAAAACAGAAAGTGCTGCAGATTGTGCACCTACTCTAACCGCGCGTGCCACACCCTCCTGTTTGGTAACAGGGGACTTCAGTCTGTTCAGTCGGCTGCTCTCTTGGAGTATGGAAAATGAGCTGAAGCACAACACATACAGACTTGGCTTCTGTGACAGGCCTGGTCCCACCGTCAACCTACCTATAGCATCACCAATCTATAGATATATATGAGCGAAAATGGCGCATGCACCCTCTTTCCAGTCCAATTACTGTACACAAACGTTTCATCGATCTCAAATGTTACCGTGTAACAACGTGATCTTCCATACATGTGAAAGTTGCGTAAGTGAGGGTGTGAGGCTTTACTTACGCAAAGCCGCAGAGCAAACCTAGAACCCTCCGCGTTCGTGGAGAGGAACCCGGAGGAGCGGCAAGATCTGAGGCTAGACCATCGGCGGGGGCGTTGGCTGGGGGTGGCAAGCCAAGCGAGGCGCAGGCCGATCATGAAAAGAAGCCGAGAAGATGATTTGCTGCACGCCATTTTCGTACAATCAAGGAGTAGGGATAACGTGCTTCTGGCTAACTCTGGCTAAACTCAGAGAAGCGCATATTTTGTTGGGGTGCGTCGTCGTCTTCGGTTTGTCGCGCCGAGATGCGTCCTGGGGGTTCTGGGGTCTGGGGCGGCGGACGGCATTTGGTAATGTGAGGGAATTGATGCCCTACCGGTCCTGGGTATCGGAAATAAACGGCTCAACGATGTTTTCGTGGAGCGCCGCGCCACGCGACCTTTTTTGTCGGGGTGGTCCAAGTTCAACAACACTGTGTATCTGCTAGAGTGTCTGCTAGAGTACTCTACTACAGTACAAGTATTCCCTGTAGTTGAGGCTGCTGGGCCATACAGAAGTGCATATTTGCCGGCATGGGCGCATATCACACATAGAGTATACTCTATCACACGTATACAACAGTACTCCTTGGAATGCGCGCTTGGAGCCAATGAGGCCGGCCGCGTGTCAGCTTAGGCCTGTGTTAGTGGCTCATATTTGTGGGCAGCAATTGGGCTCCAGCATGCATTTTCCGTTTTAACTCTCATCTTGAGTTACGGCAGCGCGGAGATGAGATATTTAGGGACAGCGAGCATGGCTCGTAGGGTGGTGCTTGGATGGTTCGTTGTGAATTCCATATGCATAGCACCATGCATCAGCACCACCATTGTTCCTCAAAACCCATTGCATAAGTATGATGTATGTACCTCATACGGACATGCAGGCGCTGGGTGGTGGTGGTGCTCTAGCCTCCGCCTGCTGGCTCCCTGCTTCCCGTAGTTGGCGTAAGATTGGGACTCCAATAGCAATTGCTGGTGGTATATGGCCGAATGCATGTATGGATATAGACTACGGGCTGAGCTGAAGCCGCGCATTTGGATGTAGATGCCCATCAGCAAGTGAGTAGACAGTCCGAGCAAATATACGACACATACGCGCCAGCTTTGTATCATTTGGGATGAAACATCTCAAGTTTCCTGCCCGGGAAAAATAGAGTAGGTTCCCTCCCAAGAAAAGAATGAGGCAAACTGCATGACTCTCTGCCTGCCTGCCCGCCTATGCATGTTGCCAGGGACGTGTCCGTGTCCGTGTCCGTATCACTCACAGTGATTGTCTATCTGTGAAAGGCGGCGATATGAAGAAAAGAGACTATATTGATATATCGATATTTTGTCCGTTAGAGGGAGGGATTTGAGGGAGAACAAGGGAGAACAAGGGACAAAAGGGAGAAGATAGGCCGGTTGTACTGTACTGTAACTTAATTAACGCATATTCCGCACCACCACCAGTGCTACAGTTGGACTTTTCCGTTCCTTGCCCATGCCTTCCTCCCATGCCTTGCTCGCGCTGTATCGCCGAGTGTCTAGCCTTCTCTTGGCCTTAGCGCGGGCCTGACGTCGGTTGAAAAAGTGTCCCCTCCCAAGGCTCTCAGCCACTAAATCTGATAATTATAATGGATGATGATGCTCATCGAATCTGAAAGTGGAGATTATGACAGAAACATAGAAAACCACCAGGAATCCTCTTCTCACCTTCCGACAACCGACCTATTCGTACCTTCTTCAAACGCAGGATCGACTGTTTTGAACAAAGACACACTGTCTTAGGAATGCAACCAGCAGACCGGCCTTGCAGCAAGCCGCCGAACGCCCAACCGACAACTCCGTGCCTTGCAAAAAGGTGCTCTTTACGACCACTGCCTTCCAAGTATCTTGATGATCTTGCAGGAGTACTCTTTCAACTACACGACAGACGAGCTGTCGCATCGTCAGCCACGCTGTCCTTGATCTAGGTTTTTACCCCGCCAAAGCCGACAGAAGTTGCGACAATGACCATCTTCGTGGTTTCTCTGTAAGTAGCACCTCGTGGTTTACAACAACCATCCTGCGGCTTTATACGCTGGCACTCCAATGGAATTGCCTAGCTACTTTCATACCTCGTTATCGGCACCGTCCTCATCTTCTAAGTCCAATCGCTGACCTCGTGCACTCCAGTTTCCTTCCCCATACCATCAACTTCACTCTCCCCGCCCAGAGCGACACTACCTCCCGCAGGAGCTCCATCCGCCATCATGCTCCAGTGCACCCTCCAATCCAAATCGACACCTCCAAAGATGCCCCCAGTCTGTTCGATAAGCAGCAGCTTACGCCCCCTCAGTCTCCAACGAAGGAAGATGGCGGATACGAGAAGTTCTTCGCCCAAGAATCAGCCACTGGACGCAAACACTTTCCAAAAACGGTAGACCCGCGGTCTGTGGTTGCACCGAGCGACCCCCATGCGCCTGTTTGGGGTACTGGAACCAGCTTTGTGCAGCCAAAGTCCAGGGCAAGCTCGCCACCACCAGCGTCGATTTTGGAGCATAAGAAGAGGCTTGTCGAGAAGGCAGCTGCTATGAGACGCGCCAGCATCCGGCACACAAACCATTTGAACCGGAGCAATAGCCACGACAGCCACGACCGCAACTTTTCCGAAGCAACATGGACGGTTGAGCCTGCGGACCAGGGAAATGGTGGCCTGCGGAATGCTGTCCAGGCAGCTGCGCGAAGTGGAAAGCAAGAGTTCAACTGGGTTGGAACTCTTGGCATGCCCACTGATGCGCTTGAGAATACGCAGCAAAAGCAAGATATTGACGAGGCGCTGGCTGCCGAATACGACTGCCTCACTGTTTTCTGCAAAGATAGCGATTTTGATGGCGCCTATACCCACTACTGCAAGCAGATTTTATGGCCGGTATTCCACTATCAGATTCCGGACAACCCAAAGAGCAAGACTTATCAGGACCATTCGTGGGTCTACTATGTCAAGGTCAACGAGGCTTTTGCAGATAAGATTGTTAAGAACTGGAAACGAGGTGATGTGATTTGGGTCCACGATTACCATCTACTGCTTGTTCCAGCCTTGGTTAGGAAGAAGCTTCCTGATGCGAAAATCGGCTTCTTCTTGCACGTGGCATTCCCTTCGTCCGAAGTTTTCCGCTGTCTCGCAGTTCGAAAGGAGCTGCTGGAGGGGATGCTGGGGGCAAACCTTATTGCTTTCCAGATCCACGAATACTCTCGCCATTTCTTGCAGACCTGCAGCCGTATTTTGTGCGTTGAAGCCACAAATGAAGGTGTTCAGCTCGAGGATCGCTTTGTCAACGTCGTTAACTTGGCAATTGGAATCGATCCAGTGGCGTTGAGCGTGCACCGCGAGGACCCAGAGGTCGCAGAATGGCTGAAGACCATGCAAGAGCGATATAGGGGTAAGAAGCTTATTGTCGCAAGAGACAAGCTTGATCACGTTCGGGGAGTAAGGCCTAAGCTCCTGGCTTATGAGCTGTTTTTGAACAAATACCCCGAATGGAGAGACCGTGTTGTCATGATCCAAGTCGCTACCTCTACCACTGAGCAAGCCGAACTAGACGCCACCGTCTCCGATATTGTCACACGTGTGAACTCGTCGTGGGCAAACCTCGCCTATCAGCCCCTCGTGTACTTGAAGCAGGACATCAGCTACGCGCAATACCTTGCACTGTTAACTGTTGCGGACGCGCTTATGATTGCCAGCCAGCGCGAGGGCATGAACCTAACCAGCCACGAATACCTCTTCTGTCAGGATGGCAAGTTCGAAGGCCACAACAAATACGGATCTCTCATTTTGAGCGAATTTACTGGCAGTGCCTCTATTTTCGGCGGCTATGATCTTTCCATCAACCCCTGGGACTACCGCCAGTGCGCGGAGGCCATCAAGACAGCTCTTGAGATGGAAACCCCGGAAAAGGAGAGGCGATGGACAAACCTGTACAAGGCTGTCATGCACGAGACCGCCGATCACTGGTTCAATGCGTTTATTGACAAGTTGGACGAGGTATATGAGGAGCAGCACAGACGGGATACTACTTCTGTGCCCCGCCTGTCCATCCCTGGTTTAAGCTCTCAATACCAGTCGTCGGGTCGTCGTCTTTTTATTCTCGATTACGAGGGAACTTTGGCCGTTTGGGGTTCTCCCAGCAATATCATCTTGACCAGCCCACAGCGAACAATCGACGCACTGAACGATCTCCTTCTAGATGAGAGGAACATGGTCTACGTCATGAGCGGCCGCAAGCCCGAGGAACTTGATACTCTATTCAAGCGCGTGCCGAACCTTGGTCTGATTGCTGAGAATGGCGCATTCCTCCGCGAATTCGGAAAGTCGGAATGGCAAGAGATGTCTGATCCAAATGAGATGAACGCTTGGAAGGATTCCGTCATTGGAATCATGAACTACTACAAGGACAGGACCCCGGGCAGCTGGGTCGAGACCCGCCATTGCTCGCTTATTTTCCACTACAAGAATGCCGAGGACTTCGAAACCGCCTCTCGCCAGGCTGGAGACTGTGCTGGCCATATTAACGACGCATGTGAGGACCAGCATGTCCGCGCCATTCCAGTTGAGGGGGCCGTTATCGTCGAGTCGATGAAGTGGACGAAGCGTACTGCTGCCGAAATCATCTTCAAGAACATCAAGGACGGCATGGAACCAGCCCGGAAGGGCAAATACCCCGTGGATTTCTTATTGGTGGTCGGTGATGGACGCGAAGACGAAGTGGTCTTCAGGTGGGCGAATGAAATAGAGGATAAGGGTGAGGTTCCGTATGTTACGACTGTCAGCTTGGGAAGCCGCAACACGGAGGCTATGAAGACGCTGACGCAGGGAGTTACTGGTGAGTTGGCCGATAATATGCTATTCAGGTTCGAAAATACTAATGAATTCTTAGGTGTTCTCACTGTTCTGCAGAGACTGGCAGCTATTTAAAGTGCGAAATCGTCTCGAATGACGAATCACTTGCATGGGATACTTTCTCTTCTTGATTTGAAGGATTTGTTGAGTGGGCGAGTTTTGTATGAGGCGGAGAGGTGAGTGAACTGGACACTCATTGGATATCGAATGGGAATATCACAACACACACAACAACGGAGGGGGTTACGGAGTATGAAGATGGGTGGCATGCACAAGGCGTACTCTGGAGGAAGGTAAATAAAATGGGATAAACGACAAAGGGCTCGCAGGAGTCAGAAAAGGACACTATTGTGTATGATGAGGTTGGGATACGGCCGGAGCACTATACATAAAGCGTTTTTTTAATACTCCGCTTATCTAGGCCACTGTTTGTACTGCTTGTATGGGTTTATTACTTTTCCGCTAGCTTTTACTACTAGGGACTCTCCACTGAGACACGCATACCAGTCTTTTCAAATCTTCAACATCTAGATTTCTCATAGAAATGAAAATTCAACACGTGACGTTAATACATACCCCTGTCCTTTCTCCAGGTTTCTCCACATCATGCCGTCATAGACAAGGCTGACTGACGGGCGCTAACCCCAATCGCGGCCACCACCCCATCACCAACGGATTCCCCCAAACCAAGAAACGCCAGAAACACCGCCTCGAAAGCCGCTCAAGGGGACAAAACGACGTATTATCGGCAGACCGGGATGAAACGTGTTTCTTTGAGGCCATGCACGGTGAGTGGTTCTTGTCTCTGTCCTTGTTTCTCGCGACGAGGCTGGAAGGGCGAGATGGGGCTATTTCTTTCTTTGTTTTCTGTCAAATGGCAGGAGCGACACGTCAAGGAGTTCCTTCTCCATATGAATGAATGTGCGTGCTTGAATCACTTCCGACGTTGATCTCTTCTTTGCGTGTATTTGTATCACGCTCCCAGCACTATATACGCACAGTATGCGACTCCGATTACCTGTCTTCCTGCTCCTCCCACCCGCATACGCCGCGGTAACGGTCACTGTCCACACGACCATACATACGACCCTCGGCGCAGCCGCAACACCAACCCCGCCATCTACAGAATACACCTCGCCCCGCGCCTTCCAGCGCGCCATCCTCGAGACACACAACTTCTACCGCAAAGAACATAATGCCAGCGCCCTGGCGTGGAACAGGACGAGCGCCGCATACGCAGCGGACTGGGCTGAGGCATGCGAATTCGAGCACTCGGTAAGCACATATCCCCCTTTTGTATCTACTCCGCCCGACACACCACCCAAGAGAAAAGCAGACAGCTGCTAAAAAACCACAGCACGGCCCAACAGGAGAGAACCTCGCCGCCGGCTACCCCAACGCCACATCCTCCATCGACGCCTGGGGCACCGAGCGCACCTCATACGATTTCAAAAAGTCCGAATTCAGCCACGAGACAGGCCACTTCACGCAGGTCGTCTGGAAGGATACTACGACTGTGGGATGTGGACGGAGGGAGTGTGATGGGAAAGGGGGGAGCCCGGGGTGGTATGTTGTGTGTGAGTATTATCCGCCGGGGAATGTGATTGGGACTTTTAGGGAGAATGTGCAGGAGCAGGTGGAGGGGGTGGAGAATGGGAATTCGGAGGGTGTGGTGAGTGGGGGGAGGGGGAGGGTGGGGTGGGATTGGTGGGAGGGGGTGGTGGTGGGTGTGGTGGGGTGGGTGTTGTTGTGAGGTTGGAGGGGGTTTGTGGTTGTGATGATTTACGAGTGATACCCTTGTGTTATATATGTAAGATTTTGGGGTGTAGAAGGACGGCTGGAATTTTATTATTAGGCCCCAGTTTTGGAGGCCACTTTTCATGCCTTTGCTGAAGGCACCGTTGATGGATAACTGGCACATCTATCAGTCTCCGGCAATCGCGGTAGAAACTCGAGGTATATATAGAAGAAATACACATGAATAGAAGCCATAAATTTCATACTAAGTAATTCCTAGTTCTCCGCCAACCTTACCACAAGCTTCTTCCCACTCTTATGGTTGTCGAAAGCCTCTAGGGCCTTCAAAATCTCTCCTACCCCGACATCTCCCACTTGCACATATTCAAGCGGTCTCAAAAGGCCAGCCTCCAAATACTCCTCCAATTTAGGGATCATGCTAGCAATATCCTTATTGATCCGCTCAGCCTTCTCAGTCCCCGAGCGTCCGATTTGACCCAACTCTACGTGGTAAATCGCCACGCCTTCTTTAGGATCAATGGGAGCCCTTTTATACACGATTAATCGACGTGGTCAAGAAGCAATAGAGGGGGTTGTTTGTGAAAAGGAAACTTACCAGTCATTAGTCGTGGAGAAGTATCTCAATGGAGCGTGTTGATCGGCAACTCCCAAGACTGCTCTCATGCCAGTTTCGGTGCCCTGAGCGCTGGC
The DNA here is from genome assembly GCA_001662645.1 of Pseudogymnoascus sp. 03VT05. Classification (NCBI taxonomy): domain Eukaryota; kingdom Fungi; phylum Ascomycota; class Leotiomycetes; order Thelebolales; family Thelebolaceae; genus Pseudogymnoascus; species Pseudogymnoascus sp. 03VT05. Next base: position 59,927 of record KV459392.1, on the reverse strand, counting down.
ATCGAAGACGCGGGAGAAGTTGCCATTAGTTATCTGTTGGATAGTAGATAGCTGTTCGTCGAGTGTGAGTTTGTAGTCGAAGACTGCTTCTGCCCCGGCGGCTTTGACGACCTTTATTTCTGTTAGTGAGAGGCCCGTGAAATAATGCGGGATACTGATACCTCAGTATTAGAAGGGGAGGAAGATCCAAGAACCCTATAACCGCATAGCTTGCCCAACTAATATAGCGGTTAGATACCGTAGCACTCTGTGATATATGGAGAAAGACATACCTGAACGGCGAACTGGCCAACACTTCCGGCTGCGCCGAGAACAATCAACCATGGGCTCTCAGTACTGCTCTCTTGGGATTTCAGCTCGACGTTTGCTCCGATAATCACACCCAAAGCTGCAGTCTGCCCCAAATTAGCTTCACCATTATATCGAAAACATATTCTGATCTTACAAGAAGCCCAACACCAATAGCCGCAGCCTGCTCAGTAGTCACGCCCTCCGGCTTCTTAAACGTAAGATCCTCATCCATTAAGAACTTAGTTAGCAGAATTAGCAATAGCCTCCGATATATCTATACATCTTCAAATAGCATACATATTCTTGGAAAGTCGAGTGCCCAGGGGTCCCAAGCACCGTGCACCCGAACACAGCATCGCCTTTCCTGAATTTCGTCACGCCCTCGCCGATTTCGACGACGGTCCCGGAAGCGTCGCAGCCAAGGACGATGGGCCAGGCTGTCACTAGTAGGCCGGTGCCTTGCATGAATCCATCACTGTGGGATGTATATTAGCTAGGTGGAGGGCCGAGAATAGGGGCAGCCGTACACGGGATTGATGGCAGTGACGAGAGACTTAACCAATATCTGGTTTCGGCCCGGGGTAGGCTCCTCGAGTGTGGTTACGAGGTGGAAGTCCCCACCCGCATTATCGAGAAGGATGCCTTCCATTGTGGGTGTTGTCACAAGAAGAGATGAACGTTTTAGATTTTTCGTAGAGCAGATATCACTGATCGAAGTCACTTGAGAAGTTCGGTAGATTTAAGAGAATATCACAACTCGACACAGCTCCGCCCATTCAAGGAGGCATACTTATATGTGCAATATGTCGTGGTCATGGAGATAAGGCAAGCTTTCATCCCGCATTGACAGCAAATGCCACAGGGGTGATAGAAGCCACAGCATGCATTGATTCTTCAGCTTCAGCTAGGCCGTGTGGTTACCTTTCTGATTTGTCGACCGCATTTTTCGAGGACGTTAGGATACACCAAAACGCCTCCCTGATGCATTACTAAAAGGACTCATATTGGATCCTTTGATTATGAAAGAAGGGCGCTCTACTTTATTGGCGGACGTAGACTTTACCCCGCAGCACGTCGTATGACAGGGGGAAGCCTCACAAGCTTTTAATGGCTGGCAATTCAGCCTGGCCGTGTTAGTAAGTGTTGTAGGCTGCCAGGCCGCACAATCTGTGGTCTAGAAGAGGCCATCACCGTAACACGGAGTGATAGAACCCCGGTTGAAAGCTGAAGGGTTCACAGGGCCGTAGCAAGTACCATCGCCGTCGTTAAACCAAATATCATGGCCTATACTCTACTCAGGTTCCTCGGACGGTTAATAAATAAATTCTGCACGTTGAAATAGTCGTGATCGACACATGCTCCCGAGCCCGTTGACCGCGGATTCACACATGTAGCGGTATTTTGGACTCTCCTCCCTGACATATGACGTAGCTCCGGAGAGTTTCAATCTATATCGTGCCAAAAGTAACCAAAGTAAGCCTTTAAGCTCTGCTGACTAATCTCGGTAGCGCCGGCTCAAAACATGTGAAAGTAAAATCCCACGAGATCCCACGAGATCCCACGAGTGTGCAGATTTAGATCTTACGCTAAACCACTTCCGGTATATCTATCCCATCGCTGACCCCTTCACTCCCCGCTTTTTTCTCCCGAGCCTCATCAGTAGCTCAACCATTCTCACCAGTTCTCGTTGCTAGCTTCTAATATAAATTCTGCGGATCCACTACTGGCTAGCCCCGAAGCCCTGTCCCTCGGTCGACGGCTTTCTCTCGGTCGTTCAGCATCCATATATCTCCTGCGTGTATAGATATACTAATTTCTACAAGCAATCCCCTTCTCCCCAACAAGAATCTCAGTAGCACACCCAAAGACGACCCTTTTTGCTCAACTATAGATATTTTGCTTCGAACTAGCCTGGATGCTATCCAAAACTTCCGTGACAGCTGCAGGTAAGGCTCAGCAACGGGTCATACAAACTGCGCTGCATCTCAAGCCTTCTCAGACACATAACATGGCGACTCTCAACGCCCCATCGAAGAGGCATAAGGTGGCCGTTTTAGGATCGGGAAACTGGTGAGTGCGCCGTCCCAATTAGAAAAGGCCTGTACTGACCTTCAATTGTGCAGGGGTTCAACTATCGCAAAGATTGTAGCAGAGAACACGAGGGCACACCCCGAATTATTCGAAGAGGATGTTCAGATGTGGGTTTTCGAGGAGGAGGTCACCATCCCCAAAAACTCGAAACACTACCCCGGAGACTCCGCCAAACCAGAGAAGCTTACGAGCCTTATCAACAAATACCACGAGAACTTCAAATACCTCCCAGACATTCCATTGCCGACAAACCTTGTCGCCAACTCCTCAGTAGAAAACGCCGTGGAGGGCGCTTCGATCCTGATCTTCAACTTGCCCCATCAGTTTATTGGCAAGCTCTCTCAACAAATGCGCGGCCATATCCTCCCCTTCGCCCGTGGAATATCCTGCATCAAGGGCGTCAACGTCACGGATGCCGGAGTGAGCTTGTTTTCAGAGACAATTGGAAAGGGCTTGGGCATCTACGTTGGGGCACTGTCTGGTGCCAACCTGGCAACAGAAATCGCCAAAGAGAAATGGTCGGAAACCACCATTGGATACGACCCGCCCATGCTGGATTCCCGAGCCCCTACGCCGAGAGGACCGTCTCCACAGGCCTCAACCGACGACTTAAAGGGGTTGCAGCACCTTGATGTACACGGAGAAGTGTCGTCTGTCAAGCTGTCTCCCCTACCTTCCGAATATCCTCCTATAGACCACGCTCTTTGGCACACATTGTTTCACCGACAATACTTCCACGTCCGCGTGATCCATGATGTCGCTGGCGTCTCCCTCGGAGGCGCATTGAAGAACGTCGTCGCCCTAGCCGCCGGCTTCGTCGATGGCCGTGGATGGGGTGACAATGCCAAAGCGGCTGTCATGCGTGTTGGCGTGCTCGAGATGGTTAAATTCGGCAAAGAATTCTTTGCCGAGACCGTCGACCCAGCCACATTCCTCGAGGAGAGCTGTGGCATGGCCGATCTGATTACCAGCTGTTCGGGTGGCAGGAACCACAAGTGCGCGAAGATGTCGGTGGAGGAGGGCCTCTCGATCAACGAGATCGAGAAGCGCGAGCTAAATGGGCAGAAGCTACAGGGAACGAGCACCGCGTATGAGGTGCACTCGTTTTTGAACAGCAGGGGAGTGGCGCATGAATACCCATTGTTTACTGCGGTTTATAGTAAGTATCCCGTGCAGCACCTCTCAGCGTTCCTACCGTTGCTAACCATAACCCAGATATTTTGGAAGGAAACAACACGGTCGATGATATCCCTGATCTCATTTCTAAGCCAGGCGAATGAGCGAGCGATTTGCATTGGATTGGCTGTTCGGTTCGTTTTGTATATGCGGTCTTGGGGTGTATTGCTTATCATACACGGCATCATAACGAACTTACAAATGTGTAATTATTATTACCAAAGCTATTTCTTGGTTATGACTTGACAACATGTGTAATGATAGAGAGTGGGCGCCATATGTGAGAACCCATCCCAGTACGGTACATTATTAAATGCGTCACCATATACCAAACATCATATTCGCCAACCAACCACCACAACACACTATCCTTCCTATAACATTGGTAATACAGTTCCATTAATACCTATCACTTTCTGCACATTATGCACACTTCTGCCTAGATATCAGTATCCCATAAGGCGCGTTTTGGCGTCTGTATCAACGATTGGTTACGTTCCTAATCACCTTCCTGATATATTTGGACCGGAGAACCGGAGTCATCATTAGGTTCGCACAGACGCCACGTGAAGATCGGGCGGAACTCCGCAGCCTACCCCGCCTACCTCATCTATAATATATATATATATTAGAGTCCCTTCCTTTATGATTTCTATAAATGCTTTCAGAAAGTCTAAGTTGAAATCCGAACTGAGCACCCATAACACCCTACACTCAAACCTAATTTCCAAGCCAAAAGCTCAATAGCAAGCACTCCCAAGTTATCACATTTAACCTACACTTAACCCACCAGCACCACAATGGCGACCCAAACTCAACCCGTCCCCATCGACAACACATACGCCCTAAAACTCAAAGCCCTCCACCAACCCTCCTCCCCCTTCGTCCTCAGCAACGTCCACGACATTCCCTCCACCACCACCGTCCTCGCCCTCAACACCCCAACCTCCACCCCCGTCAAAGCCCTCGCAACCGGCTCCTACGCCATAGCAGGGACCCTCGGTCTTGAAGACGCCGACCTCACCCTGCCCTTGAACCTACAGGCGCTCTCACTCATCTCCCCCATCGCGCGCGCAGCTGGCGTTCCGCTGAGCGCGGATTTACAGGATGGGTATGGCGACCAGCTACGTGAGTGCGTGGGGGGTGCTATTGATATCGGCGTCGTTGGGGCAAATATCGAGGATGGGATTCCTGCCACGGGGTATGGGAAAGGGTTAGAGGGGTTGAGGACGCTAGAGGAGCAGGTGGAGAGGTTGAAAGTCGTGTTTGAAGTTGCGAAGGAGAGGGGCTTGCCTGATTTTGTAGTTAATGCGAGGACGGATCTTTTTATGCTTGATCCGCTGCCGGAGGGGTGGGGTCATGAAGATGTGCTGAAGGAGGCGGTGAGGAGGGGGAAGGCGTACTTGGAGGCGGGGGCGACGAGCTTTTTTGTTTGGGGACCGGTGACGGTGGAGGATGTGAAGACGCTAGTTAGGGAGCTTGATGGGAAGGTGGCGGTGCTGTTGAGTGGTGGGGGAGGGAAGGTGACGGTTGCGGAGTGGAAGGAGATTGGGGTTTGTAGGATTAGTGTTGGGCCGACTTTGTGGAGGGAGTCGATGGCTGCGTTGAAGAAGGCGGCAGAGAAGATTTTGGGGGTGGAGTAGATAGGTCGGTTGCAGCCTAGGTTATAACATCATAACTTCACGGAATATCACAGGTTCTTGCGAAACTAATCACCGTCACATCAAATGAATGAATTCAAGATTGTAAGACTCAAAACACCGCGTTGCTAAATCTAGCTTCCAATTTCCAACTCGCAAAACTCCAAGTCAAAGAAATCCCACAAAATTCCCATAAGATAATCAACCATCGTAAAAGTCATGAATAGCACTTAAATGTAAAACATCGAGTCCTTGAGTCTATCATGGACCTTAACATCGGATTCCAACGTGCTAGGCTGCACGCCGCCGCTCACACTCGAACCCCCTGAGTGCGAGGGTTCATACTCCTTATGAAGGTAGCATCGGGCACGCTCGCAGGCCAGGTCGGCGTAGTACGCAGGCGGGCAGATGCTGACTGCCTTCGTCGCGCGGGTGAAGAGGTAACACATGTTGTGCGTCAGATCCTCAAGCGTATCGGCGGCGTTGGGGAATGGATGGGGCTTCTTCAACATGCCTTTGCCGAAGATCTCGTCCAGCACTACGTAGTAGTGAGCTGGCTTCGCTGTCCCCTGGAGGCAGGTGTGGGCCTGGAGGAAGAAATCCCAGTTCCACATGCTGGTCACACCCCGATCGACGACGGTGCCATTGTTCGGATTTCCAGAACGATCGGCTTCGTCCTGCTTCGTAGCGTAGAATCTCGTGTGGTGACGCTTTCCAACAACAATAACGGAAAGCTTTGGCAGCCCCTTCTTTCTCTGATCGGCTGTGTAGATTCCATCGAAGGCTTTTCGTAGAGATGGGATCTCGTCATCTTTGAGGACTTGATATTGGCCCTCCGAAACGCCGTCTCTGTAGACGAGAATATTCTCAGGTAAGGTCTTATTATTCTTGTCCCTCCAAAGCCGAAGTCGGGACCTCATCATCTCGCTGAGATCGGTCACCATCTCCTTTCGGCCCTCCTGAACGCTGAGCACACAAGGGAACTGGCTCAGTGTGCTATCTATGCTTGCCACAATCGCGGCAACGCTAGGAGCACTTGAGAGGGATCCTGGAGACGGATGTGTGACGTCGATTCCTACCACCATTGTCTTCCCTTCTGCTATGATCCCAAGTCTCTGTGTATCAAGAGTCTGATTAGATCCACGCAGTTTGCTGTTGACCTTTAGAGCTATGTTGGCCAAATACTGATCGCGCCTTTGCTCCTTCGTGATCTTGGAAGCGACGGCGCAGACGGTGTGAATCCCATACTTAATATCACCGGCATATTTGACGGCATTGTAGATGGCGGCGTCCGTGTCAGGTAATACAACCACCATCAACCCGATTTTCCCACCCACCGCCATTTTGAACATATTGTCGATGAGCTCGTCGATGCTAGGTGCGTTCGGACCAACATTTAGCACGATCTCTTTGCCTTCCATAGCTGGCGGCGCCACAAGGCCTGATGCGTTCATCATACCCTGAAACTCAGCCATGATAGCTGAAATGTGGCTTTCCCCTTGGATCTGGCCATTCCCATTCCCCCCCTTCCTCGTAATCCAGATATACGTCCATGATGGTAATTTCAAACCCTGGGTGAATTTAACGCCCTTCATGTTCCATTGCCCGCCTCTTGGGTTTACGGTATTTTTGCCTTGGTATTTTACTACCGGTGGTGGAAGAATTCGGCCTGGAACTGTGATCATGTTCGTGTTCACATTGATTTCGAACAACCCCTACTGAGAATTAGCAACTTTGCAACATTAAAACCACCTTGCCACTTACAAGATTGGAGTTGGAATTGGCGTTAAACCCAAGTACTGCTAACCCATCAGAAGTAATAGACTGTGCGTTTAAATGCGGTTTGCGGCACGCAAAACGGATCATCGCCGCAGTTTGATCCGGGTCGAGCTTTTTCATGGATGACTGGCCAGGTATAACCTTGCAGCAATCGACAGGCATATACATCGGGTTGGCTCTGGTACCAACATTCATGACTGGGAAGGCAGCGTTTAATTGTATGTTGTACTCTGAATTGTGTTAGTCGAAGCGGGGATGGAATATGAGAATTGCCACCTACGTGTCTTGAAAAAGTCAAAAACAGTAATATATCTCCCATTCCCAGGTTTCTTCTTGTCAGTCGATTCGAACCAAAACTCGACTTCCTTTGCATTGGCACCAAATCTACGGACTCTTGGCGGGTGAGGTAAACCTGCACCATCGTTCTGACTTGCTAGCGCAATGATTGTCTTGACCTTTGGGATTATTTTCCCAGCTTTGTTCGTCTTCACTGGCAGATGCGTGGTCTGCACTCGCACTTTCTTCAAAAACCTCTCTAGTTGAAAGAGGTTGGTGCCGTATGCAGCGCCGAAGATCTTGATCAGCTCCACCAGAGGCCCTGGCTTGAAAAATACCGCGTGGCTCACGTTGACGTTGACAAGAATCCGGCCAGTACTCGGCCGAGCGCTACGGAAGTAGCCACGTAGTGCGCTGAGACCTTTGCCAAGTTCTTGCTCCACTGCACGGCGATTCCCAGGCTTATCATCACCAAAAAGGAAATGTTTATTGCTTGAAATAGTTGTGGTGAGAGGATCTGACTGCGCATAATGCCCCAGAATAATATTTAGACTCTGCATTACCTGCATCCTATTGTCGGCGAGGAAATTAGGGTCTGGTTGGACGGATCGGAGGTGATTCACGAGAGCATCTATGTCCATCTCGCCAGTAAGTTGGACTTTGACACGGTATGGATTATCGCCGGGTCTAGGATCATCCTCGAACTCGGAGCGATACGCAACCTCAACTTCAACGTCGGAGAGCTTCTTCCGATTAACCAAAATGGCTTTGAAATCGGTAGCAGAATTTCTCAGTCGAGGATCTTCGAGCAACAGTTCGATGACTCGCTTCAGCTTCCTTCCTTTTGCCTCAGGTGAGACGGCGACGTGGTACCGATATATAACCAGTTTCTTCGCCGTATCAAGCTCGAAGTAGTTGGCCCACAGTACAACCGGCTTCCCCCTTGTGCCATAAGCTGGCCTCGCTGGAAAATCTGCCGTCACAGACATGCCAGACATGCTACCGGTGAGCGTCGGCTTCTGAGCCATGTAGTTGTCTTCAGTCTTCGTGACATTTTGATTTGGAGCCGGAAATTTTCCATCCCTGGGAGAGTTAGACGTATAATATAGAGCGCCAGTGACATAGAAATGAAACAGACTCACCCGAACACCTCAGCGGGCCCCGCCGTCTGAAAGCCTCCTCTCCCACCACCTCGGCCACCACCACCTCTGCCGCGATCACCCCGGCCTCGGCCTCCTCCTCCTCCTCCTCTGCCTCTAGGTTGAAATACAGACATGTCTCAACGGAACTAGTGCGGGGTAAGGTTCTCTTTGGAAACTGCGGCCTGAAGCCCCTTCGAGAGTCTATGTAATGAGTTGGCACTTCGTCACGGTCGTATAATTTGTAGACTCAGGAATGGGTCCTTACCTACCTGATGTTGAAGCTAGCAGCTTCACCTTGTACGCTGCACTGATAGTAACCTGAATGTCAGTCCTGTGGAGCAATGTCACGTTGCCGGCTTAATTCTGTGAAAGGTAGAAAACGTGGGGACGCGAGTTCAGATATAGACTTGTCCGTGCTTGCTGGTGTCAACGCGCAATCGTGTGACTTGGACAGCCAGCCTCGTTTGTGACTATAGAGTGGTGGTTGCAAGAAGACAAACCAAGCATCATGCTGGTTACTGATCGACCAGTGAGGGTCTAAACAGCAAACATCAGGCCCCACATACCGGAGTCAAGATGGGCAGCATCCTAACTTAACACCAATCACATCACTGAAGGATAGAATGCACATCTCTACATGCAGCATATCACTTTCTTTGCGGCGTCGTCGTCGCGTCAATCAATTCACAAATGCTACGACAATGCCAGAGCCTTCTCTCGATTGGTATAGGACCCCGACGTGGCATTTACTGATTAGCCTTACTGGGCTTTGTTTAAGGCACTGAGCCGAAACCGACGAGGTTGGCCCCTACTCCCCGGCGCTAATAAAGGACCCTGCCTTGTTGGTTTTGATCCCAAGGAGGACCCCAGGTCCCTCATGCCGCGTATTGTAGAGTATTATACGGAGATAGGAACGCACCATATATATGGGCTCCATGGCTGGCGATAGACCACCGAAGTTTTCGGTGCTGGAGTGACGGTCACATTGTGCATTTCGACCAGAAAACCCTACTATCAAACGCCGCACTCTAATGAATGGAGCATTATGACTTCCCAAGAATCTACCCACGTAGCCCTGGAAGATGCTCCAGCAAACTCTGGCGCGATGGAGCTTGCCAAACCCAGTGCGATACCACCTGAGCAGTCTAGGCTGTACCAGCTAGAGATGTTTGAAGCAAGCATGGCTCGCAACACCATTGTAGTGGTACTGCTCCTTCATTCCCAGCTGATTTTATTATTCTGACTTTAGAAATAGATGGATACTGGCAGCGGAAAAACTCATATGTGAATTTCTCTCCCTGTGTAACTGATGCTGGCGGCCTGTGGTTTGCCTAGCCTTGCACAGTATGTACTGACTCAGACAGTGCAGTTATGCGCATACAGGCCGAGCTGGAGAGATGCCTGCCACAGAAGGTAAGATAAAATAAGATTTTATGTATCTACAAACTGGATTCGTAATGTAACTTCTTGGATTTAGCGTGTCTGGTTTCTTGCTCCGACAGTTGCACTATGCGAGCAGCAATGCACTACCCTCCGCACAAACATCCCATACGTTCAGACACGCCTACTCGTGGGTTCCGATAATGTCGACCGTTGGAGTGAGCAAAGGATTTGGGATGCAGTGCTAGAAAATGTCCGAATAGTCGTATCCACCCATGGGGTTTTGTCAGATGCTCTTAGCCACGGGTTTGTCCGCATAGAAGAGCTAGCACTCTTGGTGTTTGACGAAGGTATGTCTTGGAGTCATGAAGTGAGAAGTTTGACCTGGGCTGAGCAATTACAGCTCATCATTGTGCGGGCGAGCATCCCGCAAATAAGATTATGAAAAATTATTATCATCCTCTCCTAGGGCTGAAAGGGCCAAATGCTGTACCACACATTCTCGGTTTAACGGCAAGCCCAGTTATACGATCTAAGCCATCGGATCTAGAGTTAGTATCTCCAATCTACTGTATCACGCGCGACTAATGAAATAGAATTATCGAGCGTAATCTCAATGCGCTATGTCGAACACCACGGGTTCATCGTGGGGAGCTGCTAGAATACGTCCACCCGCCGACATTTGTGAGGCTTGCCTACTTGTCAAATCCATCAATCCACGGGCAATACAGTTCTCCAGCACTTGCAAACCTAGTAGCTGTCTATACCAATGTTATGAACTCGAGCACGTCCCGAGATTCGGATGACATTGATCTTATCAAGGAAAACTCAAAGGTCCGCGAATTAAAATCATTTTGCACTAAAGCAAATCATATATACGACGAACTAGGCGAATGGGCTGCAGATTACTATATTAAAACGTCAATAGATATCTGGAGTGCCGCAGAAACGAAACGGAACGGAGACCCGTTTTTTAATAATGGGAAACGTAGCAATTCTCTACTTGAGTTGTTGCTTCACAAAGTTCGAAGTGCTAATTCGGCATTTGACTCTGCTCATCCAAATGAGACGAGCACAACACGCAAAGTGCGGCAGTTAGTTCGGTTCCTGTCAAATTACGGGGACGGTGATCTTCATGGGATTATATTCGTTGAGCAACGAGCAACTGTCGCGGTCCTCCACCAACTCCTATCTCTCCATCCCACGACAAAGGGCATGTTACGATGCGCCACATTTATTGGAACTTCTAGCTTCTCTAGTAGGAAATCATCTCTTGGCGATTGGCTCACTCCTCTAGAACAGACGGATACTCTCGATTGCTTTCGAAGGAAGGACAAGAACTTTATCATTGCGACTAGTGTCCTCGAGGAAGGAATTGACATATCAGCTTGTAACATAGTTATATGCTTCAATAAACCGCCTAATCTCAAATCGTTCATTCAACGGAGGGGAAGGGCAAGAAAAAGTCGTTCTATTTTTGTCCTCCTAGTTCCTTCGGAAGACCGTTCTTTGGGTCCACAGGAATGGGGAGACATGGAGAACCAAATGAGGGAAGAGTACCAAAAAGATGCTTCGAAGCGTCATAAGCTCCAGCAGCTAGAAGATGCCGAAGAGCATGTTGAAGGGCGTTCTAATGCTAGATTTGAGATCAAGTCAACCGGGTATGTCAGTCTCTGTGTCAAGCATGATCATCTTCTAACTCCTCAGGGCCCTCCTCACCCTTGAAACTGCCGTTGCTCATATCCATCACTTCTGCGCAACTCTGCCCCCGCAGCCCTACGTGGATCTACAACCGAAGTTCTATTTCCAAGAGAGTTTCTACGGTATGATAACTGGGAATGTGATATTGCCAAACTGTGTCGATTCATCAGTACGAACGGCAGCTTCTGGTTGGGAATGGAAATCGGAACGGATGGCAAAGAAAGATGCCGCTTTCCAGGCGTACGTTGCCTTGTATAAGAAGGGGCTGATTAACGATAACCTACTGCCACTCCTACTTGGGAAGGAAGAAGACGTTATGGCTGATATAGAGACAAGGGCTTCTGTAGAGGAAGTATCCGAAATCTTCAATCCCTGGACAAGTATTGCAAAGAGCTGGATGGAACCAGGAGACTCTCTGAAGAAGAAACTTATATCCATCGCCAGGCCTGGCCGCCCAACGCTGTATTTGGCTATCGTTTTCCCTCGGGAGTTGCCTACTCTCGAAACCTTTACGATTTACTGGGACAATGAGATAACTTACTCGATTTCCATTAGTGACGCTACACCAATATCATCCACTGACACCTCACTCATTCCTATAATGAGGCAAGTTACATCAACGATTTTTCAAGCAGTCCATTTTAATCGGGTGCCGATAGGGCGTGATGATTTTCTTGCGCTCTTTATACCGCATATTAGCGAGGAATTACTTCAGTCATGGTTGGAAGAAAGCGCTGGAAATTGGCCTGCTGCGGAGATACTAGATACGAATGCGATACCCAATGCTTCCTATGGCCTCATCCGAGATCAAGCACGGTATGCAGCTCCACATATATTCAAGGAGAAGGGTGATGATGGCACTATAAAAGTCATTCGTTTACCCAAAAGGCGAGATTTTCTTCATCGCAGCTTCGCAAGCAAGCCAGATACCGAGCACGAGGTAGATTGCTCAGAGAAGCCGGCTTTATTCTTACCCTTGGAATCAAGCACTATTGACAAGCTGCCGATGGAATATGTGGAGTGCTCTCTTCTCATTCCTTCCATTATGCATCGCCTATGGAGAAAAGCCCTCGCATTGGACTTATACAAGGCCGTATTCGAAGACCAGGGGTTTCTCAACCTCGACTATGTTATCACGGCAACAAACGCCCCTTCTGCCAACGAGAACTCAAACTACCAACGTTTGGAGTTTATCGGGGATTCGGTCTTGAAATACCTCGTCTGCGTGAACTTGTACGTAACTCAACCCTCATGGCCCGAAGGCTACTTGTCTAGGGCCAAGGACCTGGCAGTTGCCAATTCTCGCCTTTCGCTGGCTGCGTTGGCTGTGGGACTGGACCGTTATATTGTAACGAAAACCTTCACAGCACGGAAATGGTCTCCACCGTATATCCAGGATATATTGGACGCAGCATCATCTCCGGAGAAGCGCACCTTATCAACCAAGGTCCTTGCCGATGTAGTCGAAGCGCTTATTGGCGGTTCGTTTCTTGATAGGGGGTTTGAGGCAGCTGCAACGTGCATAAGTCGTTTCCTTCCTGAGATGCCGATAACAGCCCCGCTCGATATATTTGCTGGGGGCTTTGCTACAGAGAGTGGTTTTGCTCCGTCTTTGCTTGCAAACGGCCACCTTTCAGATGTTGAGCGTTTAATTGGATATCAGTTCAAGAATCGTGGTTACCTACTGGAAGCTATAACCCACCCATCGTGCGAACACGACTCGCACACGAGCTCGTATCAGAGATTAGAATTCATTGGGGACGCTACTTTAGATATGATAGTCGTTTCCTTCATGATCGACAATGCACCGGAATTATCACATGGCAGGATGCATCTGACAAAGACCGCTGTGGTTAACGCTGGCTTCTTGGCATATCTCTGTATGGACGCAACACATGAACAAGTCGTTACGGATGTCTCTTTAAGCCCAAATCACTACTCGACTGGCTTTACGGAAGTCCACAGCTCAAAGCTTGTACACCTATGCCAGTTAATGAGACATCAACACCCGGAGATAAACACTACAATGAGCATCTGCCTAGAAAGATATCATAAACTACAGCCTGCCATAGCGGCAGCTATCACCCATGGAAATGAATACCCATGGGTGCTACTAACTAGTCTAGCTCCGGCAAAATTTCTGTCTGATATTGTCGAAAGCATCATTGGCGCAGTCCTCATAGACGCAGGCGGCGATTTATCAGCATGCAAGAAAGTTGCAGAGAATCTCGGGTTGATCGCTTATCTTCGCCGCATTTTAGATGAGGATATAGATATTCTCCACCCGAAGAATAAGCTCGGGGAGATGTCTGGGGGTCGCACAGTCGAGTATAAACTTGGAAAGGAGGGACAGGAATATACCTGTATTGTGGAGGTGGGGGGCACTGCCATTGTTGGCGTCTCACAGGGGATATCTCAGGAAGAGGTTATGACGCAGGCAGCGTATATGGCGGCTGAGCTTCTTGGATAATGATTGGGTCAATTTATGTCGTATGGTAATGTCTCTCATATACCAATTTTAGTATAAAGTCCTGTTCTGCCGCAAATCTAGTAGAGTGCATGTGCCACCTGGAAGTTTAGACAGAAACTATGCACAATATTAGTATTCACAACAACTGTAATTAAAATAAAGACGCTCAATTGCTGTGCACAAAAGTGATGTTTGGAGCAACTATGATTAAAATTTTGAAGCTCGATTACTACACACAAATATAGTGTTTAAAGCAACTATTCTTAAAATACAGACGCTTAATTACTATACATAAATATGGTGTTTATAACAACTATGATTAAAATAGAACAGCTTAGTTACTGTGAATAAATGTAGTATTTAGAGCAACTGTGGTTAAAATATATATTTTTGATCAATGTGCCGAAATACAATATTTATAGAGACGGTCAATTACTATATACAAAGGTGGCGTTTACAGCAATTACAAATTAAAAGGAGGCCCTCAATCACTCGAAGCTACAATTAAAGCTAGCTATTTAGACATACAGACAAAGAGATAAATCGTGTCAGTTTAAATTACCAGTGTGAATCCTCAGATGTGATGTCCGCGGAGGCAATTCGCGGTAACCGGATTAACAGTAAAGCCGAATATCCGATGCGTCTGGCGAGTTTGGAAGTTCACCAAGCTACAACAAGCTTTCGAACGACGACGTCAACAACATCCCTATCACAACCCTTTCTCTACGGCCTCAACGCCTAAACCTACAAAGATGCTTGCCCGGACCGAATTGTGCCTGCGCACAGCAGCTGTGAACTGCCGGTTCCAGCCATCGCTCACGGCTACCAACTCATATCACACGACCATTCCGTCAAAGAACCGGTCGCAATACCCACAAACCAGCCGACCGCGGCTGGTCACATCCAAGAAATCTCCTTCGCAATCAACTTCTCAGATCGTTAGATACGCATCGACCACTGCCTCTACGGACAACACAGCTTCGGCAGCACAACCTCTCCCTTCCTCGGCAGACCAGCTTACCTGGAACGCGTTTTTTAAGCTCCGCAAGACAAGGAGGCGCATACAGCTCGGCTCATCGGTGGGAACAAGTTTCGGTAGCATGCTGGCTGGTGCACAGGCGCTGGCCGTCTCGGATATGGATAGCCTCGTTGGGCAGGTGCCGTTGGACCCCTTCATCACGCTGGGCTTGATCACATTCAGCTGCGGAGGCGTTGGGTGGCTCCTTGGGCCTATTGTCGGAACGGGGATCTTCAATACGATGAACCGGAAGTATATACCGGATATGGCGGCGGTAAGTACCCTTTGAATTGGTGGTTACTGGTGAATGGAAGCTAATTTGTCGATAGAAAGAGGTAGAGTTTTATAGGCGCGTCAAGAAGTTCAGAGTCGACCCTTCGGCGTCGTCAATGGCGAACCCGGTGCCTGATTACTACGGAGAGAAGATTTCGAGTGTGGCTGGGTACAGGCAATGGCTCAAGGATCAAAGGGCGTTCAACAAGAAGCGAACGACTTATGTTGCATAAAGTGTGTAAGGATTGTGGGGCATCATTGAAATAAAATGAGTATTTGAAACTCATATGTATAATTGCAATATGTGGCTAAATAGGCTACAGCGGCTTTAGAGTCTCTCCCTGTAGCTGCATATCGAAGGAGTAGCGGAGGTGCTACTGAGGAAAGAAAACTCTAGATCCAATCACTCATTTATATTTCCTATTTAACGAGAATTTATTACAATGTGACTAATATGTCTATATGACTCTAGTATTCTGGCCAACTGTTGTCAACATCTTTTTTCCATGCCCTCAGGCCCCCCTTTATGTCTAATATTGACCTCTTCCCGTTGTCACCGAGTCCACTCTCCTTAAGCTTTCTCGTAACGACCTGGGAGTCGTTCCCAAGGCGGCAAATTACATATATCGGTGCATCAGCAGGAGATGTCTCTGGCAGCCAAGGATATGTAGTATCGAGATCCCTCTGCAACTTTGAGAATGGGACATTTATACTCCCATCAACATGGCAGATATCGAACTGAACCTTCTCCCTCACATCTAATAGGACGTGTTCCTTTTTGGAACTACCATTTCTCAACTCCGAATATTGCGCAGCAGATATCTGTTCCTCCGCCGACAGAAGATTAACTGGCGCGGCGGAACCACAGAAAGCCACATAGTCCAAGGAGCCTGACGTCAAAGACTCTGGTGTCAACTCTGCCTGGGATGAGCAAGCAAAGCAATCCGGTCGCCTTTGTCGCAATCGAACAGTGCGGAATGGACTTGGGCTGTTGGCTGAAAAAAGGAGAAGTGAAGGGGATGGTAAAACCTTCGACTCTTGAAGTTCTGCATCATCGGAAGTATGGCTAACCTTCAACCCAGCCGTTATTAGCTTGATAGCTTCAACGGCCTGTAAAACTCCCATGACGCCAACAACAGGACCAAGAATGCCTCCATCGCCGCAGCTGACAACTTGGCTTGCGGGTGGTGGCTTGGGAAATATGCATCTGTAGCAAGGACCGCCGGCATTGGATCCTTGAGGTGCTGCTGGGTGGTTAAGAATCATGAGCTGGCCATCAGTCCGCAGTGCTGAAGCGGATACCAGTGGCTTTTGGAGCAAAACGCAGATGTCTGATATGAGATATCTCGACTTGGGATGGTCGGTGCAGTCGAGGACGATGTCATAATGAGAGACGATATTTGCCGCATTTTCAGGGGACAAGTGCTCTCGATATGCTCTGTACTCGACGTTGGGGTTGAGACCTTTAAGGTTGTGGATAGCACTGTCTACCTTCCACAGCCCAACGGTGGAGCTGCCGTGAAGGATTTGCCGGTGCAGGTTTGATACCTCTACTGTGTCACCGTCGACTATTCCCAGAGATTTAACACCCGCGCCGGCAATATACGCAGCGGCTGGGCAGCCCAAACCTCCCGCCCCAACTATGAGAACGGATGCGGAATGTAGGCGTAGTTGGCCTGCTTTAGTTAGTCTCGTCATGGGTTTTGGAAGTGGTATTAAAACGCTGACCTTGGATACCAATACTTGGTACAATCATTTGACGCCCATATCGTAAATATTCCTCAGCTGTGAGAGGCCACTTGCTATCCTTTAAACTCTCGAGTTCATCTGGCCTCTCTTCAGCACGTCCGTGACGAGGACCCCGCGTTTCGACCTCCGCAAGCTCTTCCTTGAGATTCTCCAGTCTCAGCTCCGTTGCTAAAATAAGCTGCCTCAAAGCCTGTGCTTCGTCGTTTTCTGACTCCATGCTACCATGTTTAATTTAAAGACATTATTTTATTTCTTTATTGAGTATTATCGAAGTTAAATAGCGATGAGGAAGGGACGGACGGCCAGCCATAACGTGCACGGACCCCATGGCGGGGCAGAAACGCCGCACCTATACCAAGGCCTCAGCCTTGCGGATTGACAACCTCACCACGGTCAAAAAATTCACCACAATGGAGCAACCGGTATTTAACAAGGAGCTACACATTAAGTACTGGCGTCGCTGCCTTAAATCTGTATTGCCTACAGAATATACCAGCACCGACTCCTCACGACTCTCGTTGGGCTTCTTTATCCTATCTGCATTCGACCTGCTCGGTGTTGGTGGAGACCAACTAGACCGCAAAGATGTAGCCGGTCTCAAGCAATGGATCCTCAATTGCGAGCACCCGAACGGAGGGTTTTGCGGAAGCCCAAATCACAAATACCCTAGTGAATACTATCGGAGCGCGACGGACACTCCGTCCGACATGGATCCGGCAAATCTACCAGCGACGTTCTTCGCACTTATGGCCCTCAACTTCGTGGGCAAGGTTGGCGAGGTGGACCGCAAAAAGTGTTTGAAGTGGCTACAGAAGCTGCAGCGAGAAGATGGCAGTTTTGGAGAGACGTTGGGAAAGGATGGAAAGATTGAAGGAGGGCGGGATATGCGATATTGTCAGTGCGCTGCGGCAATACGGTGGATCCTAAGAGGGGATTTGAAGTCAAAAAGCCAAAAGGAGGTTGACGATATCAATGTTGATGGACTGGAGGGTCATATACGCAAGGCTGAGGTAAGTTAGAGTCCACGTAGCTGGGGGCAAAGCTAACTTCTCGAAGACTTATGATGGAGGTTTTGGAGAGAGCTTCGAACATGAGTCTCATGCTGGCTATACATACTGTGGAATTGCTTCCTTGAGCAACCTCGGCCGTCTACCAGGGTCATTATCGAAGTCTGAAGAGGGGGCTGAGCCTTCGGATCCAAAACTTACTGGGGTTACCAACCTCCAGGATACCATTCGGTGGTTAATGTCACGACAAGTCAACTATGTAGAGTCTGGTGACGAGGAAGACGATGAGGAGCCCCAAACAAAACCAGAAGATTCTTCAAATCCCGCGAATAACGAAATAGAGCAACTGGCAGCGGCAGGGCTATCTTTGGAAGACACATATGCTATTGGGTGCAATGGCAGGCTCAACAAGGGGCCCGATACATGTTACAGCTTTTGGGTTGACGCATCTCTTTATGTAAGTACATGCCTCACAAGATATAGTTGTATACTAATGAGCGAAGATCCTCGGTCAATCCAAGCTCATCAACAAAGAAGGATCTCGGCGTTGGCTTATCGAGAAGACGCAACATATGATAGGGGGATTCGCCAAGGAACCGGGCTACCCTCCTGGTATGACACTCTGGCCTGCCTACTGTTTGACCTGCCACTAACGTAAAACAGACATTTACCACTCTTACCTTGGTCTGGGCACATTAGCAATGCTAGGAGAGCCAGACCTCAAGACCTTTGATCCCGTTTTGTGTGCCAGCCAGGAGGCAAAATCCAAGATCGAGCGCGACATCGCGGAATTCTTAGAGCCGGATGCACCAGGGAAGTCTGTGTGGGACAATATAGTTCTTATGGGAGACATGGTCCCAGTCTCGGACGGTAAGTTCCCTAAGTTCTGGACTGATGCTGAGGAGGAGCACAAGAAAATGAAAGAAGAGGGGACCCTTCCATTCCAGCCCTTTGCGCCAGAAAATGTGTGGAGCGGTGAGACTTAGGATATAGACCTGTATAAATGATACCCAAATCCGACAGTTGCTATGGAGTGTCAAATTTGATAAGATTGCGAATACACCAACATATGTAGTAACGAACGTCTCGTGGTAATTCTGCGCGAGCACCGATTGTGATGATGAAACATGGCACCTTCAACCCTCCGATTCTGCTTTCTTCCAGGCCTCCTTTGCCGCCGTTGGATCCCATTCCTCATCTTGTAGCATGCCACTATCAATAATTTCAGTGAAATTATTTACACTTAGCAAAATGGCCACCTTTTCATTTTCTCCTTTACGATACAACTCCTTGTATTTAGACACTGGTAAGACGCTATAGCTGCATTTATTGATTAAAACACCGAGTGCTCCTGGAGTGGACGATGGAGAGTTCGTTATTATGCCGATATCAGCATGGAGCAGAGGAGAGAGGTCTGTTGGCGAATCGCCTATGTATATTGTGAGAGGCTCCGGGGAACTCATCCCGATGTTGTCGAGGTCGATGGACAGCGTTAGTTTTTGGGCGAGTAGCTTGTCAGCTGTTGTGAGGAGATGAGTTCGTTTTCTATTAAACTGGTGGCCATTAGTATTGGATGTTGTCCCGAGGAGATTATAACACACCTTATGCAGCGGATAACCATTAATCATGCCCGTCGAACCGTCGGCATCGTTCGCCTTAACAGCCATACTATTACCGCCCCCGGCATCTCTCAAAACCACATCTAATACTCCTCGCACCCACCTCCAACTCCAGTTCACACTCACCACACCCCATTGAGCCCCATTTTGCCTAATCAATGTAACGAACTCTAGAAAGCCTTCCCTCGCCACTACTACCCTATCATTACCACTCTCTGGGTCAGCTGCCGCGGCGGCCCTTCCCATCTCTCGAAAAGAGTCCCTTGAAACATCTTTAAAAATGCCAGATTCTCCTACTCTTTCCACACTAGCCCATTCGACATCCCTCAGCGCATCTAAGGACCGTTGTTCCTTTTCTAGCCCACTGGGTCCCGTGACTGCAATGCCATCACTGGGTCCGTCTTTCTCTTTCTCATAGTGTGCCGAGAGGTCGGCCAAGTATTGGGATTTGCAGTTGCTCCATGCTTTGGCTTGGGGAGTCTGACTGAGTTCGGAAGGTGACAGGAACGGATGGTGGTGGGATATGACGGACTGGACGAGGGGTTCAATAGTATCTTTTGTAGTTATTGTGCCATCAAAATCAAAGATCACCTGGAGCGATCGTCGAGAGAACATAATGGGCGAAGACTCATGATGGGTTGTGAAAGGGTGCGACAAGGCTGGCACCGCCGCTCTTGGGCAAAACGCCGGAGCAAAGATTCCGAGATACAGGTGCGGGGAGATAATCATAGCTTGGGGGCTGAAACAGCGGCGGCAAGACCATGTCGACGATATTGGACGCTGGCTGACCATTTATGCGCATTTAAAGATAATCGGAGCATTTTTGACTTGGATGAGGCGATCCTACGACTCTAATTAAGTTTACTCACTCGAACCTCAAAACACGTGACATTTATGTTTATGAGGCGATTATGGGTCCCCCGCTACATAAATGGTATATAATTCTATCTAAATTATTCTACTCTAGCGAAGCTAATAACAGCTTCTGATATCCTTCCACTGCTTCTTCCAAGTCAGAGATCTTCAGGTGTTCATGATCTGAATGCGCCAGGAGGATACTTCCAGGACCATACAGATACCGTTTGTGATCACCATCCAGGTGCAAGATATCAGTTCCATAGTTGACGACCATCGACTCGAAGCCTGAAATCCTCATTAGCAACTACTCCTCATTTGCTAGCATCTCTGCTCTCTGCTCTCTGCTTACCTTCGACATCATGGTTAATTGGTACTGGCCCATAGCCTCCGGGGGTCATCGTGATTTTCAGGTCCGGCGCGACGGCGAGCAAGGCGTCACTGATGGTCCTCTCCAGTACTTCAGGGTCACCATCCGCTACACGTACAGATACGAACGCGTATGCGTCAGCGGCAATAACATTGTCCGCCACGCCCCCTTCCATACGACCTATGTTGTATGTGGTATTACCGAATCTCTCACTCCACGGCCAATCAATGTTCGCCAGTTCCGCCAGGGCAGGAATTAACATGTCATTTGCATTCCGTCCGACTTCAGGATATCCAGAGTGACCGCCTTTGCCGTGGGCGTCGATGCGAAATTTCAAGATTCCTTTGTGTCCGCTGGCAAGCTTGAGCTCTGTTGGCTCCCCGAAAATGACAGTCTCCCAGGAGAGCCCCAGGTCGTTGACTTTGAGCATTCCTGCGCCGTTCACCTCTTCACCAACCACAAACATCATCCCTACATCGCCTTCGGAGATCGACTTGGAGTCACGCAGAGCTTCTACGGCCTTGATTTGTGCGGCAACAGCGCCTTTTGCGTCGACGGTTCCACGCCCCCATATCTCATCACCACGGCGTTCATACGGCCAGTATGGAGGAACTGTATCGATGTGCGATGTTATCAGCGTCCGTGTATGGCGTTCGGAGCCGAGATATGCGAATACGTTCTCTCGTGGTGGATCTGTGGACACAACTTGGGATTCGACTGTAAAGCCTTCTCCTTCTAGATAGGACGACAGCCATTCGGCAACATTATGTTCTGCGCCACTGATGGAGGGGATCTCAACCAGGGACTTGTGGAGGATCAAGAGGCCGACGAGCGAGGAGGATTCAGCTTCAGATGCAGCGTTATGTAGTGGCATTTGCGGGCTAATTGAGAGCGCGGAGACGGCATAGCTAGCAAGGAAAACATTTGCCAAAGCCGCCCTTGAGAAAACCACCGAGAACTGCATTTTAACCGTGGAGTGAATAGCAAGTCGTGATATCACCACTTGGCTCACCCAATACCTGACGTCGTAGCCGAATGCACGGACTGTACGCTATGGCAGCTGCCGACGGAGGCCGACCCCGGCTCGGAGAAACCCTACGCCTAAACAGCCCGATCTGAGCAAGGGTTTGCTTACCTTATTGTCGCTGCCTCATACATTTCAGGTCGCCAGCTCGCATGCCAACAATGAAACCGTGTCAAACATTTATCGCTTGATACTCAACTCTTGTTCTCACCATCTACTGCCTCCTCTCGTATATCCATTTTGCGCCCGCGCGCTCAGTACAAAAGCTAGCTAGCTACGATGGCTCTCATCAACGCGGGCACCATCATCCGCTCGATATGCCTATTTCATATCACACTGGGATTCTTTTTCCTCACGTCGCCTCATACCGTGGCTGACCAAACACTCGTCTTTATTATGGGTGAAGCTATGGGCCTTGTGCGTTGCATCCCATCCCCTTCATATGCGCCACCACTAATATTCCTTCTAGCCCCACGTTCGCGCGTTCGACTCTCCATCTCCGCCACTCGCTTTCCTCGGAGTTGTACTGGCCATCTGGGGCTTCAGCGACCTCATCGCCGTCTCCCAGCCCGAAGAAATCGCAAACCACTACTGGTCATCCCAAGCACCCATCCGTCTCGTCCTCTTCTTCGCCTTGGCAGGTTATAGCTACCTGTTTTCCGCAAAGTCGCCAATGTATAAGGCGTCCGGGTACATCTCGAGCTCGTGGGGCGAGGGCCTGAAGAACAGGGTCTTGTTTACGTGGGCATTCGTGGAGATGATTACGTGGTTCTGGGTATGGACTACGTTGAGGGAGGAGCGGAGGGATATGCTGGTTAAGGCGCAGGAAAAGAGGGCGCAGGAGGATGATCGGTTATAGGACACATGTCACGAATGATACGAGATTGTCACGTAAATTTAATTGAATGTCTGTTATTTTCAGGTGCCGAAATACACTATCCGTGGAGTGGTGTGAGATCTGTGCATCAGAACTAGACATACATCCTCGAACGTGTCCTATCTACTAGCCATGCGTTTCCTCATTTCGCTATGCACCGCACCATAACCATGCTCATGACTTTGCTCAAGCAGAATCTCTCACTTCTTAATCTCGTCAACCCGAAGAGCCGCCAGTCCGATGACCGACTCCTTCCAGCTGTCAACAACCTCTCCAACCCACCACTCACAAAACTCTTGGCCGAGCTCTTGCGCAACCCAACGTCCTGGTGTATGAGCAAACTTGGGGTGCCACCAGTCCATAATCGCAACATTTGGGTCACCTACTGGTTCCTCCCAAAGCCAAGTCATGACCCTGTCGATCCAGCCTCCGCCATTCATTTTCACCTTGACCTTTTCAGCGGTGTCAACCACCAATTGTTGGACCTCCCTAGCATGGACAGCCAGGCCATTCATTACCTCACAGGTCTTGGGATGAGTCTCGACTGACTTGCTGCTGACGAACTTAGCCGCCGCGATGATCAGCGATGTCGTCTCGTGCGCGAGATACAGCGGGTGCAGTGTCCCGTTGAAGCTAGGGTGGTATCTTATGGCACCGAGGTCGATTCTGCAAATATTCTTGAGATTACCCATGAATCTGGTGATATCTGTAACAGGTTGGCGTACGCCCCTGTTACGGGTCACGTCGTGCTTCGGGTTCTCGAGGCAGGTGGTGACGATGAAATGGGCGAGGGCAACGGCAACGGCATGCTGGCATACTTCATGCCCAGTCATATCAACTCCCATCCTGAGGCTTCCAATAATGGACAACGATTTCTCAAGACTTTTGAGAGCAGAGGCGGTTTTTGATTTGCCATCAGTTTGGTTGCGGAAAAGCATCCAGAGCTCATCCACCAGCAAAGCACTACGGGCACGGAAATCCTATTAAGTGTTAGCAAGTCCCATATTCAGTCTACAATATAAGTAATAAACTTACACTTGGTCGTGGCCCTAAGCGTAGCCACATTTCAACCGAGGGACAATTAGAGGTCTCGAAATCGGGGAAGCACTTGTAATCCAAGTTATTGGCAAACTGGTTGCTTATTGGGTTGGATGCTGTGTAGCGTTAGTTTAATCCGTACCGTCGACTTCCTTCAAACTTACGAAGCAAATCATATCCCTGGCTCTGTTTGGTAAAAACCGCATTTTGGTCTGTCACACGCACTATCTTGCGCAGCTCAACGACGGTTATCGCAGTTCCGATGCTGCGGGACAACTTGTCAGAGGCATTCACGAGCTGGCAAACGGAATCGTAGCTTCCGGCTTCAAATGATCTCTTGCAGTTGTTATTGATCTGGGTGCGGACATTTCCGTACATGCGTTGAACGTTGGCGATGTTAGCCGCAGGATCAAGGGTCTGTGCGGTGCCGTTGATCTCATCTTGAACTGGGTGTGGGTGGAGAGATGAAATTCTGTCAAAAATGATGTATCCAAGCGTATCGCCCTGAATCTGCTTGATGTTCAACTTGTTGTAAGCCCTCAAAGCAAGAGAGCCTGCACCCATCAGGGAGTATAGTTTGACCAGCAGCAGCAGGATTTGAGTATTCGCAGCTGACTTGGAGTGAGCAAACTCGAGTAAGGCTGCCGCTTGAATGAGACGCTGATGGCCATGCCTCTTTTCAAAGTCATGTGGTTTGGCCCAGAATCGAGTATATGGGGTTGCTGTCAACTTGATAAGGCTAATTGCAGCCATAATAGCCATGTCATCAAGGGGGTGGGTATCAGTTGGAAGCAGCTTCAAATGCTTGGGTATTCCAATGGGGCACCCTTGAACCCATGGTCCTCCGATATTGAAACCCTTCATGGCGGTGGAATAATCTCTGACGAGCCTCATGACGTTTGCTTTCTGGCATCGCTCGCACCACACATAACGCTTGTTTCCGCACCAATCGCAGGTAGTGTACTCGTCGTTAGACTCGACAGTAGACGCGATAGACTCATAGTCGGCCCCATTTGGGATAGGAGGAAGGTTGCAATTGTGGTAGAAAATTTCCAGCTTCTGCAATGTGACATGGGACGTCCGAAGCCCAACATCCGATAGCTAGTCACTGTTAATATGATCACCGGTATTTGGATTACGAGTTTGTGATGCTTACCTCTTCTCGTGGTGCGACAAAGGGCTTTTCGACATCTTCTACGTCATTCAACCAAGCCCACGGAAAGCGAATGCCCAGAATAGGAATGCCTTTGCCAAATAACTCCCCGATCTCTCCATGTGAAAATGTCTCAACATAGCGTTTCACATCCCCGAATGCCGAAGCTGTATGTCCATATTGCGATAGATGGGTCATAAGAGCGGCTAGTCTAGGGTTAATTCCGGAGAAACGAGACCCTGTCGGGATCACAAAGGTACGGTCTTCGCCGTCTTTCTGTAATTCGAAGCAGAAAGACAAATTCGCCAATGAAGCGTTTCGCTTGTATGTTTTGTTGAGGC
Organism: Pseudogymnoascus sp. 03VT05; assembly: GCA_001662645.1. NCBI lineage: Eukaryota > Fungi > Ascomycota > Leotiomycetes > Thelebolales > Thelebolaceae > Pseudogymnoascus > Pseudogymnoascus sp. 03VT05. The sequence continues at coordinate 34,657 of KV459392.1, read as the reverse complement.
CCGAAGTAGGCGCTAGATGTGCTTTGATTTGATCACGAACTTTGTCGTGAGACCTGTCCAAGTTAGTGCATGCTTGGTATAATAAGGCTCTCTCGAACGATCCTTGGTTTGACTTACTCTTTGGTTTGGAGGGCAATCGCCGCAGTGATAAATGCGTCCCACACTTTCCAATCAGCGCCTCTTGCATCAATAATTTGGCCCGTAGTAGTGGACTGTGCTCCCTCCAATAGATCGTTACAGACATCAACCAGTTCCTGCCATTCTCCTTCATCCTCCAATAGAAGAACGTGATCTCTCTTGAAAACCCATTCTCCTTTGGCAATCTTTGAAGAGACTCCAATATATGGGTCTTTATAAGCCTTCAAACGAGCTGCAGTCTGGCCGGTGGCCTGCAATATTCTGTGGAATAGCAAAAGCTCCTGTGGGGTTTGAAGAGACCTAACCGGAAGAGGGGATTTCCCCTAAACTTGGTCAGCATGGATTGTACGCAACAAATGATGTGGTTTGGTACATACAGCTGCTTCGATGGTGGCATCTGCAAATGTCTGCATGATGCGGCTTGCAACGGTCAGCAAAATGTGTCTCTTCTGGAGATCACATTCACGGGTTTCCTATACTAGGTCAGCTATTGGTTTCCATATGCAGATATATAAATACTCACAGTGAAGGTAAGGATAGCAGTGAGTTTCCAAAAAGGATACTCATGGTTTCCCGGGAAGTTCCTCTCGAGGACAGTGGCAATCTGGCAGTTTGTTAGTATAAAGTCTTTTGATGATATTGCGTGTTTGAAACAGATCTTGAGAACATCGAAACAAATCTATTGTAGCAGAACCCGAAGAACATCGGAATAAAGCTTGGGAAATGTTGAATGATGCCTAATGAAATACTTTCGATCTGAACGTACCTGTTGTGCATAGTCCCAGTCAGAACGCTTGACACAAACGTGGAAGCAATCTTGAGCGAGTTTCTCTTTCTTCGGGTTTGCCCTCACAGCTGCGAGACGCATCTTCGAAGTGAAAGCAGCCGACTTCTTTTCTCCTTGGCTAGGAAACATGGCTGAAGCGGCTTCTTCATAAATACTCAGCTCATCAATATCTGATATGATCTCCTTGCAACCTGGTAGGCTCAGGGTTGCAAGGCGAATGTATGCTTTGTTCCTTTCAGCAGCCAGATCGTGGCGTGATTGTATAAAGCACCTCAAAGCCTAGCAAGGTCAGCTCTGGCAAGGCCAATAAGTATTTAGACAGTTGGTGTTGGCTTGTGTCCACCGCTTGAGAGGGAAGTATAACAAGGAGGACTGTGCACGTGACTGGGTGTCTTAAAGCGGCGACCCATTGGATGCTGAGATGAGTGAAAGTGACTTACCACCAAGTACGTGTCACTGGTCTTAGCTAAGCGTTTCTCTACAAGCTTCAACGCCTGCCTGAAGTCTCCGGCCTCAATGGCATTGCATATAGGGACATGCTGCTGCGTGCGTGGGTCCGGGAAAAAGGTCCCCATTTTGGGCTGCTGCGCCGACGACGCCAACCGAGACAGCACAAAACGTTAGGAGATGGATACTCTGCACCATATACTTCTCGAACGAAAGCCAGCAAGCTTCCGTAGTAGTTGGATGCAAGAATATGAGATCGGTGATATGATGGTTCGTTGACCTCAAATTGGTTTGGATAGAGATGAGGCTATAAACGCGAAAAAAACCACATAATGTTTTGTGTTTATGAGCCACTACAATTATTTCGCTTCGCGTGCTGCTTTAAGCCGCTGCGGCTTGACAAGACAGGCGCGGCGCAGTCAGGACTACATCGTGAAAAGGGGATTATCGCTGGGAGCAAAAGTACTCTTGTTGCAGTGAAAGCTCATCAATAGTAAATACATTAATATCTGGTGTTCACCGATGATTTTCCAAATGAAGTTCAATTTATATTGCCCTTCTGAGACTTTTCAAGGGCAAAAGTTACCTGAGGTAGTGCACGGGGGTTTCATAGGAAGGGTGTCACTGTAAGTTAGAGTAAGTATCTTATGTAAGCATCACATTAAGCTATATGTGGATAGCGTCAAACCTTAATTCCGCACCACAGGCGTGTTTTGGAGAAATCTCGCGCTAGTACTCACGCGATAATGGGCAATTCGACGTTGGGTTGTCGGCACCTAAACTACTGTCATGCCCTTGTTCATGCTCGCCTCCTTCAAGCAACAGGCTTGTCAAGCTGACACCTGCTCTTTGTCCACATATATGAGCATTTAAACTGTCATTACGACTGATCATTTGCTCTGAAAATCGAAAAGCTGCCTTAGATCCCAAGGCACGCATCAAGGGACCCTTTTATTTGGCAGCCTCACTTTTGACGCAGCCTTCTTCACATCACCAACACTTTATCCCCCACCTGCCTCAACGACACGCGGCCATTATGGCGCCCTCACGGACCTCTCGGAAGGAGAGCGTAATCTCACTTGATAACCCCGAAAGAAGCTTAGTTGCCCAAGAATCAGGTGCCACAGCTGGCACGTCAACAGTTGTGATGGCGAAGTCCGCAACGGAGATAGCGCCAAGTATGGAGGTGAGATTCTTTCTTTTGCCCCCGACCTATCTGTGTATGTGTTTTTATTAACGTATCCCACTTAATAGCTCGCGGATATCTTCAAGGCCGACCTCGACAATATAAAATCACTGGTCACTTGCACCATTTGTGACCAGCTTCTCTACGAACCATGGATGCTCGCATGTGGGCACACCTATTGTTACAGTGTATGTCTTCGAAATACCAGCAGTTCAGATCAAGATTGTTGGGATAGGTCCTGTGGAATGCATCTAACTAACTTCCCTAGTGTCTGTGCAACTGGTTTTTGCCAAATAGACGGTCCAAGTCGTGCCCGGACTGCCGAAGTGCAGTTAAGGCAATGCCTGCTCCGGCATTCGTGGTATGTGTTATACAATTCCCAAATCCAGCGTATTTTCGGAAGCCAGAGCTAACAATCCGCTATAGATCAAGCAAATGGCGGAGATATTCGTGAATCGCGTCGAGCTTATGCCAGCCGATGAAAGTACGGAACAGCACGCCAAAAGGCGAAAAGAAGAAAACCAGGCAGTCGAGACCGACAGGATTTCCGACGAAGGGCTGTTTAAGGGGTGTTTCAGCACTGCCCGGCTGGGTAATATACGTTATGATGAAGCCGACCGTATGCACGTTTGCTCTCACTGTGGGCACGAGTTTACAGGGGGACCGTTGTGTGAAAACTGCGGCGTGGACTTTGACGGAGAGGATGAGGCTATACGAGACGACTTCAGCGACTTGGAAGAAATGGAGTTCGATTTGGACGAGGAAGAGGACGAAGATGCGGAGGAGGGCGAATATGATATTGAGGACGAGGACTATTTCCATGGCGTGGATCCTCGAGATGGTATGGGTTGGCTCGATCCGTTTGATGGGGCCGTCCAATTTGAAGATGTCCGCCAGCTCCTTGAAGATCACCCAGCTCACCACCACCACCACCACCATCACCACCCTCATTATCACCACTTTCTTCACCCCATGCATATGGAAGCCCGAGAGTCTCGCGCGAGAGGCGAGCATTCAGACGAGAGTGAGGAAGAGGAAAGCGACGGAGACGAGACAACATCATCAATGATGGACTTTATTGAGCCAGATGATAGCTCTCCTGCAGTTGGACGCAGGTCAAGGCCTCAAATTATAGACAGCGACAGTGACGACTCGGACGAAGAAGAGGACGGGGAAGAGGAAGAAGAGGAAGTGGTGTCGTCTAGACCGCGCCAACAGGCAAGAAGAAGGCGGCCTAATCGACCAATTGTAGTGGACTCGGACTCTGAAGTTTCAGCCGATTCTGGTGATGCTCAAGGAGAGCCAGAGGCAGCAAATCACCCTGGAATAGGCGATGAGCACGAATCCGATAGCTCTGCTAGGAATGGCGGCTATAGTCCCTTGGACCATGGTGAGGATAGCGAAAACGACGATGCCGAACCGTTTGCTGCAGTGGACCACCATTCGGACACCAGCGACTCTGAAACTACAGTTGGGCGCCACGAATTAGACGACGAAGAGGATGAGGGTGCAACGAGCCGCAGTGATGGACCTGCGGTATCCCGCCACGCTGGCGAACCAGGGGCACAAAGATGTCCGTTTCACAGACGTGGCGGATCGAGGGCGAAGAGGCAGCGCGAGCGAATATCGGCGGGACCACATAGTTCCAGGGAGCAAAGCCTCGAGGAAAATACAGAGGACCGTGATGAGGAACGGTCATCCTCGCCCGCTGCTGGATACGACGCGTCGGACGACGAGAATGAGGCCACTGATCAAGACGGAGATGTCGAAATGGACGCGAAGTCGGGCATGAGGGGCAGTGTTCCACAACCTTACCTATTAAGTCACAACGCTTTGGACGATTTTTCCCCCGATCCTGACATATGGTTGGAGCAACCTGCTGCTCCTCCGGCCCCAAGAAATCGGCGTAGGCGAGGAGCCCCTGCCCAAATATCACCTACACAAGAGTATGACCCCCGGATTAGTATGATGTTTGCACAGCATCAATCTGACTTGAGGGACGCAACAGCTCGTGAAAGCCCACTTTACGAAGGCCAAACGGATGCCCCCCGGAGGATCGAAGCACCTTCGAGATCACGTCGGCGAGACCAATACCGTTTGGATCCACCGATTTTAAGTAATCGATTCGGACCTAATCGCGAACCAATTGTCATATCATCATCTGCGAGGCCAGGGAGGGCCCACAGGAATCGACGGGAGTATCGGGCTTAAGGGGGAACAAGGGTGGGGCGTTTGGAACAAGGAAAAACACTAGACATTATATCGACTGGGCCAGCGAGGAGTTATTCGCATTGCAGACTAGCATTCGCACAAAAACAAGTGTATGAAGCTGTATGATTGTAATGAAATACTAATATTTATAAAATGTCAATGGTTGCATGGGTTACAACTATTTGCCTCCTCTAATCGCGGTTCGCGTGATGCGCCGATAATGTTAAAATGCACTAGAACGCTCGGACCATGCCAAACCTCCCTATCATTTGAAGACCGTACCAGATGGGTTGGATCCCTGCCCAAAGCCACTTTCGAACGACCAACGGCCCGTGTATGACCTTTGCATATTTGTTTTCGTGTTAAATAAACGTGTACGATCCCGAGACACACCTGGATCCATTCTAGAATATTATATTCCCCGCCTCCCGAAATCTCCAGACCCAACAAACGCCTGCCCGAACCTATCTCGAAACCGCGCCCTCTGGAACCCTCAATCGGCTCACAGCGCAGCATCTCCGCATTGGCGACGCGGCTTGAATGTTCGCGCAGGTGGCTACAGGATCTTTTAGGCGGCGAAGACGGTGATCGTTGGTATGCAGGCGGCTAAGCTGAAGGCTGACTCCCAGGGCCGGAAAGCTAAGGTGTGTAATTTATCCCCGAGGGCGGTGGTGGTGGTGGTGGTCGCCGCCTCTCGCGATTTCCGACAACGGAGTGCTGACGTCTTGCGATTGTAGCTTGCGAACTCGTACCAGCAACTGTTGGAGTGAGTGGAACCCGAAGTATCGACGCGAATGAAACGGTGCTGACTTGCGTGTAGGGAGTTCTCATCCAAGGACTTGCGCTCGGTGGGAAATTATACGTTGGGGAGGCTGATTGGAAAGGGGAGCTTTGGGAAGGTCTATTTGGCCTCGCATAAGCTTACGAATGGCTCGAAGGTGTGTATATCTGACATCACTCGGGTGGACTGGGATACTGATCTATGGCTAGGTTGTGTTGAAGTCTGCGAAGAAGGACGACTCGAATCTTGCGCGCGAAATACATCACCACCGACAGTTCCTACATCCTCATATCGCGCGATTATATGAAGTCATAGTTACGGAGAACCTAGTATGGTTGGTGTTGGAATACTGTCCTGGTATATATACAGCCTTACTTGGGTGAGGAATCGAGAGCTAATGGTACGCGCAGGCGATGAATTGTATAACTACCTCCTGAAAGAAGGCGCCCTCCCCGTCGATAAGGTGCAAAAGATATTCGCGCAACTCGTCGGCGCTGTCTCATACGTCCACAACCTCTCCTGCGTACACCGCGATCTCAAGCTCGAAAATATATTATTAGACAAGAACGAAAACGTGAAGCTTTGCGATTTTGGTTTCACACGCGAATATGAGGGGAAGTCAAGCTATCTGCAGACGTTCTGCGGAACGGTTGCATACAGTGCCCCGGAGATGTTGAAGGGAGAGAAATATGCGGGAGAGAAAGTCGATATCTGGAGTTTGGGGGTGATTTTATATGCAGTCTTATGCGGAGAGCTGCCCTTTGACGAAGACGACGAACAGCTTATGCGCGCGAAGATTTTAAAAGACGACCCGAAATACCCAGATCACCTACCACAAGAAGCACGAGCACTTATAGGGAAGCTACTGTCAAAACGACCGCTACTGAGACCGACTCTATCGGATATTCTTGCGGATCCGTTTTTGGCGGAGCATGCGCCGCAACAACAAGCCATCCTGAAGCTGCAGCAACCGTCTCCGTTCTCGACTCCATTAGAAAAGGAGGTCTTGGAGCGTATGCGAAGTGCTGGTGTGGAAATAGACCATGTGATAGAGAACGTCTTGGCAAAGCGCTGTGATCCATTAAGCGGATGGTGGACTCTCCTCCTAGAGAAGGAAGAACGCAAGCACAGGCGGCGAGAGCAAAAGCGGAGGGAGAAGGAGGCCGAGTTACGAGCAAATCGAAGGCTGAGCGCTGCCAGCAGTCGTCGTGCACCTACTCTCAGAGACGTTGATGAAGAAGATGGGGACTCGACCCTTCGACCCGACCCTCCGAAAGGCCGAGGCAGGAAGGAAAGGAGGAGCGCTCATTACCCCGAGCTTGTTCTCACCGACCTTCCTGGTCTACCCGAGAATTCACTACTTAACTCGCCACTCGGCAGTAATCCGCCTCCGCCCATCGAAAAGGATAACGTCCGCTCAGTCAGCTCGTCACGCCACCGCAGGCCCATACCGCCGCCCAAAGAGGGAACGATACGGGGTGCAAGAAGTCGCGGCAGCACACTTCAGTTAGTTACTTCTTCCAACCCTGACCTCCTCAGTCCAAACACAGCAGTTCGGGCACCCCGTCGGCGACATCAGTACCCCTTCCTCGCACAGCTCACGCACTGGAAACAGTGGCTCATCACATCTACAAAGCGCGGACGGTCCCCAAACACCAAAGCTAGCACGTCCACGCCCAATCTAGTTCCAAAGTCCTCAATGTCGCCAAACGTCGGAGGTCCCAAAACTCCCAACTCCAGAACCCAACCCCCCCACTCTGCCTCACTAGGTCCACCCCTCGCCAACGGCAAACAAGGCTACCCCGCCCCGCCACGAATCTACACCGGCTCCTCATCCAACAAGCGACACTCCCTCTCCCCATCCCCCCTAACGCCGCGCTCCACCTTTCGCCGTGGCTCAAGCGGTCTCCGCGGGCGCAAATCGACAAGCAGCTCCGTCAGCAGCATCCGCAGCATCCACCGACACCGACACTCACACTCGAAAGCCTCATCAACCTCTTCCAACGGCTCTGACGCCGTCTCCAAAACCCCCATCGGCACACGCAGCCCCCACCACTCCGTCAAAGTCCTCCCAGCCACGCCGACAGCGACATCCTTCCCCACCAACGTGCGGCTAGTGCGTAACCCGCCTATGAGCAGCTTTAATGAGAGCGCGCAGTGGGGTAGGGAGGGGATGGGAGGCCCGGTGTTCGCGAAGCGCAAGAGGAGCGTGTTTAAGGGACCTATGCTGAATGTGCAGCCTGGACAGCCGGAGAAGCCGCATGGACATGGGCATAGTAGGAGTACGAGCGCGGTGGGGAGGAGGAGCGGGGAGCAGACGACGATTGAGGAGGAGGAGGAGGAGGTGGAGGAGGTGGATGCGTTTGGGCCGTTGACGGGGGAGGGGGTGTATGTTGAGGTTGTGTTTGAGGAACCGGAGGTGGTGGGGGAGAAGGGTAAGGAGGAGGGGGAGAGTAAGGAGAAGGGGAACGAGGAGGAGAAGGAGATTGAGAAGGGTGCGGAGTAAGTGAGAGTGGATTGGAGATGTGGTACATATTGTATGTATCTTCTGTACACACGGGACCTGTCAGGATTGCGGGCTAGGATGGCGTTTGGTTCTTCTTTCTTCTTCGTTTACCACGAGAGACTTTCTTGTTGAGATTAGGGGGCGGCTTTGATACCAAAATCGAACAGCTACATATAACGTACAATGGAATATTGCGAATACTATACTTTACTTACTATAAATGCTCCTCCTTTGCGCTCCTTCGGGTTTGCTTTTTGTGGTACATGCGCGCGTGTGGTTTGCGGCCGAATCGGGAAGGTCGGGATTTCTTGGAGATTGTGGAGCCGGCGTGGCAGGGCGTGGAGTTTCTTAACGCTGCCGTGATGGAGCGGCGACGGATCTCCACCGGGGAGTGTAGGGCGCACGCTTGGGGTGGAGATGTTTTTGAGGATGCCAAGAGTAAAATGGGTAAGATGGATGTTATATTTACTAGTTTATATATTCATAACGACTATATTGTACGAATGTAGTCCATGAGCACGTGCCTTTGAACCCCATCTTTCACGTGCCTGGTATACCTGCACCCCGACACCGGTAAGACACGTAAAAAGGGAAACTGGGGAAATGGGGATTAAGCCAATCACAACCCTTTGTTTCTAATCTCCAACACAAAATAAGCGGGTCCTATGCTCGCTAACGTCATGTCTAGGCTTTTTATGGATTTTATGGCTTTTATCGCTTTTATCGCTTTTATCGCCATTGGGGGTATTAAAGTGGGTCTCCTTTTCCCTAGCTTCGCCCGCTCCAACTTGTCGCACACCACACTTCCCGCGCCTCAAAGATACTTTTGGTTATCCACCGCGCTGCAATGCACTACTGTAGGCGTACTACTACTGAAGCTCGTCCCGATAGTCTTCAGTCAACAACCTCCTCCCGGCCCCATTGCCGTCGCCTTCAATCCTCATCGCCGAGCGCATCTCTGCTGCTTCATCAATCACTATATCCATACGCCACCACTACGCAGGACTCTGTCGATGTCTGCCCTCCCTCGGTCTCCCTCTCTACAACTCGCAGCATACGCTATCCGATCCTCTCTGAGTTCGCCCTGTCGAACCCGCGTCGAGCCTCCCGCAAGGCTCTCATGCCCAAGCGGTGACTGATAAGCGTCAACACACGCCGTCTTCGCGCTCAAACTCTCCGTCTATCATATCTGCCATTTATCTGGACTGTATATACACACATCACATACTTCACTCCGCGCACTTGGCACAGCTAGACACTCTGTCGCCACACTCCCGGACCGCCCTCCTACCGCCTCCAGTTTCATATGAGTAAACCACCAACCCCCTCACGACTCCCCAAAGGAACAACCGCCGGTCACACGACCTCCTAATCACGCCTCCGCCACCATGCGGGGCATCCTACCCAACTACTCCGACCCCAAAGAAGGCTCCAACCACTCCCTCGCCTCCAACTCCCCCGGCTTCTACGACACCCCCGCCTCCTTCAACGGCGAGCCTTTCTACGAGAAAACCCGCCGCCGCTCCCTCCCCCACCAATTCATCGACAGCTTCCGCCGCGACCCGAACCGCCACATCATCGACCCCCTCGGCAACCTTGGCGATGTCGACCACCAGGACTGGGTCTACGACCCCAACCAAGCCATATTGAGGACGGCGAACACAAGGCTGGCGAGGAAGCTGAAGGGCAGGCATCTGCAGATGATTGCTATTGGTGGGAGTATTGGGACGGGGCTGTTCGTGGCGTCTGGGCGCTCGCTCAATGCCGGCGGCCCTGCGTCGCTGCTTATCTCGTTTATGTTGACGGGGTGTATGCTTTACTGCACGGTTCACGCGCTGGGCGAGATGGCTGTGTTATATCCCGTTTCGGGGTCTTTCTCGGCGTACTCGTCGAGATTTCTTGATCCAGCTTGGGGGTTTGCTATGGGCTGGAAGTAAGTCAACTCTTGTCCGCCGGCCATTAATTTTACTAATTGAAGCAGCTATGCCATGCAATGGCTTATTATCCTACCCGTGGAAATTATTGCAGCTACGATAACGATAGAGTTTTGGAATAAGAGTATCAACCCCTCGGTTTTTGTTACGGTTTTCCTACTCGTCATCATCAGTATCAATCTATTCGGCGTCAAAGGCTACGGAGAAGCTGAATTCTTCTTCTCCATCGTCAAAGTCATCGCGGTAATCGGCTTCATCCTCCTCGGCATCATCATCAACTGCGTTGGTGGACCCACCACCGGCTACATCGGCGGCAAGTTCTGGGTCAACCCCGGACCCTTCCGCGACGGTTTCAAGGGCCTCTGCTCCGTCTTCGTCAACGCCGCCTTCGCCTTCGCCGGCACCGAACTCGTCGGCCTCGCCGCAGCCGAGACAGCAAACCCTCGAAAATCGCTCCCCACAGCCATCAAGCAGGTCTTCTGGCGCATCACCCTCTTCTACATCGTCAGCCTAACCCTCGTCGGCCTCCTCGTCCCCTACAACGACCCCCGCCTCCTCACCAGCAACCAAAACCGCGGCAACAGCGCCTCAAGCCCGTTCGTCATCGCCATCGAAGACGCTGGCATCGCCGTCCTCCCCTCGGTCATGAACGCCGTGATCCTCATCGCCGTCCTCTCCGTCGGAAACTCCTCCGTCTTCGGCTCTTCACGCACCCTCGCCTCCCTCGCTGACCAGGGTCAAGCCCCTAAGATCCTCGGCTACGTAGATCGCAAGGGCCGCCCTATCGTTGCTATCTGCCTCTCCTCTGCTCTCGGATTCATCGCCTACGCTGCGAACTCCGATCGGCAGAACGCGGTTCTGAATTGGATGCTTGCCCTCTCGGGCCTAAGCTCGGTCCTCACTTGGGCATCCATCTGCCTCGCTCACATCCGCTTCCGCCGCGCCTGGCGCATCCAGGGGCGCTCTCTCGACGAGCTGGCGTTCGTCTCGCAGCCCGGCGTGGTGGGGAGTTGGATCGGCTTCATCTTCAACTGCCTCGTCCTGGTGGCGCAATTCTGGACCGGGGCATGGCCAGTAGGTTACGGTAACATGACAATGGGAGCGCAGGTGCGGAATTTCTTCCTGGGCTACCTGGCCGCGCCGATTGTGATTGTCATGTTTGTGGGGTATAAGTGGTGGTATGGGACGAAGGTGTGGAGGTGTCATGAGATGGATTTGAAGACGGGGATTAGGGAGTTGAATTTGGCGGAGATGTTGAAGGCGGAACGGGCGGAGAGGGACGAGTGGCCGAGGTGGAAGAGGGTTTATCATGTTATTTGCTGAAGGGCTCCAAGGGGGGTTTGGCATGGATTTTTATGGATTATGTCTTATTGGGGTGGAAGCGATACTTTTTTTTGGGGGCGTGGTCGGGGCTGGTAAACGGCGTTTGGGGTAGGGAATAAGTAATGACCACGGCGTTTTGTTATAGTTGTTATAATATCAAAGTTACTACAGTTATTTAAAGTTGTAAGCTTCGTTCTAGCCCATTATTTCGTCGCTGTGTCAGGGGATGAAAGGGGGGGGTTGTTTAAACGAAAGGTTCGAATGTGGGTGTGCATACGACCCCTTTTTTATGAGAACTACCTACATTTTGCGTCTTTGATCGGGATATCTCCGTTAACGAGTAAACGGTGATCTTTGCCGCTGTATCGGAGAGACACAGTAGAGGAGCATCATGGTAGTTCTACTCTTACTAAGCGCGTATATAATCTCTCGTCATCGAAAACTGGGACCGCAGACAGCCGCCTGTCTTGGGTATACGTCCAAGAAAGCCTTTGGGCAAAGAACATGATTTGGTCTTGGGAGCTTATTTCGAGATGTGGTTACTGTGAGTAATATAATGTACAGCCAGCTCATTCCTTCCTGGTCTATCTACCGCCGATCGCTCCTTCCTGCCACCGTTTAGACTTATTGTCGTTCGTTCGTTCTTGCCGTTGTTGCGTTTCTTACCGCCGTTGCTCTTTCCTGCCACCGGCTCCTTCCTACAACCGCTGTTTCCCGCCATCATCTGCCCATTCTACAGTTAAAAGAAGCAGAACAGGCATTGGTTTGCGTTGTGGCAACAACTTTCGCGGGCGAGAACATGTATCTTGCAATTTCTCGTGCGCTCGTTTGATCCATCGGTCGTCGCTCGAGAAATTGTCTTTATCCTCCCAGACTCGGGTGAGAAGCACGCACAGATCGCAGATCGGACCATCTACGCCTTCTTTACCCTTTCCCATGGTGGAGATTGTACTGTCCGTATGCGGAGGATTCAGGTATGTGGAATATGCCATGCATATGAGACAGAATGCTGCCCCGCCAAGAATAACCATTTGTGAAACCCATCTTGGAAAATGATAATGAGCACCAATATTATTAGTGAAGTTAAACTGGACAACAACAAAACAGCAGAAGTCGAGCTCTCATAAACTGGCGTCTCACATTCCAATGCCCGAAACCATCAACAAAGGCCTTTGAGCTAGAGCTTGAAACCATCAACCGCGAAGTCTAAGTTATTATTTTCTTCTCATTGTCCCGCTCGTTCCATTTCGCGCATGGAATATTCCTGTCTCTTCCTCTCACCGAGCTACCTCTTCACTTCTCTATCTCTCCATCTTCTTCAAAATAACTTACATCAACCCCCCACCCCGTCTCCATACTTCTCTCCCCCAACCAACACCTCACCATCACCTCATCCACCACCTCCCTCTAAACCAACATCCTCCTCCCAACACCAACCGCAACCCCCCCAAAATGCCCCCCCAAACCTCCTGCCCCCCCTGCACCCTCACCTTCCCAACCCGCCTCGCCCTCCGCTCCCACATCCGCAGATGCGAATCCCACCCCTCCTGCCCCCCCTGCCACCGCAGCTTCCTCACCTACCACACCCTCGCCACACACCTCGCCCAGAGCCGCTTTCACAACAGCCCTATTTCCCCCTCTACGACAGGCAGCGCGCGGATGGGAAAACGCAAGAGACATCGGAGGCGGAGCGGGAGAGAGGGGATGGAGGAATCAACCACCGGGACTGAGGAGTACGGGGACCACAAGACCGAGGAGAAATATACGCCAGACAGCCGAGAGCTCTGCGTCCCGGCACGGAAGATATTGATATGGACGCCCGACCCCTTCCGCAGATCCACCCGACGCATCCTCCCGCCCAGCCGTCTTCGCGCCCTCCCGCGCCCGGTGTCGGCAAAGCGTTTCGTCTCGGCTGTTGTGCGGAAGGGGCCGTGGCGTTTGTTGATGCTGGTGGTGATGCTGCTTTTTGTGGTGGTGGCGAGGGGATATTGTGAGAGGTTTGGGTGTGGGTATGGGTATGGATGTTATAGTGTTGTGAGGATTTAAGGGGGGAGGAATGAGGTGGAGGGAGGGGTAGTTGGTAGGATAGGTCGTCGGAGAGGATGGAGTGAGATGGAGTGAGATGAAGAGAAATGATCAATAATAACACCCTAACTCCTCCCTTCCTTCCAAACTCATCTTGGTGATTCGTAGCTCATGTGAGAATACGAGACAGACCAGGCATGGCATATCTAGTGCCGGACGTCCTGTTAGAGGGCGATACTAAGTCTCGGGTATCGGATAACAAGACGGAGAAGATCACAATCTATCTACTGCTACCTACTAAAAAAGCTGCGGAAGATACGAAGTCCCGAGGAATAAACGATTGCAAGCTATCGAACGAGTGTTTAACAGGAAGGAGCAGTAGCAAAGGAGTAATGACGGCAAGAACGATTAACGATGGCAATAACGGCAAGAACAGTCTCATAATGACAAGAACGGCCAAACGATAGCAAGAACGACCAACAACGGGAACAACAGTGACGAAAGCAAGAACGATCAACCAGACAGCATATTCAAAAACGACTTCCTTACTCGGCTTCAAGATCCTCATCTGCTCCACAAAAATGTTATCTCAACCATCAATCGAATGCGCCCTCCCCGAGGTAGGTGCCCTAAGGCGGCTTGTAGCAGAGTAGTGCGTGGTATCATCGTCTTAGCCAAGACTCTAATATAAATGAAGCTGGTCGTTGGGACGGGCTACGAGCATTGTAAAAACCAAACAAACGTTCCGTGGAGCACATGTAGTGCCGTCATCCCATGGTGATTTTTAGCTAACAGTGGCTATTTTGTGTCTGTTAATCAATATATGCTCGACTCCTACCCCCCCCGGAACAGTCGACCAGCCACAAACATACCAATCCTCCCGCCCCTTATTCACCCCAACTCTTCCCAACTCTTCCGTATCACCTAACCTCACTCTCACAACCGCTTCACCCCCCCCCCAACCTCTCTCCACCCCGACTACATCCCCATTCCTAAAACCAGCACACAAAATATACACCACCATCACCACACCACAAAATAGATAAAAACAACTTCAATAGATAGAACAAATAAATCTTCTATATACCCTTCCCCCTCAAACTCACTCCCACACCTTCGCCACCCCCTTTAAAAAAATCCGCCTCTCCCACCACCGCGCCAATAAAATCGAAAAAAAAGTGAAGGCGCCCAAAACCCCTTCCTACACCCCCCCCTAAATATTTCCAAAAAGTTGTATCCACCACCCGCCAAAATCGCAATCTAAAAAAAAAAATACCCCTCCCCCCCCCCAACTTTAAGATGACGACTCACATCCCCCGATAATACTCATCCGCATACCCTCCCTGATGGCCCATCTGTCCCATCTGCTGGCCCTGCATCTGTTCTCCCATCCCACCCCCAAACTGTCCCTGCCCCTGGACCCCCTGATGCCCCATCCCCCCCGCCGAACTCCCCGCACTATACGGACTCGCGCCCCCCTGCCCTCCCTGTCCCGGCACCAAGCCCTGCATCTGCAACTGTAACCCCCCCTGCTGCGCCATCTGCCTCCCCCCGCCCCCGCTCCGATCCCTCACCATCCCCATCCCCGCGACGCCTAGGTTTTCACTAAACCCACCACCGCCACCGCCAAGACCCCGCGACGTCGACGAAGAAGCAGCACTAAACGGACTCGTCTGCTCAACCTTCATCTGCTGTCCCCCTGCCGAGTAGGGGAGTCCATTATGCGATATCCCCGCATACCCGCCGCCACCGGGAACACCGACACCGAGGCCAAACCCATCACCATACTCGGCAGGCATATACGGTTCGGGCGTCAAATGCTGCTGCTGCTGCCCCTGTCCCTGCGCCATCCCCGGCACGAAGCCAAACCCCTGCCCCGACGTCGCGGGCGGGTATGCGGCGGGTGTGGGAGAGATATCCGACGCGGAGGTATATGCGTACCCACCCCCCGGGGTGAGGGAGTGTGGGCTATACGACGGAAACCCGGATTGGTCGACTAGCGGCGTGTGTTCGAGGGGTGTGAGACCATTGTACGTGGTCGCTGAGCGGAGGAGGTCAGCTTGCTGCTGTTGTTGTTGCTGCATATGCTGTTGCTGCTGCATATGGTGATGCGCTTGCATCCCCGCATTCTCGCCATACGCATAACCCCCCCCATTGGCGCCGCCATACCCCATGTTCTGCGCCTGGGGGTTGGGATACATCCCCTCGCTACCATAATCAGGCATCCCTCTCACGCTCACGCCATTCTGCAGGAACCCAGCCATGCCAGGCGGGAAGTGTGCGAAAGGCGGCGAGATGCCCTGACCGTGGTAGAGGTTATTCCCGCCAGGCCCGCCGGATTGCGGACCCGTAGGCGTGAGCGGGTGGTGGTTACGCACCGGTAGAGCCTCAACGGGGGATATGATGGTGTTGGCATCTACGGTCCTCTGGTCGACTAGGCGTAGGACGGGGAGAGATAGCTGCTCCATGTGCTTCCCCAGATGCACCGTGAGTTTCTTCCAGCTCGCAAACGCGCGGCCGCAGAATTTACACGGTTCGTCCACGGGCCGCACGAGGGTCTCATGGTGACACTCGGCGACTCGCACCCAGACTTCCTCTTCCACGCCTGTTGCGCGCCGGATGGCAGCCTTGGACTTGGTCTTCGGCTCAGGGACCTTGTGCTCGCGCACGAGATGCTGCAGGAAGTTATCCTTGCGGTAGCACTTGTGGTTGCAGTCCTCAATTTGGCACGTCCACCACTCTAGGTGTCGATGCCGCTCGTTCTCGTGCCTCACCCAGTCCGCCTTGCGCTTGAACGATTTAGGTTCGCGGCACGACGGATATGTGCACGTGAAGGGCTGCACATCTTCGTGGACGTGCTTCGTCCAGTCCGATGGCTTCTGGAACTTCTTCACCTTGAAGCAGAGCTGGCACTCGAACTCGGCCGGGAGCGAGACGGCGGGCGGCTTGGGCACGCCGTCAGGGAAGCTCTCCGCTCCAAGCGCATTCTCGGGGTTCGAGTCTGACCCTTCGCCATCGATAGGTAGAGCTTTGTTGCCTCCCGCGCGGCCCTTCGCCTTGGCCTCATAGTACTTCGTTGCGCCACCCATAGACAGGCAGAAATCTGAAGCATTGCAGGCGCGATCGTTAATCGCACCCTGGTGCTTGATTCGCCAGCCGAGCAGGCACTTATACCGCACCATCTGCTGGTGTGCGAGGCGGTCCACGAGGTATCCCGGCTCCATCATCGGGTTGAGCTTGCGCACATGGTCGCGGAAGCCGTCCATCGTAGCCACGATCGGGGTATCAAGGTCAAACTGTAGGTCGCCGTCGTCGGCAAGGTCGTCATCATCATCATCATCAGCATCCAAATCCATATCGCTAACATCATGCATCGGCTGGTCATCAATTAACCCATATTCCTCTTCGCCATCAATCGGCGGCGAACTGAGAGTAGGCACCGGTGGACCGCCCATTTTCATCCACTGACCCGCTAATCCCGTCAGCCCAGCTTCGGTGCTGAGCTCGCTCTTACTCCTACTGCGTCGGATGGCATTGCCTACTCCCGTGAAGAAACCGCCGACCGAGTTCGTGCTGCCTACTGACGCGCGCCGGCTATGGCCGCCATCCCCGGGCGTCAACTCCCTCCCAAAACTCGTAGTCAGACGCGGCGACTGCGGTCGTACCCTGGTGCCGCTAGGCGACCGGGGCGGCGCAAGCGTACTGGTCGTGTTATTCTCCTTCTTACCCAGTGGCGACGCAGGAGGGCGGCCGCGGTCGACAGCGTCGATATTCCGGTTGCGCTTTAGCTTCCCGGACTCACCGACGCTCTTCTTCCGTACGACATTCCCAAATGCGTTGTTTATCGTGCTAAGGATACCGGGTTTCTTCTCGTTCCCTTTGCCAAAGGACAGGCGCTTCAGCAAGCCCCCGCTCGTGATAGCCTCGATCTCCTTGACGCTCGGTGCACTGAGGCGACGCCGTCGAGTGCCCCACGTCGCGGAGCGCGAGATGATGGAGAATGTGTCCGCAGCCGCGTTCCACTTCTCCATCATCTCCTTCGCCGTGGGCCCGTTCCCTTCAATCGACGGGCTCACGATATTCGGGAAAGTTGCCGCATCACTAAAGTGCCGCGACTGCTGCATCAGCACCACATCCTCATCTGTGATATTAGAAGCCCCCTTATTGAAGTAGGTCTGTCCATCTTGTAACCTGTTTTCGCGGATGCTCGCCGTCGGCGACACTGGCCTGATATTGTCCTGCTCTGCCTCGGCGGCGTCTAGGCCCGAGGTCTGGATATGCGGCGGCTCCGGGGCCCACGACGAGAACCCATGCGGCGAGTTCTGGCTGTGTGGCACTGCGCCTGTGCTCAGTGATCTCCCGCGATTAGGTGCTGGCGCCGAAAGGCCAGCAAGCGGTGGGCGCGTCGAGCTATCGTCCTGCTCATCGGAGCTGTCGCCCGCCTGGGACCGCCACTCTTCTACTTCGCGCCTCTTGGCCTCAATCTCCTCGCTGCGCGCTCTATCCTTGAAATTTGGGATCTCAGCATCCGAGAAGGACTTCCGGCGCGCCGGATCGAAGCCTCTGCGCGCGCCCCCTTCGTCTTCATCGTCCTCGACCGAGGACCCGTTCGAGCTCTTCGCGATGGAGATCTGGATGTTGCTCGAGTGCTGCGGATTGCGCGGCGCGAAGGAACCCTGCAATCCACGCTTGCTCGCGGCACCAACCGTAGTGCCCTGGTCCTCTGGGTCAGTCGAGAGCTCACGCTCCTCGGTGCTATTCCACGTGGTCAGGGTCACACGTGGACTGTGCCCGGCAAAAGCGCCCATGCTGTTTGGGACTCCCTCGGCGCTGGTGTGGCTCGTGTTGCCGCTCATATCAGGGGTTGCCTGTTGCTCCGCTGTGTTCACAGAGAGGTTGAAGGAGGACGGCGAAGATGCGCTGTTCAGTCCGTCTTCTGGCGCAGAGACGCGGGGGATAAACGTCTTCACTGCGGGTGGTCGATTGGAATTGGGCGATGACTTCCGTGACCTCGTGGGGTCGGGCGTCATCAGCGGCGCGGTCACGGCGGGGGGTGTATCGGGCGTGGTCTCGTCGTCCAGGAGGGGGTCGAATCCTAGCCCTGTCGTCTGTGGCGGCGACGGTCCCTGGGAGTCGGAGCCAATGATGAGATCCTGGCCGTCTGCGTCGAAGTTGACGCCGAAGAACTCGTCGGCGCCGTAGTCGCTAAACTCGCTGTAGCCGCTGTTCTCGGAAACGGGGTTGCCTGGGGTCAGGGCGGACGGGCTCGAGGAGCTACTGTAGTGTTGATATTGGTAGGAGGAGAGGTATGCGGCGTCTAGGGGCGCGGCCGGGGCATGGTGAGGGTAGTCTGGCGAGGAGCCGTCGAGCTGGCGCGGATCGATAGAGGGCGAGGGGGTTGCACCTGGGGCGACAGTGGAGGACATTCTTCGCGGAGGGGAAAGAAAGTGGACGGCGGGACGGGCTGTATATAGATCCGTCTTTGGGGTTTATGCGCGGGAGGTCAGAGAGCGGTGGGGGTGGTGCACATGGTTTCGCAGCCTTGAGATTGAGCTGGCGCCCTGCGCGGCGGGTAGTGGAGGGGGAAGTCGAAGTTGGAGTCGTATAGCTTCACGTGTGGTTATGCGCAGATGGCGTCGTGTTTAATGGGGGAGAGTGTGTTTTTAGTTGGAGGAGGCGGAGAGGTGGATATGGAGGAGGTTGAAGTGGAATGGAAGTGGACGTTGAAGGGGGGAGGTTAGATGCGGCTGGCTGGCTGGCTTCGAGGGAAGGAAGGGACAGGGCGGGCGCGAAGTGAGTGCAGGGCGCGGCGCGCTTAAGCGATAATGTGGTGGTGCAAGTGGAGGAGGAGGAGGATGGTGATGATGGATGGTACTGTAGGTGGGGATCAGATACTATGGTACCTGAGAGCTGTCGTGAGAGGATGTACCTAATGTCTATAGTGTGGTGTGGTAGAGCTAGTAAGTAAGGACAGGAGGTACATGTGGATAGGACAGGCAGCAGGTACAACTGTATAGTATCCCCATGGCATCAATCTACCTAGAGGTAAGAAGCAATATTATACTCCATACTCGAGTTCTGTAGTCTAGTGTGAGTATCTGCCATACAGTCCACTCTCGCACCCGTTCCCCATCGCAACACAGCCTCTTTGTTCTATCGATTGATCCATGATTAACCCATGATTGACGCATTATCATGATCCATTTGTGTGTATCGTGCTGCTCTCCCCAAGTACCGTAAGCACCTTCTTCTCATTCCCCCGTCTCCCCCACCTAGACAGGGCAGGTAAGACACTCTACGCCCTCAGCCTCGTGCGCAAAGGCTAACTGGCCAGCAAATCCACCTATCCTCCTTGACCTCTCAGCACCCAGCTGGCCGTCTCCACTGCCTGGCCGTCTGCAAAGTCTCACCTCACCGAAAACCTGGCCTGCCCAAGACCGACACAGCCTCCGCCGACCCCCAGACATTCCGCCAAAGCCAGACAGCTCAGCACTGCGTTGCACCAGTCACTTTGTCCTGTCTACGGAACGGCGCCGATGATCAAGCCTCGTAGTGGCGGTGCAGGTGGACGTGCAGCAGGTGGAGGTAGATGCAGGTGCAGATGTGCTGCGGGGAGCTATATATGCCATCCCATATATGCCTCTCCATGTGTTTGTTGCTCGACGACGAGGGTTCGAGGGTTTGTTGTTCGTGGTTCGTGGTTCCTGGTTCAGGGCTCAATGGTCCCCTTGTCCCCTTGTTCCTAGTCCCGCGATGCCGTCGGTGGTTGTGGTGTGGATTAGATTGTGGACACTCCATTGTGGATTGGAGTCAGCCCTCTTTTGAGTTTCGGTGAAACATCACATCATTGTCTCGTGGTGCGAGTCATGTCAGGGCCGTCGCCGGGCCGTGGGTTTGACGTTTGACAGTACAGTACAGGCACACCACCAACACTGACAGGCGCGGCGGTCGGCGCTACTTGGAGATCATGATTGTTTGGTTGTGTGGTACTTACTGCGCCATACAATTACTGTGCATTTCGATGTACCATAGCCACCTCCCCCCCTACCCCTCCAGCCGCACGCCCCAGCCACCAAGGCTCACCACACCCCACCCAGTCCGCCTCATCGCACGCTAGTACGGCACTCACGGCTTCGAGAAGGGCGAGAGAAGAAGGCTATGATGAGGCTATGATGGGGGGGGGGGGGGGGGGGGGGGGGGGGGGGGGGAAGGGGAAAAAGCAAGTTGAAAGGGAGAGAGGGGGGAGGGGGATGTGGGATGTGAAGACATGATCGCGGTGGTGGAGTGGTGATGTAAGGGGGGAGGAGAGGTGCAGTACAGTACAACATGGAGCGGAGTGTTATCCAGACTAACCAGAGGGTGGTGCAACTGGCAGGTAGGACTGGATGGGAGTGATACAAGGAAGGACAGCATGATTAATCAATCCCCAGGCACCCATCAATCGATCGACCGAGACAGGTTAACAAGAGTGATAGACAGCCCTCTGTTTTCTTCTTCCCCCATCGAGTTCCACGAACCCGCATATGGCAGCCTGGCAGCCTTGCTCATCCCCCTTACTACTGCATCACTACACATTACTTCTTGCATCGGCATCTGCGCCAGCGTAGCCTCGACCGTTTTCTCCCGGGAAGGTTGAGATGCAGACTACGCGCAGTCGCACAAGGAGCGCAGGGGGGGTAGGGAGGGTAAGGCGTTCAATATCACGCATCTTGTCTGTCTGGATGATCTGGTTGCCTGGGGGAGAATCGTCATGGTTGATGTGTTGTATTAACAGGTCCCTACTACCGTATCACTTCATCTATCCTACTTCAAGGCTAAGTGACAGGCGCTGTCGTACACAGCAAACCAGCTAGGCTGACAATGTAAGAAGGGACTGAAGTTGGCCCAGCTGCTCGACTCATACAACCATCACGGAAGGAACGACTCGCTAAATAGGAAGGCACAAGAACTGGAGCTGGTTCATAAGGGAAGGAAGAACTGACCAACTAACTAGCAGCAAGGGAGGGAAAGAGCAGAAGCCTACAGAGGGAAAGAGCCACCAACCGCCTACAAGAGTAAAGAGGGAAGGGACGACTAGCTAACAAGGGAAAGAACAGCCCGCCTATCGAGGGAAAGAACGATCAGCTATGGAGGGAAAGAACGACCAACTACTAACGATGGAAAGAGCGGCCAGCTGCTACTAACATGGAAGGGACGACCAGCTATGGCGCGCCAGCTACGAGGAAGAGAACGATCAGCCGCGGAGAGAAAGCGCGATTCGGTAACAGAGGGAAAGAACGACTATCTACAAAAAAAAAAAGGGAAAGAACACACGGCAGCTAACTAGTTTTTGCGAAAAGAGCGAAGGAAAGGGCGATCGTCCGCAGAGGGAAAGAGCACAACACGCTGAGGAGGGAAAGAACGACGGCCATTTATCTACTAACGAGGGAAAAACAGCTAGCAGCCAGTTTTACGGAAAGAGCGAACCCAACTACTTACTCGACTTGAAGGAAAGGAAGGAACGAGTAGAAAAGCTAATGGAGGAAAGAACGGCCGGTGTGCAGGAGTAGAGAGGAAACTGGCTCATATACAGCGAATGGGGAAAGAACGACCGTCTAGCCGGGTTTAGTATTCTACGTTCCTGCCTGCAAAGGCAATATGTGGCAGGCTGAGGGGCAAACGGCGCGGGACAGTGAGGTGGGTGAGTAGTTCACCGCTCGTCCTTTAGACTCCACAGACATACACCCCATAAGCACGTAAGGCACGACGAACTAGTATCCAACATGACAATATATTTGATTAAATCTCTCCCACCCCTTTTAAATATCACAACAACCACCAGCTAAACCTTCACCTCCCTCGTCTCCCCCCCCCCAACACCACCACCCCCACCAAGCCTCTTCTTACTAACCACCCTCAACCCCCCCGCAACCATAACCAGCGCGATCGAGCCCAACACAACAGCCAACGTAACCAGCGCTCCAATGACTCCCGCAACAGGCAGAGAAATCGGTCCACTACCACTTCCACTCTTCCCATCACTCGACGAGGCACCCGCACCGGCATCGGTCGACGACGAGGTAGAGAACGCCGCACAAGCACCATTGGTCTTGCCGCACGACTTGCACCAGGTTTTTTGGTTACCAATAGCGAACTTGTTCATCTCGCTCACGAATGTCTTGTAAGGGAGGACGGTCTCCTTCTGTCCAAACAGCGGGTATGCCGTCTGTCCCACATACGCAGCCGATCCATTGCTCGCCAAGAAGCGAACGCTGATATCCTCCTCTACCGGGAAGGAGCCCGCAGCCACCGTCTTGGAGGTGAACATCTCAAAGGTCATGGAAGATGCATAATCCACGATGCCGGTGAAATTGTTGTTCACGGCAGGCAGCTGGGCGAGGCCAAAGAAGGAGAAGAAGGTACCGTAGGAGCCGAATTGGATACCCATCTTCGTCTTCCCCTTCGAGGAGATCGTGGCGTTGAGGTGCTCTAGCACTTGAGCCGCGAGGGTGGCGCCGCTGATGGCGCGGATGGGGGAGGAGGCGTTGAAGGCGAGGCCGAATTCGTGGGCGTCTGCTAGGGTGCGGAGTTGGCTGAGCACCTCCTTGGTGAGGAGGTTGGAGTAGGGGATGGTAGCGTTGTTGATGGTGGCGACATGGATGTAGTCGTAGATGGAGTAAGCGTTCTTGAAGGTGAGGTAGTTGGTGTCGAAGGTGCTAGCGACGACGGGTGCGAGCGCGGCGTAGAAGGCGCGCGTCTTCTTGTCGAGCGCGATGAACTCGGCCGAGCTGAAGAATTCGTTTGAGGAGGTCAGCGCGGCGGGGCAGCCGCTGGCGCCTTGGAGCCAAGGGGAGTTCTCGGAGTCGGCGGTGGGTTTGGAGGCCGAGGTGACGATGTTGACGGGG
Source organism: Pseudogymnoascus sp. 03VT05 (assembly GCA_001662645.1). Lineage (NCBI taxonomy): Eukaryota > Fungi > Ascomycota > Leotiomycetes > Thelebolales > Thelebolaceae > Pseudogymnoascus > Pseudogymnoascus sp. 03VT05. The sequence continues at coordinate 11,435 of KV459392.1, read as the reverse complement.
ATGAGCTGGTAGCCGTCTAGGGGCGCCTCGATCTTAGTGCCATTGGCGAGGGTCTGGGTGTTCAGCTGTGGGCCGACGGGGGGGTAGAGGCCCTGGGTGAAGCCCTGTGCGGAGACCTGGAGGACGGTGTCGACGGGGGCTTCGACGTTGAGCTGGGCGAGGTTCACTTTGGAGGGCGCGATGCCCGAGATGCCTGTGGTGGCATCGGTGATGTATTTGGTGCGGAAGTAGGACCCGGCGGCGTGGACTTCGTTGTAGCCTAGGTCGGTGAGGTGGGTTGGTGTCCAGGCTTTGGAGGTGCGGTCGCCGTGGCGTTGGAAGACGTAGATGCCCAGGGTGGTGTCGGCGGCTTGGGCGAAGGGGAGGAGGGAGAGGAGGAAGAGAGGGGTTGGGGCGTGCATGGTGGGTGGTGGTGGTGGTGTGTGAAGCTTTTGAAGCTTGTCTTGAAGCTCTTCCTGTGTCTCAGATGGGGGATTGGAGGTTGTCAAGCACAGCAGCGCAAGAGGAAGACGGGAAGAGAGGAAATCGATGAAGACGAGAAGAGAAGAAAGGAAAGACGAGATGTCGTTCCACTGGCACCTACTTATGACTCGGCAACGGATTGGATGGGTCCCTCCTCGCGTGGCATGTCTGTGGTATCTCCCGGCCTCTAGATCCCACGCTTGTAGAGCTTGGATAGCATAGTTTGCAGCGTAGTTGTGTATCATTGATTGCGGGGTCAATTGAGGTGTGGTGTGGTGTGGTGTGATTGATAAATAAAAATGGGGTGGAACGCCGAAAGGGCGTGCACTACACACTTCCGCGGGCACCTGCAGGAAGATAGTTAACTGGAGTAGGTAAGATCTATGTCGGATCTAGGACATATCTATGTCGGATGCAGGGTCAAGCCCATGACGGCCAGCTAATTGGCATATGAGTGGTTAGCTGGGGAGAGATTAAGGGCTTTCTTTTCCGTGGCTTCTCATGGCTGTTGACGGCTTGAAGGGCTTTGAGGGGCTCTCTGATGGCTGGCGGGGTAATAAATTGCTGATAGCTGCCAGAGTGGAACAGTTGATAGGTGTGAAACGGCTTGTAAGTGGCTATAAAATTTGCTTAGGGTGGCTGGTAAGGCTATATAACTGGCTGCTAAGTGCCCGCAAACGGCTGGTGCATCTGCTAATGGCTAGTAAATGGGTACTAAAACTAGTAAACCACCACGCCAACCGCCAACCGCCACCCCATCCATCGTCCCTTCTTCGGCGAGCGGCAGGCGCCGGTTGCTGTGATGGCTGGAAAAGAGCGGACGGCGGCTATGTCGGCCGGGAGGGGGGGTGTTTTAATCTGGCAAGAGTTAGCGGTTATCTGATTGGAGTGGATCGCATGGGTTATGTTTGCATGGGCAATTGGCTGTACGTAAGTCGTTTATAACAATGTCCGTGGAGATGCGTGGTGAGAGTGTTTTGTGAAGCTATTAGGGTCGGTATTAGAAGTGGTAAGGTTATCGTGGATGCAGGGACGGCTGGAATGGGATACGCTTGGTTTGAAGGGGGGCCGAGATCTGAGAGCCGGTATCGCATGTGCGTCACAAGCATATGACAGCGGCGTGAGATTTGAAGGGACGGCCAGACAGTCAGCAGATACAGCATGCACCAAACACAGCATCACCAACACTCCAACCCTCCATAAACAAGCTCAACTAACCCAACACATCCAATATTATCCTATATACTACACCCTACAAATACTTTTTCTTCCCCTCCACGACTACGCCCCCTTCGACGCCGCCGCCTCCACCACCGCATCCCGCACAATATTCCCATCCTTCCCTCTGGGCTTCCGCTGCCACCCCGTCTTGAACAGCTTCCCCATCTGGAAGCGCGGGAACGCGTGCGCCTCCGTGTTGATGACAATCTTGTCGAGCGGCCACACATCGTTGGGTCCGAAGAGGAGGTAGAAGTATTTCAGCGTCTCAGCCTGTCTTTCGTTAGTCTCTGTACCCATCAAACCACACATTGCGCGAAGACTTACCAGCCAGAAACTCTCCATATTATCCGCCATCTCCGGGGGCACCACATCCGCATTCCTCAACGACGTAAACCCTCCCCCGAGCTCTACAGCCGTATACTTCATAAACGACTTGAACATCTCCCACCCCCACTCCCTATACATCTCATCCCCCGTAATGCGCCACATGTAGAGCAGACTCTCCACCGTCTCCGGGCGCTGCAGGTTATGCCGATCATTCGGCTTCACCACAAAGTCCTTGCGCCACTCTGCCTCCGGCGCAGGATCAAACGTCTTCGGCGCCTTGTGCGGTGCCGAAGCAGGCAGAGGCGGCGAATCAAGGTTGAAATGCGTAATTTCAGCTGCTAACCCGGTGGCCATCACCTGGTACATACCCCAGCACGTATGCATCAGCTCGCGCGCCAACTTCATATCCTCATCCTGCTTCGCGCCCCAGGATCCCGCACGACGAGCTTCCGCTTCCGAAATCCCGCCCGTGGCTCCCAGCGCGATGGTCCCGGGGAGGAAACACAGCAGGTGATCCATCTTCCCCGTCAGTGCGCCCTTCAGGCCGCTCTGGCGCTCGCCGAGGATCGTGAACTGCGAGGGCGTGGAGTAGGTGATGAGATGCTTGCGGACGCCCGCGATGGCCTGGTCCCACATCTCCTCGTAGACGGGCTCCTGCTTGGAGGTCTGCAGGTACTGCTTGATGAGGTACTCGTAGTAGGAGTCGCCGCGGCTGCCGAGGCGGATGTTGTCGCCGCGGAACTCTCCCGTGGGCGCGTAGAGGAAGATGGGGACGAGACCGTCTTCCATGCCGTTGTCGTCGATTATTTGCATGACTTTCTCGGCTTTCTCCCAGTAGAAGGTCTCGCCGGTTAGCTTGGAGAGGTACTTGAATTCGAGCTGGAGCGTTGCGGCTTCGGCGGTGGAGGAGGCGCCGCCGTCGGTATGGGAGGGGACACCCTTCATGGTCCTCAGGTTGACGCTAGCGTATGGGACGCCAGAGTCAGACTCAAAGGCACCCATAACCCTATCTGCCAAGTCCTTCGCCTTCTCGAGGTACAAGTCCTCACCAGGCGTTCCTGGGTCATCGTCCGAGATTGGTGCCATCTCTGGAAACTCAGTCGACAGGTAGTGTGCCGACAGCAGCCCACCAATCATGCGTATCGTGGTCTCAAAAGTATTAACCTCCTGATCCTGATCATAATCCAGCTTCGTGCCAATCCACTTCCTCGCCGTCGTCAACCGACTCGTCAAATTCATCAGCATCAGCGTATCCAACGCATCCACAATAATCCACCCCATCCCATTCGGCGTCATCTGCTTCCCCTTCTTCGACACGGGGTGGAACTCGTCATAGCCCCATGCATACCGCTCATACGCGTCCCAGCTCAGCGTGAACGCCTCCACTACCCTCTGCTGCCTCTCGGGCCAATCCACCTTCTTGTCCGCGCTCTGCAGCCACCCCCAGCCCTCCTTGCCTTTCTTCTTCACTGTCTTCTTCTCCTCGTCATTGCCCCAGACGCCAAATAGGTATAGTACAAACATGACAAACAGCCCCATCAGGGCAAACGCTCGCTTGTATTTCCACAACGGCCGCCTCCTGCGCGACGACGAGTACGGCTTATCCTTATAGAGCGGCAGCTGCCTTCCCTGATCAAAGTAATCCTTATTCCTCTCAAAGTAACTCCCAAGCCGATCCTGCATTCCGCTTCCCTGTCCCGCAGCTGACGACCTAGCCGTCACCCCTGACGAGCCCCAAGCCCTATTCTCCAATTCCCTCTGGGGGTCCGTAAACGCCGGTACATTTTTGGGTATCGAGAACGCCATATCCGCGGCGAGGCGCCTGCCCGAGTGCAGTAGAGATGAGGTCGCGCTGGCTGCTATGGCGCGGCGTGTGATGTTCGCGGCGGTTTGTGCGGTTGCTCCTCTGAGGATGGCGAAGGCGGGGGAGCGGCGGAGGTTGAATGGGTCGAGAACATTCATTGGCGTCGTGCGAGCATCGTGGGGATGATGTCGTGTGCGCAGGATGAGAAGATTGAGCCCCTTGCCTTTGCGTCTGGGCTACTGGTTATCCGGTTTTGTGGATACTCGCAAAAAGACGGGAAGACAGCAAGGCCACGGATCAACAATGCAGGAGGCGGAAATATGTAGTTCCGCTAATTCACGAAAAGTGTCGGTCTTGACAGGGAGAAGACGACAGATGGGTTATAGTAGTAAATAGGTAGGAAGTGTATGTATTTATTCATTAATACGTCTTAATTCATTGCCTCAAGTTACAGTGCGAAGTTGTATGTGAGAACAACGTGATGGAGTTTCACGGTGTTGTTTGATTACCTCCTCCTTAAAGTCCAAACGGACCTGGTCTAGATCAGAGACATATACCCAGTCTCAATACCCCATAGAATTCCCACTTCGCCCCCCTAAACGCCTTGCAATACATGCATATATGAAGATAACCCCCCTAATCATCATCACTATCCTCCTCCATAGCCACATCGCTCCCACTCTCCTCCTCCTCCTCCTCCTCCTCCTCCTCCTCTTCGTCCCTCTTCCGCTTCTCCCCCGCAACACTCGTCGTAGGACTCCTCGCATCCTCCATCGCAGTATCCCTCCCCAGCGCCGGCGGAGGCTTCAGTAACGCCGCTGCTCCAGCTGTGCCCGGCGCTCCATCCCCAGCCAAAAACGCCGCTGACGGCGGCGCGTTGAAGATACTCTGCTGTAGCTCCGTTGCTGTGACCTCACCCGCCGCAGCGGCTGGCTTGTGGAATGTACCGTCTAGCTTCGCGATCGTATCCGATTTCGACTTGGCGTATTGTATCTCCTGTCCATTTGTGAGCTTTCAAACCACACCAACAAACAAGCATAGGGGCGACTAACCAACTCGTAACCAAAGAACTCAAACCCCTTCAGCGCGCGCATGGCCTGCGTAGCCGTCTGCGCATCGCGGAACACGACGTGCGCCTGCCCTCGCATCTTCATCGTCTTCATAGCGACGACATCGAGGACAGGGCCGTAGGTGGAGAAGAGGGTGTAGAGGGAGAGGCGGAGGTCGTATTTCTGGATCTTCGAGGACGGGAGGTTTGTGATGTAGAGTCTACCATCGTCAGCCTTCATCCTGCCTACCTCGTACCCGGGGAGCGCACTCACGTTTGGTTGGGGGGGTAAGTCGAAACTGCCTTGCCGGCTACTTGCGCGGGGGGCTGCGCTTTGGGAGGCATTGCTTCTATCTCTCGCGCGAAACACCTATGCTGTCGTCGCTGGCGCTAATGGGTTTATCGGATTGTGCGATTTTGCACGTCGGGGGGAGGGTTGGTCGCGTCAGAGTGTGTGCAGCTTAGCTTGGGGTTATTTTTTTGGTCGTGATCTTGTGCTTGAATCTCCAATGCCAAGATTTCGATGATTGCGGCTTATTCCTTGGTCCCCAGGCCCCCCACATCTCGAACTTGTCAACCGAGACGTCGTCACCGTGCCCCTCCCCTCACCAAACATACAATACAACGTCAGCACATTTGAAGAAAGTGGTAGTAGAGAGATCCTCCTATCGCTCAATTATACCTCCAATTCACCATGGCAGCTCCAGAAGTCCATCACCTGTTCCACCATCCTATTGCGGACCACTCGTTCTCGGCGGACCGCAAGACTTTGGCTGTTGCCCGCGACTCGACGGTCGATCTGTACGGCAGGGTTGGCAATGCCTTCAAGCTCAAGGATGAATTGAAGGGCCACGACAAGCTCGTCACGAGCGTAGACATTGCCCCAAAGAGCGGTAGAATAGTTACCTGCTCCCAAGGTAACCCCCCCCTTCCCCCCTCACCATCCCACACCCCCACTAACACCCGCCCCCCCAGACCGCAACGCCCTCGTCTGGGAGCCCACCCCCGACGGCTACAAACCCACCCTCGTCCTGCTGCGCATCAACCGCGCCGCCACCTTTGTGCGCTGGTCCCCCTCCGAAACGAAATTCGCCGTCGGCTCTGGCGCCCGCGTCATCGCCGTCTGCTACTTCGAAGAGGAGAACGACTGGTGGGTATCCAAGCACATCAAGAAACCCATCCGCAGCACCATCACCACCGTCGCCTGGCACCCCAACTCCGTGTTACTGGCTGCTGGCTCCACGGATGCGCACGCGCGCGTGTTTTCCAGTTTCATTAAGGGCGTGGATGAGAGGCCGGAGCCGGGGGTGTGGGGGGAGAGATTGCCGTTTAATACCGTTTGTGGGGAGTACCTTAATAACTCCGCTGGATGGGTTCACGCTACTGCTTTCTCCCCCAGTGGCGACGCTCTCGCCTTCGCCGCCCACGACAGCAGCATCACAGTCGTATACCCCAACGGCGCCGACGCCCCTCCCCGCGCCGTGATAAGCGTGAGCACGCAGCTCCTCCCCTTCATGAGCTTAATCTGGACCAACGAATCCGAGATCATCGCCGCGGGCCACGATTGCCAAGCGTACCGCTTCCAGGGCGGGGAGCAGGGGTGGGCGATTGCGGGGTCGTTGGAGGAGAAGGGGCCGGGGAAGGGGGCGGAGAGGGAGGAGAGCGCGCTGAATATGTTTAGGCAGATGGATTTGAAGGGGAAGGCGAAGGATGATACGGTGTTGGGGACGGTGCATCAGAATACTATTAGTACGGTGAGGAGCTATGAGGGGGATGGGGAGGTGGTGAGGAAGTTTTCGAGTGAGTATTCTTCCCCGTTTGGTGGGTGTGATGAGGATGGTGCTAATAGGTGTTTGCAGCGAGTGGTGTGGATGGAAGGATTGTCATCTGGCAGGCTTAGGTTGGCTCAGGGGTGTAGATTCTGTCAAGGGGTATTACAACCCCGATTTATAGCTTCAGGGCTTGAATTTGGGCAGCTCTATAGAACTTTTATCAGCGCCTACTATCCATCCCCATTGTGCGTGAGACAAACGCAGGCGTTCCCTGGGATGTTATGGAGGTCGGAAGAGGAGAAACTCTTGCGTAGAGTCTCTCCCGCCAGACCACTATATTATCCCAGCAGATGTCTAGTTCTCTCGCTCGTTGTTCCCATGATGTGATATCCTCAGAGAAGCTCTTGATGACTTCTTATCCCCCCCATCCATCCCATCTAGCCATATCTCCCATCCAAGCCCACGCTCATAAACCATAATCCCCCCTCCATCCCAGTCCCAGACATCACGACCCCCCCCCCTCCTCCCCCCCCCTCACCTCCTCCATCACCTTCTCCATCTCCTTCCCCTCCACCCCGGCCTCCGCACTAGCAAGTAGTTCTTCAATCTTAGCTTCTAACCGACTCAACCTCTCCTCTGCCTGGCGTGCTGCTGCTTCTCCGCTGTATCTCGTTAGCACATCTCATCCCATCCCATCCTCCATCTCAAACCCCAACCCCCCCAATTCCTCCTCCCCCCCCCTCGACTCGGACTTC